>JAPZDZ010000006.1:19480366-19492331 GCA_029783805.1 Acanthurus tennentii | reverse complement strand
TAAAAGGTGTAAACATTAAGTTACCAGGAGAGTAACCAGGTGGAAGCAGTAAAACACATGTTTATGGTATCAGTGAGTATAACCTAGTTTTGACAGAAGTAAAAGTAAATGTCTTGAGTGAAATAATTCGTCAATACAGTATAAATACGGGGTCACAGTGATGAGCTCATTAGTTCAGCAGTCCTATTGCCTGCAGGATGAAACTGTCCCTGAGTCCCGGCGGCGCAAGGCCGGATGCTGCGGCACCATCGGCCAGATGGACACGGGGACGGACGGTGTGTGACTGCAGTTACTGAGGTCTCTGATGATCCCGCCGGCCTTCCTCCTGCACCGCTGGGTGTAAAGGTTCGCACGGATAGCAGCTCCATTCCAGTGATGTGTAGCTTTCACAACTCACTGTAATGCTTTATATTGGAGGGCAGTGAAAGTGACCCATGATGACCTCTTCTCTGTGGGCCGCACACACACATACACACATACACACGTTTATAACTAACAGGGCACTGTCCCGGTTCTCTGCTAACAGGGGGCTTGTATTTCTGGTCATTGTAAAAAATCAAAAATAGAAAATAACATTTACTTTTAAGGTCTTTAAACATAATAGAACTGAAAATGTGCTTGTTAATATTTTTTAAAGAAATTGCTAAGAGGTACTTGCCCCCCCTGAACGATGCCTACCTATCCAAGAGGGGATTTCAATAACAATAGTGCAGCAGAGCTCTCTGTCTGCCGGATCTTCTTTAACTCAGTGTTTGTTTACTACTAGAATTTCTTTCTTTCTGTTAAAAATGATTATTTTAACATGAGTGTTGTCGATTTTTAATGTGTCTTTCTGGAAAAAATGTCAGAAAAATAATCAGGGTGAAAAAATATATCGGAGGGCGTGAAAGTGACCCATGATGACCTCTTCTCTGTGAGCTGCACACACACACACACATAGTGACACATACACACACTGACACAAACACACAAAAACACACACAAGATCATTGCTACACTGCAGCCATAGAGGTGTTGAGTGTGTGTTTGCAGTTTAAAGTTCCAGTTTTTATTTTTTAGAAAAATTTTTGCTGAATGTCTGTGTGTGTGTGTGTGTGTGTGTGCTGCAGTGCATGTCATGTCTGTGTTTGTGCATTTGTTCATGCGTGTACCTGTGAGTACACACACAGTCGTCCGTGTGTGTTTAAACGTGTGTGTTGTTCGTGCCCGGGTTCTTACAAAGTAAAATGCCATCATTTATATTCATACTCTCCGCCTGAGGAGAAGGAGAGCAGCACACTTTGTATTCGACACTAATGCACATAAGACACAGACCCATTTTATAAATAATGATTCATCCTTCAGGCTTTTGCTTTCCCTCCTGCTCCTCCACACTTTCAGAACCAGTTTCATGTTTCTATATTATTAAAATATACAGAAAATAACCCCCCCAGTTTGCACGTTTGCCATTAAGTGCCTGCTTCACATCTTAAAAACATTTCTCTTCAGAAATGGCAAGAGACCAAGTTTTCACATGCACTCATGGTTATGTGCAACTTGCTGCCAAATAAAAAGAAAATGATAATAGGTAGTTGGAGGAAGGATATATTTTTTTAGCATTAAGATGAATTTAAGGCTTTTTGTTGTATTTACAGTCTAACAGAATAAGTATGTGTTAAAGCCCAACAGATACACAACAAAAACCAACATAAAGAGATAAACTGTGAGCTGCGGTGCTGTAGAAAGACTCTTCACTTATGGTACCGTTTGTTTACTGTACCTCCGCTATAGAATTAATGGGGAAGTGCAGCAGAGTAAGAAGTATTCAGATACTTTAATTAAAAGTTGCAGTTAAGTTGAAGTTAATTGTTTTAACCCAATATGTTTTTTCTTAAGTGTTTTAAATGCTTCTGTAACCAAGTGAGGAAAATGTTGCAGAAAGTTATCTCTTTTTTTTTTTTAGAATTTTCATCCCTTTAATTAAAAATAATATCTACCTGTCAGGGTTATTTTGTTTACACTTGGTGTCTTTTTTTGGTAACAGATTGACAGTTTCTTGTTAACCAGAAAATATTCATTTGAAAGCAAGCAGTGTAAAAGACAAAAGTAATGAACAGAACAGTGACTGAAGTGTTCGGTGAGTTTGTGGTTTCTGGCATTTTTACATGATTAAAGTGAACAAAAAAATTTAATATAAATTTAAGCTCTTGGCAAGAAATCTATGCACTGCAAACTGGCATTATTATTATTAGAGCATATTAAATATACATGCACTTAAATGTAACATTTATTATGAAGTATTAGTTGTGTATAGCGCAGTGCTCTGAGGTAAAAAGCATGTAATTTTTATTGGTAAAATGTTAAAAGCTATAATTCATAAATAAAACGTGAAAAATCATGATTAAAAATTGACAAAGAGGAGAAAAATGAATCACACACACACACAGAAGGAGGTTTGATTTTGACACAGCAGGAACATCATGATCTTTGTAGAAGCTCCATGTTGAAGCTCTGATCCACAGACGGTAGGTGACCTTTTCAACCCAGTGATGCAGAGAAACAGGAAGTGACACAAGGACGCTGTTACTGATATCCACACACTGCAGTATAATGACCTGTTGGATCGTCCGCTTGAAGATGAGTCAGTGTGTCACTCTTCATTCACCCTTGTGTTTCTTGTATAACTGTAGTTTTATCCGGAGTGTTTGTGTCCCCTCTTTTCCTCCATCCTCAGCTTTTCTTTGAAGTGTATTTTCAATTATAAGTATATTCTGTCTTTTCCAGTTCTGCACATTCATCTCTACCTACAACACTAGTGTGGCTGTATGGCTTCATGCTTCTGGAGGGGAGATGAGGACCAGTTTGGTCAACACAACTGGTTTTTCACATTTAACAATAATTATATTTAATTGGCTCATGTTAAAGCTAGATGCCAGTGCCAACACATGAGAAAGTATCATATTTCTTGGTGTAGGATGTAATTTTACAAATAAAAGTGAAGTCGGTTCTTGCTAAAAATGGTCTGGTTAGCTCATGAACAAACGTCTTTGGACAAGTTTTCAGCCCTCAATGGGAGGTGATGTGACTTTCCAGATGCACTGAAGATGCAAATCAACTGAATACTGTTTGCAAAAGATGATATTTGAAAATAATGCTAACTCTGTCAATAGTAGATAAGTGTTTTATTACCATGCAACTCAGTTTTAACTGTTTGTTTGTTTATAATTCCAGACACCTTCTTCACTTTTATGCATTTGGACTGAAACTTCACTTGTTGAGGCTGCAGCTTGACATTAAAGTTTGTGGCATAATTGGTGCCTTCCTTGGTGTTTTTTTAATGTACTCAGTATTTTTGAAAATCCTTTGGTCTAAAGACGAACGTTCCGAGCGTATCGACAGTCTGACCTTCAGTTCAGCAGGTAACGAGAGTGAAGAACCCAGTAAACAGCTTTTTGTTGTTCGCAATTCCCAGAGGGGTTTTTTCTCTGTTTGAGCAGGACAGAAACGCTGCTAACGTCTCTGAACTGTGTCAAATTACTGAAGAAGCAGAGCGATGAAAAAACAAAAGTTTTATGAGAAGAGACACATGTGGTGGGACAGGCCAAGACCAGAGGGAGAGAAGAAGTGTGAGAGTGATGTTTCTCCACCAACACTGCAACCGCTTCCTCCTCCTTCCCCTTCACTCCTCCACCCACTTAGCAGGGAGTTAAAAGATGAGATTTTTTTAAAGTGGAGGAATTAATTTAAGCCTTCCTGTGGGGTTATGTTGAGCCACTGCGGCTTTTCTCAAAGCAAACACAGAGAGGTGATCCAGTGGGACAAGAGCTCGCCTGCAGAGATTCAAATCTGAACCATGTCTTGGAGAGCGATGTCGTATATGTTTACTAGTTAGCACCGTGGCGAGCTGCGTTGGACGCCATTTTAAGCCACTGATGATCTTTCTCACTTGTGTTTTTCCTCCTAAGTACAACGTACTCACAGAAAGAGACTGGCAGAGGAGAGTTTAATGGATCGAAGCCTGTTACTCAAACTGAAACTGCTTTCTCACTTGATAAAAAACAAACCTTCTGCAGGCCGCTAACTTCCTCCGACCAGTCGACTCGGCTGAAATTTTCATCTCATTCTTGTATCCCATCTTTGCAGAAATTACACTGCGGGGTTGTAAGATATTGGAGGCACTGCAAGTTATTTTAACATCCATAAAGCAGAGAAACAGGAGTCCTCTTTATGAAACTGCAGGCAGGCTCATTTCAAGGAATGTGTTTCATAATAAGACACACACACACACACACAGAAAAAAGAGCAAAGGAATAACAGCACTCGCTTATGAAGCGCTAACCCATGAAAATACAGCATTTCAAAGAAAAACATGTTCACAGACTTCCACCATCATGTTTCTTAGATAACAGGAGTCCATTTGTTTGCTTTACTGACTAAATACGAGACTGTGAGGTTTTGAAGATTATTCTTTTGAGTCGTATTCAACCACATCATTATTATCATTTTTCTATTATTAAAGATTTTTTTTGTTGCAGCCACATAAACTAATTTACGAAAGGAGCCACACTGACCAAAAAGAAAGAAAAAATAAATTAAAATTTACAGATATCAGAAGCATAGAGTACATTTTTTCTTTTCTCTGCTTGTTATCAGCGCCTGTTGTGAAAATGACAAATTTACATCAAACAGCGTCAAAGTTGCATTTGTTTTTACACACAGCAACAAGACACTTGTTCTCTGAGAGCAACACACTGTTTGCTTCACATTATCTATGTGATCTGAGTGACATGTTTGTTGGAAAAACACCAACTGACTTTCTCCTATTTTCTGTGAAAAAGTTTTCCATCTTGCACTTCTCATATTGTTTTGCTGTCATGATCCTGACAGTCTCGTTACTGAATCGTCAGAGCGCTTTGACTTCTTATGGCAGAGAGAGCAAAGAAAGAACTATTAACTTTAACAATGGCTGCTTTTCAGTTGTCATTGCAGAGCAGAAAATAGATGACTTTATTAGTTACGCTTAAGATATCTGCTGTGAAAATGCTACATTTAACTTCTGAGATAAATCTTTTGAAACCATCGCCTTTCTTCTATCTACACATGCATGTTCAAATATTAAAATCAGATTAAAAATGCACATCAAATCCCTTTATAGCTCTTTATTTAAGTACAAAAGGCAGAATAAATTAAAATAAGTGTGATTCTGTCAACCTTTTTGATGTGAGTTTTGTTAAAAGGTAATTAAATTATCCCCTGTGATACTTTTCACTCCATAATCATTACCATATTATAAATGCAGACACACACTTTGTGATGTTTTTGTCTCTGAGGCACAAAACAGGTGGCAGCAGTTTGCTGAGGCGGCATTTACGCATTTAGGATAAAAAAGAAGGAAAATCACTGGAAGCACACGACAAAACTCATCATTATGCACAAACTGAAACAGAGTTCACATCAAATTAGATGTAAAGTTCATATGTTCGCCCTTTGACAGACTGTTTCAGGCTTTTCCCCTGTGCATGCTGGGAAATGCTCCAGCACCCTGAGAGGCAGTAAAGACACTGAGAAAACAGATGGATGGAAGTGGTTGTTTCAGAATTTTAATTCTGCAATGCTCTTTTTTTACTTCTACCAGCTTAGAGATGACTGACAGCAGCAATTACACTTACACAGCTTTAATGCTGTTTGCTGAAATTAAACAGAGATGGTACATAGAGCTGCAAGTCCCGTTTAGCTGCCACTGCCTCTGGGGAGAGGAAAAATATGATTTTTTTCACTGGCGCTAAATGATAAAGTGTGCAATCTCCGCAGGAAGTACCGATGTCCTCGCCTCACATCAGATTAAATTGTCCATCTAATTGGGGCCACATGGCTCCTCTTTAAGCAAGAGGAATCAGCATTTTCAGGATACAAGCAGTGACGACTGTTTGAGGAAGAGGGGAGCTTAAAGGCAAACCAGGAAAGAGACGGAAACACATTAAGGAAAAATAAAGTGAGATGGAGATGTAAAAGTATGCATGGAGGAGTGAAACAGCCGCTGCTGCTGCTGAGAAATTGGAAAACATGCTGACTGTAAAATCACTCTCTTCTCGGAGGATAATCAACTGCTACACCTCCACGCAGTCGGCCTCTCCTCCATCATTACATATCGGCATGTGTCGAATCCCAGTCATATTAATTAACCTCTTTAATTCAGCTCCAGTTGTTACTGTAAGCCTGTCAATGCAGTTTAATCAATTCATGCATAATCACATCAAAACAGATACAAGCGCTGCAACAGTGGAGTTCACTCAGCCTCTAGCAGATCACAGCTCTGCTCATGCACATGATTAATATTC
Source organism: Acanthurus tennentii (assembly GCA_029783805.1). Taxonomy (NCBI): domain Eukaryota; kingdom Metazoa; phylum Chordata; class Actinopteri; order Acanthuriformes; family Acanthuridae; genus Acanthurus; species Acanthurus tennentii. The sequence goes on along the minus strand of JAPZDZ010000006.1, from coordinate 19,486,014 downwards.
ATATTTCACTGTATTTTCCCACCGGATTGTGTTTTGTTAGAAGGTCGATAAACATTGAATGGAAGGTGATGGGGTTAATTGCTCAAACAAAAGGTCAAATCAATTATTGATGAGCGCAGTCTATGGTGGGTGGAGAGCCGAGGTCATGATGCCGAGGAGGAAGATTTGTGACTCAGTGGCTGCGGATGGAGGCTCGAGCGCCGGCCACTCAGCCCGAACAAACGCGTAATGAGGGTTTGTTATTTTTAGCTCTCACATCTTTTTTCAGCTGAAACTCAGAGAACAGCATTTGCAGTTAAAATGTTATGTTTTTTACACAGGAGCATCTCATTATGGAGAGAAAATGCTTTGCATCCAACCAATGTGCTCATCATAGTTGTGATATCAACTGTAACTTAGTTCGAGACAGTATTTGCATTTGCTGTTTTTTTAAGGATGTTTTGAGATCAGAAGCTTCATCTTTGCGGGGATCCATCAGCAGAAGTGATTAACCCCTGCTGGGTGAGTCGTAATGAGAGTCTCTTCATTTCTGAAATCACGGCCTCATTTGAAACCTTCAATTTCAGGATTTCCGTCAGTGAAGTGTTTTGCAGAGGAAGCGAACCGCCCATCACTTCAGATAAGTGCTTAAGCAGCGAACCTTTGTAATTTTACCAACGAGGGAGCGAGATTCTGCTGTAAACTCTGAGATCCATGCACCTTCTTGATCAAATCAGAAGTAAAGGAAACCATGAATCCCATTTGTAATCCCAGCCAGGTAACTGACACCTGGATGTGCAGATTAGGACATTTTATGAGCTTCAGAGGCATTTTGGAAGCAAGTATCCAAACCAGGTGCCTTTGATGTGAGGCAGTGAAGAACAGGTGTCCTGGTTTCTTCCTGCTGGAAAATTAACTAATGTAGGCACTTAGGAAGCCACATCAAAGAGAGACATGTCACTTAAAATGCTGAAGGTGTGTGAAGTTATCATCCTCACTTCATTTTTATGTTGTGTCACATTCCATCAGACATTTGCATCCAGTGCAATTTACAATGCAAACTGGAATAAAGTAAAATAATATTCCTGATTAACATTAAACAGGTGGATCTGAAATGTTGACACATGTTTTTATTTTTCTCTTGAAGGAATTAGCCTGCTGGGAAAAATAGTTAACAACTGTTTGCAGATGACACCATGCTCTAACCATTAAAGATGTTCTACTATTGAATCTAAAAGGCAGCGCTGTTTCATTTGTCTGCAGCATCATTTGTCACACAGCTTGTCACTCTGTACATCAGCAATGCAATGAAATGGTCTCTGCTCATTAACAGTCCAGTGAAATGTCTGTCAAGCTGCAGTCGGTTGTTAAGACAAAGAAAGGCATCGTTTTTTTCAGTGCTGAGAACAGAACATGTTAATTTAAATGTGGGAAAATGTGACAGCTCACAGACAGCAGATCAGTCCAAAATGGATATCATGGTCCACCAGGGATGAAATTAACAAAATCACCATGAAATGTCACATTCACGCTCTTCAGAAGGAAAAAAAACCTGCTCATTTAAGACACTGTGTGCATTTCTTAGCATAGAAAAGGGCAAACCATACAGCAGAAATAGCAAAAAATATGTTTGCAGTGAATTTTATGGCTCTTTATTTTAGTGACAAAAAGCTTTCCTTAAGCATCTGTGCTATTATGAGAGACAACAGCTCAGCAGAACAACAATCAAGCAAAGACAAACAGATGAAGAGACTTTTTTTTTGTTTTTCCAGCGACAATTCACCCAAAAAATGTTGAATAATCAAAAAAGAATCTTGTGAAATTTAACTTTTACTTCCAAATCCAAAAAAATCTTTTGCACATCTGTTCAAAAGGAGAAAAATCGTGCGACATAAATCACCAGTAATCATTTAATCGATGGGTACTTGAGTTAGAAGTGAATTAATAAGGTTTCCGTGAAGATCTGTCGTCCTGTTAACAGAGCACACATTCAACAAATACAGTTAGCTGCATGTGCAGCATCTGGTTCATCAACACAAATGTAATCACCGCGCTCGAGGGACAGATTTGAGTCCTCAGTTCTACATGAGCCATTAATTGCACAAATGATACAGAGACACACTCAACATAAACATGCACAGAGATGTGTACTGTAGACCTACAAACTGCATCCTGGACACACACACACTCACACACAGTCTGAATGGCAGCATATGGTGGCTCATGTATGCAGCGATCCATCTCTGCAGACTGAGAGGCTCCAACAGCTGGTGGTGGTGACGTTTGCTCGAGGATTTCCCTAACTGTATCCTCTAAATGGTTTTGTGACAGAGGACTGATCATCCAGCAATCAGTCTCTCGCCTGAATCAGTTCATCTCTCCAGCGTCTCTTTTATTCTTTAATCCCAGAGTCAAGATTCAAATCCTGCAGCAAAACTTAAGGCCTGAGCGTCAGACTGACTGTCATTCAGCATAATGATGTTCAAGAATGCATTTAACTAAAGGTAAACTTTTAATAAGTATTAACTGTTGATTCATTGGTGCAAGTTGATCAGGTTTTTCATTCTTTTGTTCTTAATTTGTCCTAATTAGGCATCAGAGGAAAATCTGACCAATTCTAACATGCCAGGCTACATATTTATCTTTTTTTATTATCAAAAGCAGTTAAGTAACCTTCAAAGACATTAAACACTTTCTGTTTTAATTTTTTACATGCAGTTAGTTTTAACAGCCAATTCAAGGACTCAAACATTGGTTAAAAAAAAAAAACAGGTTTCAGCAAATTTGCTCCTTATATAAAATGAGATTTTCCAAGTGAAATTTTGAAAAAGCCAATATATAATACATTTAAACATAAAAGAAAAATGTGTGAGCCTTTAGGAGAATTGCTCAGTATAGTCGAAACAATGAACTCCTAAATATGTGTGTGTGCACTATGTATGTACTAGCTTTTGTGTGTGTGTGCTTTGTTACACACTTTTCACCTCGACCTCGGGGGACGAACACAAACCTGCACAAACAACTCCACCTCTGGAGCATGTGTGTCATCTACAAACACCCCGAACACACACACTCACACAGAAAAACACCCATTTATCTCAAGGTCAGCGGTAGGTGAAGGTGCCCGGATGGTGGTAATGGATGAGGAGGATATGTGTGTGTGTGTGTGTGTGTGTGTGTGTGGACGGACAGATAAATGGACAGTGGGTGTCCACAGATGGATGAATGGACGGACTGATCGTACTCTCTCTTGCTGCCAGGTGTCATTGATCAGGCCGCTCCTCCACGCTGCATTTTTAATTACTTGGTGAGAAAACAAATTAGACGAGGCTGCGGGGCGCTGTGAGCTCAGAGGTGAAGCGAGGCGGCGATCACTCAGGGTCCTCATCAAAGACCGTCGATAGCAGCCTGGGGACGCCGGCGTCGTGAGCTGGAGAAAAGGCCATTCATGACGGGTGTAAAGGGATTTGCAGTTGTTTTTACAGGAGAAAACAGAGGCAGCCGAGCTAATTTTACAGTGACTGAGACGTGCAATGACCTGAAAGTAAAAACAAACCAACCACAATTAACTTTCACACTATGACTTTGTTATTAATGACTACAAGAGTTTAATGCAGCTGTCATTGTTTGGAGGAGATAGAATTTTTAATTTGGCTTTGTTTTTCGTTTGTTATTTGAAGTTTACTTCCATGGTATTTGTTCATTTACGTGTTTGTTGGTAAGATCCAAGTTAAAAAATTTCAAAATCTATCAGATGGATTGACATGTACGGCACCCAAAGTATCTTTCCTATCGACTTTTTTTATCCAGGTCATTGTTACTAAAAAAACAGAAATATTAAGACTTTGACACCAATTTGTTATAAATTTAATAAACAAAAATGCAATCAAGTAACAGCAAGCAAGTATCTTCAACACTGACTTGATCATCATCAAATTTCAAAATTCTGCAAGAATTCAAAGCAAATAAACAATTGAGGTTGGATTCTTCAGTTTAGCCAACAATCTCTAAACAAACCAACACAGAGACATCAACTAAAACCCAGAATCAGGTGTGAATTTCATTCTCCTTTGTCCGTGGCACATTTTCTTTAATTCTGCATGTTGCATCGCTGCAGTTTGAGACGTGTGCATCGATCCCTGATGAACAGACTCTCATCACCTTACCTGAGGAAAGCAGGCAGCAGAACATTTCCTCTGAGTGCAGTTACTGTTAAAACAAATTTGTTGTTATTTGTATGTTGACTGATGGGTAATATCAAAAATAGCTGCGTGCGTGTGAAGCATTGAGCAATAAAGGCTGTGTCACTCTGTATTTTCATATTAATTCAATGGCTGGATGCATCCGTGACAAATTTCCTCAGGGAGGGTGAAATCTATCTTATCTGTCATCTTACCTTACCTAGTTATTGAAAATAAGAATTACACATTCCCAGGTGTGTGTTTTGTTACAGGTGAAATAATGTAGAGTGAAGGTGTAATGATTTCTGCTCTCTTTCCTTTGTTTTGTTTGCTTTCTTCTTTTCTTTTCTTTTCTTTCTGATTTGTTCCTACCTAACACCTCCAGCCTGTCCTTGGGTTTTCTTTTGTTTGTATGATTGTGGCTCTGGCCTTGTGTTTGATGGGATTCACCGCAGAAAGAAACCATATTCTGATGGGAAATCTGAGGTGTTTTGTCAGGATGCAGCAACGATGAGGCTTCTAAGATCCACAAATCACAAGAAAACAGCAGATAACTTGTTTTATCTGCTCAGGCTGTCATCTAAGATCCGGAGATGTCACCCAGATCTTTGCCCACTCCAAAGGGCATTACTCTGCTTGCATGGCCTGCACCCTTAACCTACTACTGTGCAGGTACCTGAAAGCTCAGAGGTCTGTAGGTACTGAACACTACAGGTGGATACAGGATGCTGAGTGAGTTACAGCAGTATTATAACCCTGACTTCAGCTTGTGGCTGCACACATTTGATGTGTCTTTTTGTTTAAATGCACAATAAACTGCAGCAGAATCCTGAACATTTTTGTTCCTCCACTTTTCTGCCCCCTGAGGCCAATGGAAGAAGTTGTAAACACAGCTTCTCAATCCATCTACTTTTGTTAAAATACATTATCAACAATAAAAAATTATATATCAAGACAATGTTTTTGTAGTAGTTACAAGACGGCGCCGTATTATTAAAAGCTAAGGTTTCTAAAAAAGCATCTCAAAACATTGTAGAGATGTTTGTTCTTGAACTAAAAAGTTAAGAAAAACATGTCTGAGAGTTTCATGGCTCTCTGGTGAGTTAATGGCTCAGTCAAGTATATTAAAAAAAATCTAGAAGAAGAATTTGGGGCAAAGTTGTTTCTGTGCCTCCAGCCAGTATCGGACGATATGTCACCACTAATGTCATAATTACAGTATTTACCTGTGAGGTAAACAGGCACAGATAATTATGTTCCTCATTAGCAGTGTTTTATTGGTGTTTGAGGCAAATAAATAATTCACTCCCTCTTACACTCCTTTTAATTTATCTTGCCAATATAATTTTGACAAATTAGCATAAGTAAGTTAAGAGGGCAGCACATCGTTTGTGCCCCTGTGATCAACTTTGCATAATTTTGTCCTTCTCTGAGTGGAAACGTCCGGATTGTTTTCCAGACTCATTTGAGTCGATATCTCCTGTGCAG
>JAPZDZ010000006.1:18859847-18869908 GCA_029783805.1 Acanthurus tennentii | reverse complement strand
ACTTTAAAGCTAAACTTTCCGTTTAAAAGTCCCTTTTCTGTCTCCATTTCTGCTTTGTAACCGTTTGCAATGTTATTATAGCGCCACTTCCTGAAACTACGGGAGCTGGCAAGGCTCAGACCGTATGTGCGTTAATCGTGCATTAACAAAATTAGTGCCATTAAAAGGAGTTTGAGTTAACAGGTTAATTTCGACAGCCCTAGTTTATATATTTGGATCACTGTTGATCTACCGCTAACAAGTTGCTTCAATACACAAAGTCCAGAGAAACATGGTATGAAAAAGATCCCTTCATCAGAAAATGCTCACGGCTGATAAAACTGGACGCTGCTATATATAAACGACCTAAATAATTCATCAATTATTTAAACAGATGAAGATTTAATTTTCCTTCAGGCCACTAATCCATTAATCGATTTATCATCGCAGGTTGTATGTTAAAATGAAGGCTGGCTGAAAAAGTTAAAGCATGTGAGAGATTTATTGTTTTCATATTAAGTGAATTAAAACAAAGCAGGCAGAGGTCACATTCACCAAGCTTATTATCCACATGAAATAAAAGGCCTAGTGTATAAGCTGAGGGGTGCGGCCGGCTCTGCAGCTGCTATCCATTTATTCCAGATAGATGAGAACCAAAGATTCACAAAAATAAATGCATATACTGTATTTCCTCCTGTTTCTGCTCCGGATTTACTCTGTTTTTCTAAGCTGCAGCTCTGAAGCAACCGGTTCGTCCTGAAGCTGCAGCAGCTCGCCCGCCTGCCTGCCTGCTGCCTAAATGCAGAATATTCTCAAATTCTCACTCCTGTGTTGATCATCCACATCCCCCACCCCACCCAGCACACCCTCCCCCACCCAATACCCATAACCCACCACAGGCAGCCCTCCCCCACCCACCAACCCACCCACCCACCGCTGTAGCTCTGCAGACCAGCTGCAGCAGGCCCACGATCAATTTTTAGAAAGATACTGAATAAATGTCACGGCAGCAGTAAATATACACATCAGCTACACGCAGAGTCAAGCAGCAACATTAATACCACAACAGTTAAAAGGAGCCACTACGTAACAACAATGCAGAGGCATAAGGTTTAATTGCGTCACTGTGGAGTATCGCAGACACACTTTAAAAGGCCCTGAGGGGGAAACAGAAAGACTACTGAATATTTCTGCTAATGAAAAACAACACAAAGAGAGACGAGATAGATGTCATTCAGATACTTTGAGTCCCTGCAGGAGCACGATATCACAACCGTGATACGACTGAGGAGCGAGAATAACAGTAAAACAGACAAGGTCACTGTTGAATGTCAGACGAGCTCTATATGCTGCAGCAGGAACCAAAGATTATAGAAGCACATGAGATTAAATCAAACAAGGAGTCCCTGTGGAAATATTACAAAACCATTGTAATGACACTCTGAAAATAAAACAGATTTAAGATCATTACAGGAGAGATAATATGAAGTCATTAAACATATTGAACGTCCCTATAGGAACATTTCACAGAAACTGTGGGTTTAAATAATCATTAAAAATTCACCGTAAACTCAGCACAGAGTCCCAGAGGCCCTTTTAAAGTCCACACAAGGATATTACAGATATATTTTGGTGATAAATAAGTAATTACATAAAACAACAGCAGGGTAACAGACTAGGACTCAGGGAATATATTGATATTTTATTGATACCGTCATACTGCATCACAGGGAAGTGATGCAACTTTCTTAACTTACCAGACTGTTTAAACGGATCTGATATTTGTGTTTACTTACTTAGTATTTATACTCATATTAATAATGATTACTTATCTCAGATCACACTGGGTTAGAGGCACCAATACTCATTAGTGTACCATTATGATTAGTGTTGCATAATGATCAGGATGTTTGATGAAAAATATAATGACATTTGATTTTGTCCTCAGCACTAACCTTCTGAGAGAATAAGGAATAAAAAGATAAAGAGTTCTGGAGGCAAAATATCAGACTCAAAGGGAAGGAAAATTTGATATTTAACACTTGTTTATAAGTATTTAAGTTGAATTAAGAGCAGGAAACAATAAACTGAAGTCAGATACAACCATTTATGAGGTCCAAAGGCCCAATGTTAGCCACTACAAAAACTACTGTCGCTGTAATTACATTTAAAGTCTTTATTTTGACACTATATGACATTTTAATTATTCAAGATTTATTATATTGGACATGATTCCAGAAAGAACATATGAAATACTGTCAGTATCAGTAACAAGAGTATTATAGGATTATCTAACAGGTGTTACAGTGAATATGAAGGTCAAAGCAGGAAACTGAATGAAGTACAGTTTGATAAAATCACTAATGGAGTTCTACAGAAACTGTATCAGTCACTGTACAAATATTATATATTAATTTTAGTGTTATTACACTTTAGAGGGATGACAAATAAAGAGAACAACATTGCTGAGTTCAATAAACAAATTATTACTCTCTTATACACTAACAGAATATTAAACTTATTATAAGAAACAGAATTAAATAACAATTAGGCTCAGCTGAGGCATCTGGGCCCCTAAATGTACTGCAGATGTTTTACAGCAATATCATGGTAATAAATAAAACTGCATGTACCATTAATTAGGATAAAGTTTCCTGTTTCACATGAGCCCCCAGGAAAATGACCATAATAATGAAAGTAATACTTTGATTATTATCACAATACTATTCCAGGATGAGTGTATTTAAGAATTATTATACTTAATATGATAAATAAATATATGTAATTGTATCAGATCAGGACAATACTTAGTACTTAAAGCAAAATACTGTTACAACTTGAACAAACTTAAATATTTTAACTAATATTAATAACATTATATAAGCAGAACATGAAAAAGAAAGGATAAAACAAGATGAAATCCCTGTTGAGCTCTTCAGAACATTACGGTAATAATTTGGAAAATGGATTACATAATGACAGATAACGTCTCTGCTGATAGCTGGGAACCTCTCCAGTGACACTAAGGACATTTTGGATGTTTTTAAGTGTTATTATACTTGGAACAAATGCCAGAGATTATAATTATGTTAGAATGGAGACGGCTGAGTACCATAAAAGAGTAAAAGGCACAAGTTAAGAACTTATAAGACATTACTGAGCCACTACATGTTTAGAGGTATATTATTTTAAAGAAAAGCTGACCAACAGGTCAACAAACAACAATATGCCACAGATAATTACTTAAGACTGAAATAACCAGCAAAAACTCAAATTTGAGAAGCTAAAAATTTAGGTTCTGACAATTTTTGCTTTTTTTCTGCCCATGAAATGACCAATAAACTGAGTTCTAGTTCTCTGTAGATAAACAAGCAGGAAAAACAACAACAACAACAAAAAGATTCCAACAAAGTGAGATGAACTCACATTTATGTCACATTTAAACAAACCGGAGCCAAAGATGTCAGACACTGTCGTTTCCTCTGAATTTAGCTCAGAATACTGCTGGGTCTGGCTAACATGCTAACCCTGACAGTGCTAACATGCTAATGGTTAGCAGACAGATTACAGTGTTTGCCAAGTTCAGCGTTTAAGCTGAGCATGTTAGCATGCTAACACTTTCAAAGCACAGCAAAGGCTGATGGGAATGTCATGAGTTATGAGTAATGTTATATCATGAGCAATTTAGTCATAAAGTCTAGTAAAAGACCAAATGTAACACAGATAGATAGATAGATAGATAGATAGATAGATAGATAGATAGATAGATAGATAGAAGCAGGGAAATGAGGAAAAATACAAAAAAAGTGAGGCAAATTCTCTGTTTAACTTTGCAAACAGATTTTTTTTTTGCCTCAGAAATAATAATAAACATGTATTTAAGTTAATTATACTGAGACCAATTGATAAGCAGTACCACCAGTTGAGTGCAGTGTATCGTAACCCCCCCATTACGTCTCATGTAGTGTTGCATGAGCAGCAGAGAGCTCCAGTGTGTTCTGTGGCCCTGGGGGAGGGCCGGCTGAAGCAGTGCTCCAGCCTAGCGGTGGAAATGAGGCAGGGCTGAGCAGGCAGGAAAATAAAAGCCACATAATATAATCTGAGCAGTGAGAGGCAGCCCACTGTCTAAAATGTGAACACACACACACTCACACACACACACACTCACACAAACACACACACTCACACACTCACACAAGAATTTAAGATGGAAACCCTTAATCTGCACCCTGCCTACGTCAGTTCTCGTGATATTTCTGGGAATAATGCAGTGAGATATTTTTTTTTTTTTTACACAGTTTTCAGTACGGAAAGGAAGAGGTGGGGTGGGGGGGTGGGGGGGGTGAGAAAGAAAAAAACCGACGATATTAATAATAAAATGTCTCCTGCTTTGGACAATAAATAAATAAATAAAAATCCAAACACAGTCCACAGTATTGACCTTGGTTATATCCTGTTATTGAAAAAGCTCACAAGTTCACCACAGGAGAAGAAGAAGCAGAAGAAGAAAAAAAAGAAAAACCACTGAATGCTGCAATAAATTAATATTTAAACAGAGATATAATAAAAATATACAACCGCCACTGGAATTATTAATACAGCCCCCCCTCCGCCACACATGGAGGATTTCTCCCCAAAAATAAATGACTTTATTCGTTTTTTATTCCGACTAAAGCCCACATTGCCCTGTGTGTGTGTGTGTGTGTGTCCTCTGGATGTTTCCTGGGTTTTGTTTTTTTTTTTTTAAGCAGCACTAATCCTCGTTATTTTCAAGTACAAAAACTCCACATTTGCCCCCTTAACAAACACACACACACACAATATTAACATTCCTCCTTAAACTGTGGCAATTACGCCGGAGACAAAATGTCGGGAGGGTTTTTTTGATAATAATATCAATATGCTTCCTATTACAACCAACAGCAGTGCTGCTCCACCTAGTCCCTGCCGAAAAATATTTCAATCTTTAATATCACGTCGGTGTGGAAATTAATTTGGAGAGTCTGCGTCCACAATGAAAAAAAAAATGTCGATGCAACGACGCGCTGCTAGCTAGTTTTTGTTGAAAAGGCTGACTAGCTTAAAAGTTTCCTGATATTTTCAGCCAGGCAAACTGCCAGAAAATTTAATTTTATTTAGCTAATGTGTTGTCAGTGCGGGTGGGGGTTGGTAGCCAGGAGGAGAGGCTGGGACTGTCGACACGACACACAAAGAAATTAATCATTAACACGGCGAAAATATCAGAAATATTAAACTGGAATTTAACGGCTGAGCCTCCGATATCAAACCGGACGACAGCTCGGTGTCACCGCCGAGTCTTTCCCCGTGAAAATACAAATATCAGCGGTGTGTTTTCCACCTCTGGAGGGGGTGGAAAAAAAAGTTGAGCCCGGTTGAATAAAGTTGTAATTGCAGTCAGAGCAACTCTGGCTGCCTGGGTTTGGTTGATATGAGAAAACAATCAATACGACATGGCCAAACTAAATGAAATAAAACGCGAAATTGGGCTTAAATTCACAGCGACGCGCGGTTAAAATATTCCCCCCGTCAACAGGTCTGGAAACGCGGAGGTTTTAAATGACATAAATCGACATTTATTTGGAAATTATATCGGCTTTACCTGTATTGCATTGTGCTCCATTGCAGTCCTGCATTCCCTCTCTGAGGCCCCTCTCCGGTTACACCGCCGGGACTCGCCGACACACAAACAAACGCACCAGAAAGAAAAAAAAGCCTGCCTCTTTCTCTCTCTCTCTCTCTTTCTTTTTCTTTTTCTTTTTTTTTTGGAAATGGGACAGGATCTAGGTGTGGCCAAAGTTTGCCACAGAGTACAACTTAATGTTAAAGTGAAACGGTTGAAGCATCTTTAGCTTCAGCAACGTGACGTACTTCCGACTGACACGGCACACGTGGGCGGGGTTTAGATACGAGAGGGTTTTAAATCAAATCCCCCCAAAATATCAGTAAATTACGAAAAAAAGTGGCCGTAGTTTGGTGTGGGAAAGCTCAGGAGACACAGGAGGCTGAATGACTCTTTGTTTTTTTATCAACAACTGCATTGATGACAAATTTTGTATAATCTTTTAAGAATTTACTGTTTGGGATCCTGAAAATGACACACCTTTAAGTCTGCACTGAATGCAGACAACTTTTCATTTTGTTGAATACATTTCTGATTATAAACTGCCATTTTACAGCTGAGACAACAGACCTCTGAATGTGCACAAAGATTAGACAAATTACTGACCTCATCTGCCTTATAAAATGTTCAATTTAGACAAACCAGGAACTACAAACTTGTGCCATTTTGCCCACAAACTAATTTCTTAATTGTCAAACTTACTAATTGTTTGTTATCGAAAGTTTTTGCAATTTATAGTATTATGATCAGGGAGAAAAGTGAGATAAAGTGATAAATTAGTTTGCAGCTGACAAGCTTAAACTACATAATTTGATGTGGTTTTGTAAAAAGGATTAAATGATTTACTGATTTAAAATAACTGTTTTTTCTATTCACATCTTAATGGATTAATCCTCTGAACTTTTATAAAATGCTCCAGTTCAGTGCAAAAAGTCAGTCAGTGGATGGATTTGATTTATTTTAATGCTGCTCTTTTTGTGAGAATTTGGAATGGATTTTGTTTTTCAGGTAGAAAAACAGTGACTCAGTTCACTTTTTAATAAATTTAAAGATAAATACATACAATATGTGTTTTTTTTTTGTTTAAAACTTTATTTAAAGAGAACAGCTGCTTTAGGGAAGTATTTTTTCACCTTTCTCTATTCCCATTTCACTTTTTCCTTTAACATTATTCACTGTTGTTCTACAAACTGAACAATCATTGCCCAAACTATTGTTACTGTAATAATGATTATTATATTCTGAATGATTAGGACCAGGCTTGTGTCTCCAGTGGAAACACATTTCTTCAGCTCAGCTTGGGTTAAAAATACCATAGAGACACACATCAGCTGCGATGACAGCATCCAAACACTGAGTCTAAATGCGTTCTGTCCCTTTTTAGCTGCTATATTCAAACACAGTCATTACAAACTAATAACACAAAGGTGTGCAGTATTTTCTCTGGGATTAGGCTTGAAATGTTTTATCAAAGAGTGGACATCTCCGTGGCACACGGAGCCTGAATATTCACCCACATAAATAATCAGACCTGTAACCATGACAACAAAAGACTAAAATGTAATTTGCAGTGGAGGGAAGAAGCATGCCGACCCTTTATTTAAGCAAAGGTACCAATGCAACGAAACACACGGAAATGCATCACAACAGTTCGGATTTTACGTGTAATCAGATGAGTTTAGAGGTGAAATCTGTTTCTGAGGGAACCGACAACAACTCTGAGACTCAGACACATAGAGGAGAAACAACAGCTGCTTTATAAAAACTCGAATGAAAAATAAAACCAAATCGTTTAATGTTTAATAGAATCATTAATTCTACAAGCTTGTTTTTTTCATTTAAAAAAAGTTCTTGTTTGTCAGACAAATACGGTTTAGAGAAAAGTACAATATTTTCTTCTAAAAACGTTGTGGTATAACTGTAATATAGACTGTGATTACCAAAAAAAGGAGAATAATAGTTCCTAAAATATATCTTTTCATTATACATTATTCTACAACATTAATTTAATGGTTGGGATCATAAAGATTCACATATGTATGAAACTTTAACAAAATTCTCATAGGAGTTCAGATTAACACATCAATAATTTACTGTTTTTAAAGTTTCAATCCTTAAAATCTTTCGTATGAAAAACCTTTTCAGTCTTTGTCTGTTGTTGGTTGATAAGTCGCTCAGATATTTAAATTTATTGTTGAACCACAGTGTCTCATTTTCTCACATAAATTGTACAGTAAACAGTTTAAAACAGCGATGTTGGAAGGCAGCGTGGGCAGATTTTGGCTAGCAGTTTCTAAGTTGCTAAGCTAAGCTAAGCTAAGCTAATCACACCTTGGCTGCACTGATGTTGGTTGTTGTTCTGACATTTCAGAAAAGAAAAACATTTGAAATATTTTCTAAAATGCCTTAATTTTTTTTATCAATTTGTCAGCTTTTAGAAACTAGTTTAGTTTGTTAACTTAACATCAAACAAAAATTCCTGCTTTCACACGAACGACCACAGTAAAGTTCAACATGTCCGTCTGACTTTAGTGAAGGAGAAGTAAAGTACGGTACTTAGGTAGCATAAAGGATACAAGGATACAAGGATACAAGGAAGTGTAATGGTCATTATACGACAGGTTGCATAATGAAATTAAAGTGTGGTTCCCTCTTTATATAACAGATTACAGTGGAAAGTAATCTGTTACATAAAATGTAACAGATTACTTTCCACTGCAGTCATTTTATCTTGTTTGTTTGTGTGTTTCCTCCGGAGAGTCTGGCTTGTTTTTGAGATTTTAAACCCTTTAAAGGTTAAACTTAAAGGATTCTGCTCCTTATAGCACAGGAGATATTATATATTATAAATATAAAAATACCTTTTCATGCTGAGTGCACACACAAACAAACAAACAAAAACAAGGCTCCATGATTCAAACACCGGACTTCAGATGAAACGTAAGTGCAGCCTCTCGGATCACCTGATCGACAGCTTGGTCGGTGATTTTGTGCAGAAACATGATCTCGCACAGAACTCAAACACTGCTGTGAAAATATGTGGGCTGCTGTTACCGGTCGTCTCCAGCAGGGGGAGGAAGCACGTGTCTGTTGAAAAATGCACAAAGCAGAACTGAACTTCCCCCCCATGAGGCTCCGGCATGGACTCATGAAGAAGGCCTCAACCAAAACACTCCCATCAGCCTCTGCTGCAGTTGTTCCAGTGTCGTGAACTGTTCTGCTCTGTTTCACACATCAAATCTGCTTTTAAATCTCAAGGTCAAAATCAGCAGAGAACTGAAAATATTCACCCAAGTTACTGCAGAAATACCACTTTCTAAAAACACTCCAGTTCACATACAAAAGTATATTTCATAACAAAATATAATGAGAAGTGCCTGTCATGCAGAACGTGTCCTTTTACAGTGTCATATTATTATATAATATTATGTAATTCAATATTATCAGTAAAGGAAACATTTTAGAGCATCTTTATGTCATTATTTATTATTATTATTATATCCATCTATACATCAGTGATGATAAACTGCATCATATTAAACAGGTTTTAATATATTAATATACTCTTTTAAGTAGATGGTATTTAATAACTAAGTAAATGTCATACAAAGTGAGTGGTGTATAAAATATACCAGTTCCCTCTAAAATACTGTGAAGCAGAAAAGGAAATACTCAAGGAAAGTTCCTCAAAACTGTACTTACAGTGCAGTACTTGAGTAAATGTACTTAGTTACATTCTGCCACTGCCTGACATTACATTTAAAACCAATGTGCAGCAACCTTCTTCCATCTTCACCTTCATCATTTAGTTCATCATTTAGGGTTTGTCTGACTTGTTAGCTGTGACTGTAGTGCCTCAGCATGCAGTCGGGGCTCCAGGCTCAGGTGATTCAGGTGTGACAGTAATCGTACCTGAATCAGCAGCTGTGTGTGTGTGTGTGTGTGGCAGCAGACTGTGTGCAGAAACACTGCAGGCTTCAGGCTGCAGCTCCGGTTTGTCCTCTGCATGTCAGTGAGAGCTGCTGCAGCACAGCACTGCTGATGAAAGCACTTACTGCACCGAGCACACCGACGACGATTTCACCCACAAATAAAATAAATACTGAGCACTCATGAAGGTACTCAGGTTAGAGAGCACCGCCGAACACCTCAGAGCTCGTAAAATGTTCATGTTGGATAAAATTAAAGAGTTTAGTCAAATTAGACATTATTGTGAATAATCAACAACCTCTGCTGCGTTTCCTTCTTTTATCTGTTTCTGACAGCGATGGATGAAGGATTCAGATCCTTTATTTAAGGAAAAGTCCTGTGTTACAAATATTTCCTTATTGGAAGTATCTGAGTATGGTGAGTAAAGTGTACTTAAGTAATCAGAGTAAAGTAAGTGGTGTGAGTCAGATGTCCCCTGTGTGTGAGTATACTGAGTAATCTGTAGTTAGAG
>JAPZDZ010000006.1:18566225-18576559 GCA_029783805.1 Acanthurus tennentii | reverse complement strand
CCTCCTCCCTCCTCCCTCCTCCCTCCTCGGCGGTGGAGTTGGTGGTCTGTCGGTCGGTCGATGGGCTGAAGGGTTTCAGTAAACTCCTGGAGGGAAAGTGAGGCGCCGTGCTGCTTTCACAGTGAGTCTGAACGGATCATTTCTGTCTCTTCTGTTCGGGACCTTGAGCCTTTTCTTCTGACACTTATGAGACTCCTGCACTTTTCTGGAGCTGCTTCATAAAAGCAGCAGTTTCTGGTTCTTTCACTCTTTAAACTAAAACCAAACAATGCAAACTTAAGAAAAACAAATCAAACAAGCAGATTTTTCTTCTGCTGGTTTGCATCCTGACAGTTGTGTTCGTGTTTGTGGGTCAAACTGTCAGAGGTGGAAAACAACAACGAACTTTCACTCTGATACTTTTTACAGTTCGTTCTTGGACTCGTTTCTTATTCTTGCATGTGTTTCAAAGAAATGATGCATTTGCACTTTAAGTTTGTAGTTTAACATTTTGTGACAACAGTCAGTCTCAAAGTTCAGTATTAAAGTAATTCTGACAAAATCTGGCTAAAGACAAATGAGAACAAAATGATTTAAAGCTCTTTTTAATACAAATAAACTGTATTCACTTTGTCTTTCACCGTAACATTCAGTCATTTGTAATGAGCTTCATTAAACTCAGACGCTCTGGTTTGTAAACCAGCTTCATTAAACTGAGCTTCAATGCTGTAGCTTCAGAACCCTCTGTGACGTCACAGAGGGTTCGTCCGGTGTTTTATAGTCAATGGTGCTGCTCCAAAAAACAATTTTAATTCATCTATTGTGGATAAAAAAGCTGCTGCACTGCCCCCTGCTGGTCAGATGGTTTCAGGGTTTGACACATTCAGAGCTTCATGATTTATAATCAGGCTCTTATTGTTGATTTAGTGACATCAGTTACTCTGACTTTTGGAAAAAGGCTCCTTCAAGTTTTTTTTTTTAAAAAGCCGCAGTGACCTTAAACATTAGCTTAGCTCTGAAAATGACACTAATATCGATGCTACACCAAGTGACTACGTTAGCTAACGTATCTGTGTTAAATACTGTGAACAAAATGAGCACAGCTAATTGTGAGAGGTGAGGTTCATGTCACCGTGAAGGTAACAGAGGTAAACTGATCCTCATCACATTACACTTTGCATCGCATCAAGAGGTGTTTCCACCACTAGGGGGCAGAGTTTATCCTGTCGAGGTTAGTTTTCGGTGTTGTTGTGAAAGTGTTAGTTTGTTTGCAGTCGCTGTTGACACTGTTTGTGGTTTATCGGTTGTGTTTTGAGGTGAAGTGTGTCAGCATTCAGCTGAGTGGGAAATCGACTTTTGTTTGGGCTCAGGCGACTTAAAGGACCGCACAGAATCCGGCTGGATTTCATTCTGTTGACATTCCTCTAATGATAGGAAAGCATTTCCTTCCTGCTCTGATGGGACTGATTCCCTCCTCTTTCACTTTTTGTGTCATTGATGTTCTTCTTTGTGTTTCGTTATTTATTTTCTGATCCCAGAATTCACTGTTTAATTGAAAGAAAATGAGCAAACTTTACTTTTTTTTATTTACTCTAACTTTTTTCTTTGATATCAGTCAGCCAGTAGCTTGACCGCTACGGTGTTAGCATGCTAATAAGCTAGACTAAGATGGCTTACATTGTAAACATTATTCCCAACAAAAATCGGTGTCAACAATTTCATATTAGCATTTGGATGCTCTGAGCATTAGCTCAGAGCATTATTGCGTGTGTGCAAAGCTGCTAGCATTGCTGTTAGCTCCAGACGGTGCAGTTTATCAGCATTACAGTCAAATCACAGTGATAAACACCCATTTCTCTGAAAGAATCCCAATAAAAAGGTTTATTAGTTGTTTTCCAAATTCAAACCGGAGGCTGGTGGTTTACAGCTTGTTTTTAATGAGCCCACCAGAGCAGCTCTGAACGTCATTCCACAGACGAAACATTGCAGGTCCTCTGCGATGACCGTTCATGACGTGAACTCAGTTAAAGCCGTTGGGGTTGTGTTTGTTCTTCATGTGTCAAACCTTCTGTCTCTACATCTTGTTTCTGACCTGCAGTGACTTTCTGTTGGTTTTTCGTCCACTCAGACTCACTGATAACAGCTCTCAGCTTCTCTTTGAGTAAACATGCAGCACATGCACTCATGTTCTTTATGTCCTGATTCTGGAAGCTGCTCAGAACAACAGCAGAGGGTGAAACAAGCAGAATACGTGAAGCTCAGTGTGTTTTTGCACTCGACATCATGTTCAAATGGCATTAAAGTGACTGTCAAACAGCAGGAACTGAGCGGTCACATGAGTCCTGGTGTTGAAACTCTGTTCTGTTTGTGTTGAACAGGCGCTGTTCTGCTCTTCAGTCTCTGTGAGGTGAACCTTTAATCATGGGGGCCAAAGACCTCAGTGTGACCTCCGACCCCGAAGGGTCACGACCTCCTGCTCGCCACCGGAGCCTCTTCAACAACATCAAGGTTCGTCTCTGCTTCATAATTCAGAGTTTGAATGTTGAAACGCTGAAAAAAAACCAAAAATCCTGATATTTTGAATCATGCAGGTGACTGATGTTTGATGTCAAACCGTCTTCGGACCTGCTGCTTCAGAAACTGTTGGATGGTTAGTTTGATCTTTGAGGCCAAACGTGAGAACAGTCCAGAGGCTTTAAACATGGGACATACATGAGCAGGCTGCTTCCTGCCGTCAGTGTGTTCGTGTTCAGAGTCACTGGATTAAAAATATCCGGCAAGCAGAAAAAAGTCCAGAGCATTTTACTGGAAGACGAAGGATTTTTCTTCTGAGCTGTAATTGGCTCAAACCACCTCAGTGTTGATGTATCCCATCAGGCAGCGGGCCAGGTGCTTCACATGAGGTCTGACAGAGTTTAAAAGGGATGGGGCTTCACCACCATCCCCAAGCGACCTGCTTCGTTCTCTCAGTGAAGCAGGAAACACTCATCCAGAGCGTGTGAATACACTCGGAGCTCTTCTGTGTCACTTCAAGTCACTGTCACCATCTTGACTTTCAGTTTTTAGATGCTTTGTTGTTTTTAGTGGAGCAGATTTGTATCTGAAGTGAAACTTCCTGAAGTCCATCCTGGTATTGTGTTTGGACGACTAAATGTGTAAACATTTCCTCTCCACAAGTCGAGTCACATGACACTGATGACCTCCTGATTTCACTTCTCACTGCCTGTTTGTCGTTTCTGTGCTTTGAATCAAATATCATCGGTTTGTTTCGTGCAGAGTTCAATTCCAGCATCCTCTGCAGCCAAACACACATGTCATTCTTCCTCTGCACTTTCTGACCTTCTTATTCTTCTCTCCTTTGCAGTTCTTCGTGTTTTGCCACAGTTTGCTGCAGCTGGCGCAGCTCCTGGTGTCGGGCTACATGAAGAGCTCCATCTCCACCATCGAGAGGCGCTACGGCCTCTCCAGCCAGAAGGCCGGACTCCTGGCTGCTTTCAACGAGGTTCGGACACTTTCTGCAGCTCCGTTTACATCACTGCTGCTCTGTTCTACACTCGCCTGGTGATGAAATGTGAATTTAGAGCTCAGTTTGACATTTAAAAGACAAACTGTTCCCACAAAAACAGCCACAGAGGTCCGAAAAGCAGCGGCGCACATTTGACTCTGGATGGGTTTTTTAAACCTATTAAAAATAATTCAGAACAAACACTGAGATCATCACAAGTGAAAGTTTCTGTGCAAAAGACTTGTCTCCAAACACACCGTCTTCATTAAAGATCATTTGAGCCACATGTTGAAGAGTTTCTGAGCAACGTGACTGTGAAGCTGTTCAAGGCTTCGAACTGTAAAGATGCTTCATGTTTTTGTTTGTGAATCATTTTTTGTAGAAAATTTTTCACTTTTAGAAAAAAGTTAAGTAAAAAAAATTAAACAGTGTAATCCGAGTAAACTCAGTAAAGTAAAAGTATGTCGGCCTGGTACTGTGTTTGTGTGTCCAGGTGGGAAACACCGTCCTCATCGTCTTCGTCAGTTTCTTCGGGAGTCGAGTCCATCGGCCGCGTTTCATCGGGGGCGGAGCTCTGCTGGCCTGCCTGGCCTCGCTGCTCATGGCGATGCCGCACTTTATGAGCGGAGTGTATAAATACACGAGCAGCAGCAGCTGTGAGACCACACACACATACACACACACACACACACACACACACACACACACACACACACACACACAGCTCAGACAGACTGATTTCCTGTCGGCTTCACAGAAACAAAAATGTTCTAAAAAAAAAAAAAGAGCCACAAATAAAAACACGGACGTCAGTTTGAGGCTGAAGTGAAACTCGTGTTAAACTCGTCTTCCTCTCTGTTTCCCATCAGCCTCCAGTGTAAACAGCTCCGGTCTCTGCCAATCAGAACGTGCCCTCACCACCTCATCCTCCAATCAGAGCTGCAGCCAGCAGGAAAGCTCCGCCCAGCAGGTGGTGTATCCTATGCTGCTGCTCGGACAGCTGCTGCTGGGGATCGGAGCCGTGCCCATCCAACCTTTCGGCATCTCCTACATCGACGACTACGCCAGCAGGAAGAACTCGCCGCTGTACCTCGGTGAGGAACGTGTGAAATATACAACATGATACACAAAATATAATATGTGAGCAAAAACCCTCCATTATGAAACTGAAGCAGTGCAGAGAAACACCTGTTTGTCTTCCGGTCACTGATTGGCTGCGGAGCACCAGGTGAGCTGCGTAACATGACTCACCAACATGCCACAAGTTTTACGGTCTCGGGTGGATCTGATGGTTATCTGATCCAAAAAAGAAAAAATCTGATTGTAAATGCAACCAAGAAGCATCTCAGGAATCAAATCTGAGAGCTGCAGGAGGTTCAGCTCTGCAGGACGTGCAGGACCTTCTCTCCTCCCAGCAGGAGCAGCTCATGAACCTGCTCCGAGGAGGCCGAAGTCACTCTGAAGTCACTCTGAAATTACTATGTTATCTGTCAGTGGAGTCAGAGGGAAACGTCTCTGCTGTGATTGAACACGTGACAGTAACATGAACGATTAACAGACAGTTCATGAGATTTTCATCCTGTGTCGCTAAAATTTCGAACTGAAGTCAGGAAGCCAAAAAAACTCCAAACACCTGGTCGCACTTTCAGTCCCGCCCACATACCATGTGACCTGTTGGTGGCTGGGGGCTACACACACACACACACACACACACACACTCTGAGCAGTGATACAGGACATTAGTTTCAGTCTGAACATCAATTTATAGAAAAATTCTTCTCATTCTGCGTTTTAAACTTGAAATTGTGTCATTTAAACAGATTTGGGTGAAACTGTCGGAGCGTTTGTGTGTTTAAATGTTTGTGATTTTGAGCTGCTCACACTCTTCTGTCAGTGTTTCCTGACAGCTGTGTAAAAGAAAAACTCCTTCCTGGTTGTAATTACCAGTTAGAGGTTGGCGTGCGACAGTGTGGTTTAACCAGAAACTTCCTGTCACTTTTCATCGTGTTACATCATTTTGTCCACGCAGGCGTCAACGCTGTTCATATCACTGAGGTTTAGCTGCTGCTCCTGCATGGCAACAACACACCTGTGCATGTCACACCTGTGACACCTGCAGCTCCTCGTCCTCACTAACCTGTTTGCTTTGCTGAGGCTGCAGAGGAAGCTTTGATCTGATTGGACAGGACAAAAAAATGAGGCACAAAATGAATCTGTTGATTCCTGAATGAGGTGCTGAGAGAAAACAGGCGAGAAGAGAGAAGAAGTCGCCAACGTAAACAAGTGAAATGAGTGGTGACAGTTTAACCCTGATGATCCGTCCGCCTCTTTCAGTTGTGCTCATGTTGTTTTTCCTGCTCGTGTGTTTCAGGAATCCTCCTCGCTGTGACCTCCATCGGCCCGGCGTTTGGCTTCATCTCCGGCTCCCTCATGCTGCGCTTCTATGTGGACTTTGACAAGTTATCCAAAGGTGAGGAGATGCTGCCCGCTGATGGTTCGCAGCTGCTCAGCTGTTTAATCCCGTTCAGCTCAGTTCCATCACTCATCTTAGGAGGAAGGGGAGGATTTCCTGAAAGCTTCGGTCACTTTCAGCTGTGAGATTCCAGTCAGTTTAATTGAGAAGCAAAAACAGTGAGAAGCTGATTTATGTTGGTCATTTCCTCTGAACAAACTCTGAAAACAGCACAGAGCTGCTGAAGAAGATGACTGGTGACACAAAGAAAAAACTGACACTCATTCGTTCATCATTTTCACTCCTGAAACGTCTCGTGTTCAGTTTGCAGCTGACTTCTGTTGAAAGTCATCAGGGACAAAAATGTGTTGTTCAGAGGAAAAAAACCACAGAAATCTGCAGCAGTGCTCAGCTTTTGTTCACAACTGTGAGGAAAAGAGAAAAAAGAAAAGATGCAGAAAAAATTCAAGTTAAATGTGAAGTTCTGCACATTTGTTTAAAAAAAAAAGGTCAATGAAAATGTTTGAGTTTCAGTGAACAAAGTCAGACGAGTTTAAACGGAGACCAAGACAAGTTCGAGTGGTTTAATCTGGATTAATCTGGATTATACCACCAAGAAACACAAACAGGTCGAAGTCACAATAAACTCTGACGATTTAAACAAGTCGGAGCTGATTCCATCTGGTCTTCATTCATGTGTATCAGGTTTACTTCAGAGTCATTGTCAGTTCAGCAGAAGATAAACGTGACTGTTGCGTCTCTTCGTCTCACACAAACTGGATGCAGACAAACTCTTCTTCTTGTTGGCGACCAAATGAAGGTCTGTGATCCGTTTTCGGTCTGTTGGATGACGTTTCTGCTGCAGGTCACATGTGAGTCACTGTGCTGTTTGTTCAACAGGTTCGTTAAACAAACAGCCGCTTCATGCCTGAACTCACCTGAGTCAACTGACCTCACCTGAGTCAACTGACCTCGTTCTGTTTGTGCACTCGGCACTCAGGTTGTTCGAGTGGCAGCTAGTCTGAAACCAGAAAAGAGTTTGACACATTTGACCAACGAGGACGAAGAAAACTGTGAAACAGAAACTAGTTCAGATGGAAACTCTGAGCACTTCAACTTTATCAGCACTCTGTGGTTTTTACAGCCGTGACCTTCGACCCGGGGCAGCCTACCTTTATCTCAGGTGTGTGCAGGTGTGAACGTCTAAACGAGGTCGGTCATGCAGGTGATAACAGCTGCAGTGACACATGAACATGATGTTCGTCTGTGACCTGAAGGCACCGCTCGTCCTCTCAGACCGCATGATGACTTTACACAAACTGACTCGAGAGCAGTTTGTGTAAATATTTATCCTCCAATATAATTTATCCGACTGAGCTCGGATGTTTTCTGTTCGCCTCCTCGTCACACACTGAAATGTTTCTGCTCTGTGTTCCGAGCAACTTAAACTGGATCATTTTGTTTGGATTCGGAACTTATTGAACAGCATAAAAAGTGATTGAGCTGATCGATCAAACGATGTGGAGAGATAAATGAACCACAGTGATAAAATCTGAGAGCAACAGAAACTGACCTGAGGCCAGTTTGGACTTTAGCTGCAATAAAACATTTTTTGTGACCTTGATTTTTCAAAGTTTAACTGAAACTTGAGGAACAAACTCATCAGCACAGAGTGAAATCAGAGTGAAATCAGAGCGAAGCGTCCCTGCTGTGTGCAGGTTCGGGTTCAGCCTGCAGGAAGTCGCAGCTCGTCGCAGCTCGAGGCTGTGAAAGCGTGACGCCTCACAGATTAACTGAGTTTATCTTCCTCAGAGGCTTGTTCAAACACAACCTGACCTCCGGATGCCAGGCAGGGTGTGTGTTTCTCACGATGGCGTGTGTATGTGCATGCATGTGTGCATGCCAGTAAACTGTGTTTGTTATTATTTGAGAATCATTAATCAAACTTTATTGATGCAGAAGTCAGACAGACGGAGGCAGAGGAGGTCAACAAGAACAGATGTCTGTTTGTACTGTAAAAATTCTTTGGATCTGAGGACAAAAGTTCACAGAAACAAACTCTGAAATATTAAATAAAACTCATCTCAGGAGCAACAGAAGCTCTGAACCTGCAGAAACACGGAGTGGAGATGAGTCTTCACCCGACCGTGTCAGAGTTCTGCCTCCATCATGTTACAAAGTGAAGGTGGATGCAGGACGCTCACCTGGAGCTGCTGGAAACCTGAACCATGCTAACGTCACGCCGCTGCAGCTCGCAGCTTTTTGCTCTCAGCAACTTTTATTTTCATGAATCTGCTGCCAACAAAACCACGAACCTTCAGCCAGTTTCTGTCCTGCAGGATAAGTCTCATCCTTTTTGTTTGTCCCGCAGTGATTTTGGCCAAAAGGTCAAAGTTTATCAGAACATAAAAGTCAGAATGTTTTAATACTCAGAGAGGAAACACGGTGCCAGCTGGTGTGTCTCTGATCCTGCAGATCTTCTCGTCTTCATGGAGCTTTAAACTCACTTTCAGCTGGTTGTGTCTGAACACATCGTTCCTGTCCTGGTTCTTCTCAGTCAGATCTCACAGAAACGTTCTCGAGAAGTTTTCTTGGATCTTAAAGCTCCACATCAGGACACTTCAGATGATATGAAGATGATTAAACAGAAAACTTGCTCACAGTAAAACTGTGTCGTGTTTTTATTGGTTCAAGTTGTGTTTTTCATGTCTCTCGTGTTCTTCTCGATGAAGGACTCGTGTTGGTTTGTGTTTCATGACCCGACTCCTGTTTTTCCAGACGAGATCGAGCTGAACCCGAAGGACCTTCGCTGGGTTGGCGCCTGGTGGCTCGGCTTCCTGGTGGCGTCCTGCCTCCTCTTCCTCGCCGCACTGCCTTACATGTTCTTCCCCAGAAAGATGCCCAAAGAGGTGAGCCGAGAGCTTCAGAGAAAAACACTTTTTATTTGCCTGATGGGTTTAATTCACCACATTAAAGCTCACAGAGACATTTAACATCCGTCTCAATGTGCCGGACAGAACCACAGGAAAACGGCTCAGTCCAGTTTACTGATCTTTAAAAGACTAAACTGCTCTTTAGTCACTCAAACCTGCATGTTTGGATGATACTTGTAGAATGAGAGCAGGTTTTATTCTGAAAGGAATCAGAGGCTGTGAAAGTTTATGAGTTTATGAGTTTATGAGCAAACGTCAACATGAAAACAGCAGATTTTATCACAGCAGCTGATGATCAGCTGGGGTCAAACTGGTGATTGATACGGAGAAAATGAGTCAGAGACAACGGATGACACCGATTTCAAAATATCTTTTGTTGTTTTATGGGAAAAAAAGCAGCAGACCCGTAAAAACCTCTGGCTTAATTTTCTTATTATTCAGATTTTATCTACTTCCAAAGTGCCAAAGTGTTTTTGTTGAAGCCAAAGCAGCAAATCAGACGGTTTGATTTCAGAAAGATTCTCAGAAAGATTTTGAACATCTTAACTGAAAAAGGTTTGATCCAAAAAAGAGAAAAATGTTGATTAGAATGAACGTTTAGTGAAAACGGACAGAGAAAAGAGTGAAAACACTGAATCTGGTTTCAGGACTTGATGTTCCACTGTTTTCTGTGACAAACATCTCTGCTGGAAATAAATGTGAGTGATGATTTAGAAGCAGGTGACAAAAGGTTTGACAGCAGGTTCAGGGTCACAGGAGGCTCTTCAGCTCGTGAACACTGAAGGTGTTTTTTCTTCCTTGTTGGTGTTTTCTGTGTTCTTACTCTCGTTCATATAATCAGTGTGGAGGGTTGATGAGACTCGAGTCGTCTCATGGGACTTATCTCAACATCTTATCAACTTTTATAGGAAATTCTTAGAAAAAAATGTGATTCTGAGATTTTTTCTTCAGATTTCATCACCAGGAGAAACGTTGTGAGTCTTTTTGAAATCGGCCTCTGCTTCTTCTTGTCCTCGTTGTTTTCCGGGTGTTTGTGGTTTTCCTGATGTTTCCTTTGTTCTCCTCTGAGCCTGACGGGACGCTGAGCTTCGTCAGGGAGCTTCGACTCCGTGAAAAGAAAACCGAGTCAGTTTATTTAAAGATTGCTCAACAGATTTTATTTTGGAAAGACTCCTGGGTGATGAACCTCAGAACTTTCTGCTCCACATTCCAGATGTTTGACTCACATGAAGGAGGTTAAATATTCAGATGATTCACCATCGTAAAGATTTGCTCTGACGGTTAGTCTTTATCGCTTCATAGTTAATTAGCAGAAACATTTCCAAGTCGCCTCCGTTTGTTTAGAGAATAAAATGCTCCATCAGACAGGAATGATTCCCAAGAAAAACCTTCAGGATGCTGAGAGGAAATGAAAAATCATCTGAAAACTGAGAATCAAACACACACACACACACACACACACACT
>JAPZDZ010000006.1:18525621-18545621 GCA_029783805.1 Acanthurus tennentii | reverse complement strand
TAATAACCGAAGGCCAAGTGTCAATGAACAGCATGTGAAAGGTGAAAACAAACAATGAGGCTCAAATGTCCACAGCTTTAATCCCACCAGAGCCACAACACACTCTGAGGAAACTCACATGCTGTTTAGTTATAATTAATGCCAGCCATAATTGCTGTTTTTCTGTCAGTGTTGATGTCAGCGAAACTCAGAACTTCCTGCAGGCGTTTAAAAAACAGGGTGAAAAATCTACCAAGAATAAGAGGATCAGGCCTCTCCGCAGGGAGGCTTTTAATCTGAAAGATCACTGAATACAGTTTATATCTAAAACCAATTTAGATTATAATAATAAAAAAACAATCAATTTTTACATTTTTAGCTTCTAAAGTATTTATTTTTACACTTTTACACTTAAATATCAAATTTAAACCTACAGAACTTAACACACTTCACAACTTTGAGGCTTTAGAACAACAGTTAAACACAACACTTATATTATCACCTCACAAGGTTTTGCATCAAGCAAAGAAACTGAACAGTGCAGTGACAAAAACTGCAGTTCCTCAAATGGCCACTCGAGGCTCTAAAAGTGGGTGAAACGCCATAGAGCCTCATACTTAAAATGTCCAACTTTACAGCCGAAACAAATGTGTTTACAGTCAGGTACAAACATGGTTTTTATCTCTGTAATTAAAGCTTACATTTATGTGTAATTAAGGGGTTGGACACTTTGAGTGACAGCAGCAGTTACCTGCCTGTTAGCTCCGCCCCTGTCTCCCAAATCCCTGAATTTTTGTCTTTAAAAAGAATAAAATTGATGGCAACAGCCATGAGTTAAAACTCAAGTTTCAAAATGGTCAAACCAAACTGACTGACTTCACAGCAGCTTTATTTTTATTTATTTCACTGATTATTTTTTTAATTGGGTGCAGTCGTTAAGCAGAGCGGCTGTTTTTATATCATGCTAATTACTGTTGTTATGATCAAATGAATGTTAACACAAAGGAAGTGATGATTTTATATGACCAACAAAAAGAAGATAAGGTGAGAAATGAGATTAAAAGTTGAATATGATCAAGTATAATCATAAAACAGGGGAAATAAGAAATGAAGAGCTGTCCTTATTAAACATTAACACATAAATACTTACCATCTTCTAATATCTAAGAATTAACAGTTTGTTGCTCTTTGAAATTTAAAGCCTTGAACCAATAATGTGTTTATGATGAAGTACACAAAAGTCATAGTGATAAATCTCTGTTAGTGTTTTCTCTGATTATCATTGTTTTTTTGATGGTGACTTAATTTACAGATGTCGTCTGACAAACTGACTTCAGGTCTGTGAGCAAATGAAACTGATCAGGAACTTTTCTGTCCCAAGAACACGAACATCCCTGTGAACTGAATCACTTTTAGTCATTAGAAACTGTATGTTTTGTATCGTTGTTTATTTAAACAAGTTTTTATTCAGTAACATGTGAGTGAATGTGTACTGTAAATAATAACCTCTGGTGTTTTGTATCATCTTATTACTAATGTGAGTTTGGTGTTAATAAAACTGATCTAAAAAAAAATGTGTGTCAATAAACCTTTAATGCTGTGAGTAACATGAGGCTTTAATGTCAGTATGAGTGGAGTATTTCACCCTTAATCAAGTCAAGTCTCATCTTTGACGTATAGAATCTCATGTTTTTCTATTTCTCCATTTCAGTGACATTAATTACATAAATTTATGCTAAATTTTAGAACATCGAGTGTTTTTTTTGGGACGCAATCTAATGTAAAATACCGCTTTAGGTTGTTGTGCCTAACATATAAGCGAACAGGTGCCATATTGAGCAGGTTCAGACGTGATCATTCATGTGGAGTCATGTTTTTGACCTTCACTCTCTTGTGAAATCAGATGCAAAACATGTACAAATAAACACACTGTGGCTGTTCGGGGCTGTGCGAGTGTTTTGACGCAGCTGTAGGTTAGGAAAAGATCAGAACATGACTGTTAAAAGATTCTGGAGTTACGTTTGCATTAGAAACAGACAATTCAAATCCACTGACTACACATGATGCAACACCTGTTTATTTATCAAATGTTTTAGGAACTTAATTATTGAACATGGTGAAAAGAAAATGTCTTTGAATGACAGTTTGCTAATTAAGTTCCTAAAAGGAAGAAAAAGACGGGTTATTTTTTCCTATTAAAACTTTCTCAGAATTATTTATCAAATGATATGATGCTGACAAGTTTTATATCAACATTATAAACCTGAAAATTGGCCTTTAAACCTTCAAGCTATTCTTATCATAAAGTTTAAAACATTTACAAAGATATATTACGTAAAGGTCCACAGAAAATAACTGTCTGCCTTGTGCACTGTCGAGGTCAGGAGCTTGTTGTCAAATGTCTCCCCCTGGTGTTCTGAAAACGAATGACAGCTGCCTGCCGTAAACCGACGTAAATGGTCGGAAAAGCAGAACCGATTTACGGCAAACTTGATGACGGTGACTGAAAGGCAACAAAGACCGAAGCTGAGAAGTTTATTTGTGCTTTTTGGAGTTTAAAACTGAGCATCATCGTCTGTTATTGACCTTCTGTTTCCGGGACAACATCCGTCCGTCGCCGTAGTCATGGAAACGGGTTTGTATTCAGGCCACTTGACTCGCTAATGTTAACGTTAGCCTGCTAGCTTACAGTAAAGTCTGTTTTAAAAAGCGAAATCTTATCCATCAATTAATGTAATTTAAGTTTTGTTTATATAATGTAAACTTTAACTTTTAATATCAGTTTAGAAAAGGCCGAAGACATTTTCAGTGTCGGTGAGACTTCTGAATCGGGCAAAGAGGAAAAAAAGAAGCTAACCGAAATGCAACCAGATTCACTGCAATAGTTCCTGAATGTTGCTAACGTTGCAGAACAGTGTTTATAGTTGTAGTTCAGTTCTGTCATAGTTTTCTCTCTTAATCTGCAGCTCCTACATTCTTGTCACCTTTTCCAGAGAGTCATATCTCCACCGTCATGTTGTCCGCATGTGTTTAATGTTGTGTCCCGTGTTTTGCGGTCCAGAGGAGCAGGCCAGGAACCGCTTCCAGTCCGAGCTGGAGTTCGTCCAGTGTCTTGCCAACCCGAACTACCTGAACTGTGAGTATCAGCACCTCCAGCATTTATGTGATTGTATTTGTGCGGTTTGACAGTGTTTGCATGGGACCCTGACCTCAACCTCATCCCACACCTGTATGACGACCTGTAGCAAAGACTGTGAATCAGACCTGGTCACCGGTGTCAGGGTTGGACCTCTGGTGCCTTTAAATCACATCCCTGCAGCAGGTCTGAAAGACTAAAAACCAGAAGGCTCGAGGCTGTCACAGCACGTCCATGACCAGACCGTCCACATACTTTTGAACATGGTGTTAAAGCTGTGTCATATACAAACATCCTGACTTCCTGTGTGTTTCTGCCTCCAGTTTTGGCTCAGAGAGGCGTCCTGAGGGAGAGACCCTTCATTAACTACCTGAAGTATCTGCTGTACTGGAAGGAGCCCGAATACGCCAAGTTCCTCAAGTGAGAAAACCTGCTTTACTTCAGTGGTCGCTCTTAGAAAACATTTTCATTCTATCAAATCACAAACAACAAACACCAACAGAGTCCAGGTGTTGAGTGTCACAGCCTGATGCATCTTCATCTCTGTGTCAGAGGGCTGCACTGTGGTCCAAAAACCATCACATACACATAAATGAATCTCACTGCTGCTCATGCTGACATGTTCCTATAATACTATGAACACACACACTGTAGTTTACGTTGAGTCAGACACACACACACACACACACACACACACACACACACACACACACACACACACACACACACACACACACACACACACACCCACACACACACACACCAGCCTGCTGCCCCAAACACTAACTAAAGGTCCAAAATGGAACAGAGTCTGATACGAATGCTTTATTTTCTCTGATTTGTTTGAGTGAAAACCAGAGTTTCCTGAGTTCAGTCTCTCTGACTCCCCCTGCAGGTACCCTCACTGCCTGCACATGCTGGAGCTGCTGCAGTACGAACACTTCAGGAAGGAGCTGGTCAACGCTCAGTGTGCCAAGTTCATCGACGAGCAGCAGCTGCTTCACTGGCAGCACTACTCCAGGAAACGCACCCGGCTGCAGCAGGCGCTGGCCGAGCAGCAGCAGCCGCAGCAGCAGCCGCCGCCACACGGGAACGCCACCACCAAATGATGATGTCACTGGAGGTGGGAGGAGGGCAGTGCGTGGCAACATGTGGATTATAGATCAACTGATGCTGGATTTTTGAGGACATTATTGGGGGTTTAAAAAGAACTTGAGTCTGACATGTCGGTCATGACTGTGTACAGTGTAAAGTAGTGAGTTTTCTGCAGTACAGTTCGTCCTGGCAGCTCCGGTGTGTGTGAATCGTTACGCAGTCGAGCTCGTGTGACTGAACTGCTGTAAACTGAAATCAGCAGGGCAAAAGATTTAACTGCTTCAGTCGCAAATCTTCTCATCCAAATTTGACACAGGAGGAAAGTTGAAAATACAAACTTGATGCACCGAACGAAATGTTTTTAAACGAAAAATCAACATCAAAATGCTGAAAACGAGTGAAAAAATGTGAAAAACTAAGAGTGAATCTCTGAAGGCCTGGACTATTTAACTTTACTGGTTGTAATAAACGATGGCTGAAAAAAGATTCTTGAGTTTGAAAAAAAGGTTGAAATATGATAAAGTCAGTAACAAGATCACAATTTATCATCAAACAGTGGCTGCAAACTTTCATGTGAACTTGTGAAGGAGCATTTTCATCATGACAGAAGCTAAAAAAAAGACTGCAGTGAAAAAATATGATGCGACAGATTTGAAGCAGAGAAACACTGAAATATCCAACACAGTGACAGTTTTATTTACATTTGTTCTTCTTGCAAGCATTCTACTTTCTTTCTGTTTAATAAAATATTTTGAGTTTGAAGCTCTGATATTTCTGTTGGTTTCCGTCGATGTGATGATTCTTATTCACAGCAAGTTAAAACAGACGGTTTTGACCATCAGTTTCCACGTTATAAGTGTGAACTAAAGTTATTCACTGAGGAATTTTTACGGTAAAATTATCTTTCAGAATTTGCTCCAGCTCTTCTGTTGCACATATCTACCTGGGCACCGGGTTCTGTCCAATCAGAACGTTCTCGTGCACAGGAAGTCCATGTTTGGAAGTTGAGTTGTCGTAGCCAGGAGGTTTTTACGTGTCTTATTAGTTTCAAAAACTTCTTTGTGTGAAGGGATTCCTCTGACCCCCCCGACCCCCCCAGGCCTTCCCACGTCTTCACTTCTCTGCACTTCAGCAGATCAAAGTTGGTGTGTGTGTCTCACAGTTATTGGTCTGACCCCCCCTTATCTGCCCTCGCCATGGCAACCGAGGCCGAGGGTCTGAATGTTGTGATACTCAGGGAGATCCTGAAACAGCTCGACCTTATCTGGATCCGTAGTTTAGGACTGATGACATGTGAGGACACAAAGACTGAAACACACCTCACACACACACGGGACGGCGTCATGGCAACACTCATGATCACATTGATCTCCTTGGCGTCACTTTTACAATAAATCTGACATCTGTCGTCTCCTGACCTCGCTCAGCTGATCTTTGACCGGATTTTCCACCACTCGAGTTCCATCTCTTCTCTGAACCGCCGAGAGTTCAGACACACGATGAGACGCCACCCTGAGACAAACTGACTGTAGCCAGATTTAGTCCTGAACCCTGAGGATGTTTGCTAAAGCTAAAGAGTTAAAGAAATATTCTGACATGACGCGTCGACGCGGCTCAGGGGTTTCTGTCAGATAAATAATAATAAATGAATCACTGTGATGTGTTATCGGTCGTGACGGTTTCCAGTCATATTTGCATTTGCTGCTGTAGGTGTTTTGTTCATATTGCATGTGTTCTGAGGTTAAATATCTAAAACTTGGCTGTGACATGAATCTTTGTGGTGAAAAAGCCTCACTAACCGGAGATGTGTGTACATAAATATGCATTTACTTATTTTTGTATGAATTAATTTTATTTCTTCATCAGATTGTTTATGTCTGCCTGTTTTTGAGAAACTTATTTAAAAACCTTTTTGTCCTCCACAGATTTTATTTTGAAACTGAATTCTTTCCTCTTCACCCACCGACGGCCGCCCTCTGACTTGAGCTTTGTTTTATTCTGAAGGACTGTGACCGGAAGTTGTGTTTTGTTTTGTTAATTTTGGTTTTGTGACGTTGTTCCTCAAAGATCGGATTAAACGGAACCGTCGGAACCTCCAGCTCCTCTCGCTGTGGAAGTAACTGTAACGGTGATGTAACGATGATGTAACGTGACTCGCTGCTGTAATCCTCCTCCGTATCCGTATTTCAGCAGTATCGATCACACCGGAACTGTCGCCTGCGCGGCGCCGCTGCGTTGTGAAAGCGGCGGCTCGCGTCGCGTCACGGCGTCGTTTAGAGTTCAGAGTTCATCCGGTTCGCGCGAGCTCGGCGGTGAGAGAAGCTCCGACTGCGCTCCGTGTGGAAGGGAAGGAGACCGGTAACTGAAACGGTAACTCACTTCATTGATTACTCGAGTATTTCGCAGTCAGTTACTCTCTGCATCATCAAAACGTCCAGTTCTGTGGACACGCGCAGTCTGTGACGTCAGAGCCCAAACGGTAATTTTCCATCAGTTTTTTTTTTCAGGATCAAAACAACCCGCATCTTTTCAGACCTTTTAAAAAAATAATTTAATGTTCGAATCAGTATTTTCTTTTCTCAGCCTGAATCGTTAAAACGGGCCGTTAAAAGCCGTTAACCGGCTTCACGAGCCGCCGCCTCACAAATTACAGACAAATAAAACTATTAATTAACTCCAGGACACGCATCAAGCCGAAATCAGCAGCCTTGTCCCGCACAGCGGTCAGAGTTCACGCAGCTCTGCTCTGAAACCCGCACAGGACGGCGCAAACCGCACAGTTTGGGCTGTTTTTACTTCACTTTTTTATTTCCTTTTTTTTTTTGGACTTTTTTAAGGTAACTTCTGTTCTACTGTAAAGAAAGTATTTTTACCTGCACTGCATGTATTTGACAGCTTTGGTTAATGATTACAGACTGAAGTTTTATACAAATATCAGGAGGTAATAAAGTGCAGTGTGTGGAAGAGTACTGGCAGCTTCTGTAATTTTATTTTTGCAGTTTTGAGTGAATTTTGCTGAAAAAAACTTCTGTACTTTCACTTCAGTCTGATTTTTCACAGTAAAACTTCTCAGAAGTTTGTTCCATCAGAGAAGCTGCTGGTTTCTCTGGTTTCACAGACGTTTCTATGTGAAGTTTGTTGGTTTCAGTCGAGGTGAGAAGGTGAAAACCTGCTGCTCCTCTGACCTTTGACCTTTGACCTGCCTCTGAGGACACTGTGGCTGCTGCTGCTGTAGATTCCAGATGTTTTGTCCGTTGCAGACGTCAGCAGCTGTCTGTCGCAGGACGTGGATGATGCTGCAGCGGGTGGCGGTGGTCGGCGCCGGGGCGGCGGGACTCTGTGCAGCCAGACACATCCTGTCCTGCGTGAAGAGCTTCGCCCCCCCGGTGGTCTACGAGCTCTCCAACAACATCGGCGGCACCTGGTGTTACGACGAGCGAGCCGGGGCCGACGACAAGGGACGGCCGATCCTCAGCAGCATGTACAGAGACCTCAGGTGACCTGCACTGAGGGCAGAGTAACTAAGTACAATTACTCAAGTACTTTCCTCATGTTGAAACTGTGGCTCCTTTACTTTGCTGCGTCTCCTGCTGTTTTCTGCTGCTCTCCACTTTACTGCTCCTTCACTGATAAGAGCCTATCGTTCGACATGCTCATAAATTATGACCTTCTGTTATAAAGGAGTTTATCCAAACATCGAACGAGGTGATTAAAGCATTAACGATTCAACAATCAACTGTTTTAATCATCGTTTCAGTGGTTTTTCCTGTTGCAGCGTCTCAGATCTGCAGTTTTCCTCTGAATGATGTGAATCCTGTGAGTGTGTGTGTGATGATGTGCAGCTTTGGACCAAACAAACAGTGAAGGCGTCACTTTGTGAGCACATTTCTCACTGTTTTCAGAGTTTGGACAAAGCAAACAATCAATGGATTGATGGAGAAAAGAATCAGCAGCTTCATCCAGAATGAAAAGGATCATTAGATCATTAATCATGAAGTCCTGCTTCTTCTCCAGAACCAACCTGCCGAAGGAGGTCATGATGTTCCCTGACTTCCCCTTCGACCCCGAGCTGCACAGCTTCATTCCCCATCAGGAGGTTCAGAGGTACCTGGAGAGATACTGCCAGAGCCACGGCATCCGGCCTCACATCAGGGTGAGTCGCCCCGCCGCTGGTCACATGACCCATCCACATCCAGGAACACTGTCATCAAATCCAACCCGTCAGAGAAGGAGAACCAAAGAAACTCCTTCTCCGACGTCACTTTTATCAAATATCCAGGTAAAAATTAAGTGGTGGAAATCTGCAGGTACCTGGAGACTCGATCTGAGGGCTTCGATGAAACGATCCCAGATTCACGTCGATGCACCAGGATTCTTCAACCTTTACACAGGATTTTAAATCTTAAACGGATAAAAACCACTGCAGACGTGGGAGGGAAGTCTGACCGTGTGAGTGCGTTTTTGAAGAGACGAAACAGGACCGATAGTGTTCAGTGATCGTGCAGCTTAGCAAGTGTTAGCCAAGCATGCTGATGAACCATTAAAACTTACTGAACTAGCCTGTTAGCTGAGTTGGTTTGATGCTAACCTCTCGTGGAAGTAGGAAGCACAGTCATGTGATATATTTCTGCGTAGGATGGCGAAGGCATGTTCATGATCACGCCTTCGCCATCCCAGAAACACAAAGACAAACTCGGCTGAACATCCTGGTCAGTTTCTTCTTCTGTGTGTTTCAGTTCAACACAGTGGTGGAAACTGTGAAGCCCGTTGTCATGACAACGAAGGGCAAGGAGGCGAGGACGACCTGGGAGGTGACGTCATCTGATTCGTCAGGTTGTCAGAAAACGGAGACCTTCGACTCAGTGTTCGTGTGCTCGGGGTGAGATGTGACACCGTTTACTGGTTTTTATTACCACAATTTGGATGTTAATGTGTGTTAAATGTGTTTTTGGCACTTGGAGGCACCAAAAAGCTTCATTTGCCGGTAAAATATGTCTCTTTGGATGCTCTGGTGTTTGTTTTTAAGGCACTACTCCGACCCTTACGTCCCAGACTTACCTGGGATGGAGAACTTTAAAGGTACGGTCCACTTCGACACGAACGCCTCCGACATCACTGCTCACCTCAAACACTTCACACTGTCACTCAGCTGAAACCATTCAAGAGAAAACTGTGTGGAAACATTTCAACCAGAGGACCTCCAGCAGGTTTAGCCTAGCTTAGCATACTTTGCTTAGCATACTTAGCTTAGCTTACTTAGCTTAGCATACTTTTTTCTAATTAACACCTTTCTAAGGACTAAGACTAAGACTTATCTCAGACGGCTTTGGAGCTGTTGGATTTCTGTCTCTTCTCATGAAGCTAGGCTGGCGTTTCCACCTGTTTCTAGTCTTTGTGCTAAGCTAGGCTAACGCGTCCTGGACCTGCGTCCGTCCTGGTGATGAAACTGATGTCAGTCGTGTCTCTGCCTGTAGGAAAGATGATGCACAGCCACTCGTACAAGTTCGCAGAGCCGTTCTCCGGCCAGTCGGTGGTGGTTCTGGGAGCCAAAGCCTCAGGGTTGGACATTTCCATCGAGCTGGCAAAAGTTGGCGCAAAGGTGACAAACAGCAAACTGCAGCTCAAAAGTTATTTCTGTGCATGAAACTGTCACATCATCTCACTTTAATGAGTAACTACCACATTACAGTTATCAGCAGTGAAGGAGGAGATAACAGTTCATGTGTTTTGAATGTGTTCGTCTTTTTGCAACTGTTCACTTTTTAAAGACTGTTGGCAGTTTTTATCAGATAGACGTCGTCTGAGAGAATCTGTAAACTGACTGTCGATCATCCATCCCTCCATCCAGGTGACTCTGAGCCACGGTCGTCCTCGTTTCACCTTTCCTTTCCCTCCTGGGATTCAGCAGTCCAGCTCGGTGGTGGCGGTCGATGAGGACGGCAGACTCCGTTTCGAGGTAACTGAAGTCCTCCTGCATTTATTCTGACTTGCCTGGTTTCTGTCGTCTGTGTTCGGTTCACTCAGCAGAAGGTCTGCGTGTTTCAGGACGGCTCTGTGGGGACGGCTGACGTCCTGATGTTCTGCACCGGGTACAAGTTCAGGTTTCCCTTCCTGGACGCGGCTCAGCTGGGTCTGGACATCCAGGACCACTTGGTGTCTCCGCTGTACCGCTTCCTGATGCCTCCTGCCTTCCCCTCCCTCTTCTTCATCAGCGTCTGCAAGATGATCTGCCCCTTCCCCATCTTTCACTGCCAGGTGAGCTGAAGAGGCAGCAGGTGGTTGGAGACAAGCTCATCGTGATCTCAGGAAACAACAGAAACAACTTTGTTAAAGTTCCTCTTTTTACTTCACAAAACACTAGCAAGACAGCCAGCGAGTTTAGAAGATCTGTAGAGGAAGAGGGAAAGCAGGAAGAGGAAGAGAAAGACAGAGAAGACGAGTAGTAACACAAGAGGAAATGAAACGTACGAGCTGAACCTCTGACACATTTCCTTCCTGTGATGACGCGTTGAGCTGGTTGCTCCCCAGACTCATGAGCTGACGTTTGTCTTCTTGTCTCTGCAGGTCCAGTTTGCATTGTCGGTGCTCGACGGCTCCGTTGCTTTACCGTCTGCAGCCCAGATGGAGGATGAAGCTCGCCAAGAGCTGCAGGGAAAGCTGCAGCAGGGAGTTCAGCAGCGCCACCTGCTGGTGATCCAGAAGGAGCAGTGGGAGTACTGCCAGACGCTGGCTTGTGACGGCGGCTTCCTGCCGCTGCCGCCAGTCACACAAAGCCTGTACGAGGAGGTGTGGCGACAGCGGCAGGTTCACCCCGAAAACTACCGAAGGCTCAACTACCAGCTGGTCAGCGACAGCCAATGGGAGCTGATCAATTAACGAAGGGATGGAGATACGATGATGAGAAGCTGAAAAGCAGGAGAAGAAAATCCTAAAAACACTGACTGACACAGTAGAATGTAACAACCAGCTGAGGCTTCAGAGCTGCTGATTTTAATCCTGTAGAACCAAATTAACCAAATAACCTGCTGAGTTTCTTTCTTAGAACAGATGTTAGTGAGAATAATAACTGAGGCGTAAAGTTGTGAATCAGGGCTTTAATGCAGAACAACATGTAGAAACAGGATGACACACGCTAACAGATCAGTGTGTTTGGATCAGACGTGTGTTTCGTTCAGCTGATTAATCATTTCTGCGGCTGAACGGATGCACACGTTAACCATGAACGAGGCCGAGGACACACAGCTGAGGGCAGCAACACACTTTAATCTGATGCTTCGCCACAAAACGTCAAAACACACGAGTCACAAGTGTGAGGTCACACGGCGACGACCTGAGCGCCAAAACAACAACAACAACAGTGTGACGTGAAGCAGGAACACACACATGACATAACACACCAGCAACATGGCTGCCACTCAGGCTGTCACATGACTTTTAAAGCCTCTTTTTTTCCCAGACTGACTCAGTTTTTCTTTACTGACACGAGAACGAACGTGTTCATCAGGACACGACAGCGTCCGGTTTGTGGCGGCAGGTTTGCTGAAGAGCCTTCAGAGTGGAAATTTAAAAACATATTTTCTCAAAACAAGAACTCGTGGCCTCGTGATCGTCATCAGGATTAGTTTAAAAAAACAAAAAGTTTATTTCTGTGATTAAATGAAACAAACGATGTTCAGTGAGTTTGAAATCAATTCTTACGTTTTAACGACCTCACGTTTCCAGTGTGAACACACACTCAAACCTGCTGAGGACGAACAAAACATCCACATTTCTCCTCAAGGGGTCTGAACTGAGCATCAGGGCGAAAATGTCGTTAGAGGCAGAACTCAGTTTTCTGAGGTCAGGAAGAAATGATTCAAGGGTTCAAATAACTAAATTAAGAAAACAAGAAACATAATTTGAGGTTTTTGGTGATTTAGTGATTTGAGGACACGATTCTCAGTTCAAATCGACGCTGTCCTTCTGTGTGACTGAAGTTTAAACTGCAGAAGCTTCGAGGCCGAATGAAGCTGAAGTTTGTTTCTGACTCGACTTTGTTTCCATGAGACAGTAAAGACAACAGAGCTGCAGCAGAACTGTGACAACAAACTGTCCGTCTGATCTGTCTAAAGTCCAAACACACTCACTATGTTGAATTCTTCTGTGATCATGTTGTTTCTAATGTAACTAACAATTTAAGCAAATCTTTCAAATTAAACTAATTTTACTTGCAAGTTTTTGTGGATCTGTTTGTGTTAAACATCATTTATCAAATATTGTTTCGGTGTCATCAGTGTCTTTGTCTTCTTCTCTCTCCTCACTTTTCTAACATGCAAACATTAAAAGAACAAAATTACAAAAAGAAGTTGCCACAAAATGTCCCACATTGGTTCTCCAACGTTTTACAACAAAGAGCTTCAAACTAACACAAATTAGACAGCAGACCTTCATCTGAACAGATTTAGATGTTTTACGGCAGGAAATGTTTGAAACCTGTGAACAAAATAATCAGATGAATTGATCCCCTCACTGCCGGCGACCCCTGAGGGTCCCCAGGCCCCATCTTGAGAACCACTGGTGTCAGTGTGGAGCGATGAGGAAGGTAACATCCTCACATTAAAGGTCGAGTGTGAAGGATTTGGTGGCATCTAGTGGTGAGGTTGAAGATTGCAGGAGAACGGTGAAAAGTCCAAGTTCATTCTGCTGCAGAAACGTGAGGAACTCGTCTGAAGAGGCTCCTCTCGCTCTGTGGACATGAAATGTTCATTCTCAGGAGATGAAAACAACATAACTGTGAACATAATTTTCCATTTCAACCGACAGATCCCAAAAATCTGACACACTCGACCTGCAGTGCATGAATAAACATCATGTGGTGTTTCCATTATGAATCATCTGAGCTTTGACTGGACCACCGAGCACTACACACCACCGAACAGAAGTGAACATGAACACGTTGTTTACATTTCCCTTTGCAGATATTCCCGACATTAGCTTAAGTTTTGCTCTTTGGATGGAAATTCCAGCATTAATGAGCAACTTTCTGTTTGACTTCCAGGTTTTTTTCCAGGTTAATCGCGGCTGTTTTAAGTCTTTTATGAAGAAGCGATCGGTGAAACCTTTCAGAAGATCACTCTGGAAGACTTGGACTCGTTTTCGATGTGCACCTCTCTTTCAACCTTCTCGGCTGCTTCCTGGTCGTCTTCACCTATTCCCTCTTTTTTCAGGATCTTCAGGGGCCACCAAAGGGAGCCGTTTCGGCGCTCTCTGCGGACGGTGCGTTCTGCCGACCAGCAGCAGGGGGCACCCTTATCCCCCGTCAGGAAGTAGAGGAGGGCATTGAGCCAGGCATTGCAGGAGGCCAGCGGCCGGGTGACCTTGTAGCAGATGGAGACGGTCTTCATGACCTTGCAGCCCCCGAGCTGCCCCCGTCGCAGGAGCAGGAAAAGCGTCCGGGTCACATGGAAGGGCAGGAAACAGAGCGCAAACAGCAGAGTGATGGTCACAATGGTTTTGATGGATTTCCGACGCCGCCGGATGTAATGTGAGTACTGTGATCCAGAGATGGAGACCGATGTTCGTTCACGCTCTCTGACTCCCTCTGAGTTCCCGTCTCCAGCTGGACCGTCCTCCCAGCCCTCCACCGAACTGGGAGGGGAGCGCAGGCTCTGAAATATCGTCCTGACCACCTGAGAGTAGCACCAGGCGATGATGACAAAAGGCACAAAAAAGCCCAGCAGGTGGAGGACGATGCCGTACGGAACGTAGTCGGCAAACTCCTTATCGATGGCATCGTCCCAGCAGTTCATGTACGCGTCCTGGTCCTCCAACTGCAACCCGGTGCTGTTTCCGCCTTCTCCTCCAGGCTCCACCAACTCCCCACCTCCTCGCCTGACGTATCCTGTCTGGGCAAACCTGAAGATGGGGCAGGTGAGGATGAAGACCACCACCCAAACCAACGCACAGATCCCCTTTACCACCCGCTTGCTCTCCAGAGTGATGGTCCTCATTGGGTGGCAGATCCCCAAGTACCTGAGGATGGACAACCAGGAGTGAGTTTTAATCACTATGAAACATTTCACTTAAATGTCTGAACAGTTTTATATCTGATATATTTTTAGAATTTGTACTTCGGGACTTCAGACAGTCAAAGACTTTTATGGAAAACTGTTTTAGTTAATCATTGATTAAGTGGTAGTTCTCTGTCTCTTGTCTTTCAAGTCCCTGCATTGGTCTCCGTTCAACCCAAAACACTTTTTCTATCGTCTCCAGCCGTCCTACCTGTGCACGGAGATGCAGGTGAGGAAGAAGATGGAGCAGTAGAGGTTGAAGTAGAAGAGGAAGCGGACGAGGCGGCACATGAAGTCCCCGAACACCCAGCGGTCCCGCAGCACATAGCTCGCCACCAGGAAGGGCAGCGACAGGCCGTACATCAGGTCCGTGGTCGCCAAGTTCACCATGTAGATCAGTGAGGTGTTCCAGCGTCGCCCGCCGCCACTGCTGCCTCCACCACAGCAACCGCCATGTTGGCAGCAGGAGCGCAGCAGCACCACTGAGTTCAGGGTGAGGCTGAAGAGGAAGGTCAGTGAGTAGCAGACGGGCAGAAAGACGTATTTGTAGGATTCGTCGATGCTGCAGGACAGCTGATGGACGGACGCAGTGGGTGAAGTGTCGGATGTGTTGGGATGGTTGCTTGCCACCGACGATGCCAAGCCGGCGTGTGGAGTGATGCTGGAGGCTTGGCTCAGTCCCATGATGAAGGCTATTTCAGGCAGAGCTGCATCGGTTCAGGTTCCTCTGGTTTCATCGCATCTGATCCAACAAACTCAAGTCTTCTCAGTCACTGAGGTTTCCTTCATTTGTCCTTCCTCTGATCGATCAGTCTGGTCTAGTCTGGTCTGATCTGGTCTCCGTCCCTGTTCACCGTCGATTGACCCATGTCTCCGGCATGTGGGGTTTCTGTGACATGGAGGGGGAAGAAAACACATTATCATTAGTCATTAGTTTGTAAAAGCTTATTCAGAATGTTCAACCGGTGTTTTGCTGATGAAGACGATGTTTCGCTCAATTAGCTCCTCAATCATTAACAACGCTTTCCGGAAACCTCTCTGCCTCCGTGAGTCTTTTCTGTGCAGCAGGTTGGCCGTCTGCTCCTGCTGTCGAGCCGTTTGATTCACGGTTTAAATTCAGCACCACGTTTCAGAACAACTGTGTTCGACACGTCACCGGAGCCGTTTGCATAGGAAAGAAACGGACTGTGTCGCCCAACTCAGCACCGTCTTCATAAACTCTCCATGGTCAGTTTTTATTTCATGTTTGTTTTCTCAGCTTCACACAAAGATGAGAACATGAAGAAGAAGAAAGCTGCAGTAGGACATTATGACGACATGAGCAGAAAGAAGAACATGACCATCACTTACATAAAACTGAAGACAATAAAGAAGATTTTTGTCCAGAAAGAAAAATAAAAATCTCATTGAAAGCAGCTTTGGGAAAAAATGAGCTGTGCTCCCTAATGTTGTTTGTACTTTATCCACAAACACACAGATGATATGAAGTTCAGTCCAACTGTCCGTCCATGGTTCCTGGTTAGAGGTTTACTTTATTCCACATAAGAGACTGATTGATTGTTTTGATTAGGTGATTGATTATTTCAACCCTTGTTTTCGTGCACTGAAGACAACACAGTCTTCAGTTCTTCTGCTTAAAACATCAGAAATCTGTCAGTTGGAGGCGTTTGAATCGTAAAGACTCGACTAAATCTGAATTAAAACTGTTTGAAAGAGGAGAAACTGCTGCTTTCAGTGAATCCGGTGCCCAGTTTTCACCGTCAGACCTTCAGTTTGATCTGGATCAGAGGGAGTCTGGTCCTACCTTCACATCTCCTCCTTGTCCTCCTCGTCCTCCTCGTCCTGTCGGTCCCAGAAGTGTCTGTTTTCGGGGCTGAAGGGTCTCTCAGGGTTTCTCCCCTGACCTTCAGCTTTTCTGTAAATAATTGATCAGCGTTCATTCAGTCAGGAATGAAACCCAATACAGGGACTGCAGAGGAGGAGGAGGAGGAGGAGGCGCTCACTGCAGCTCTGAGCTGTTTGCTTTCAGCAGGACACACATTTAAAAACACACTGTGAAGAGATTGAGGCTTGGCCATGAAAGCTTGTGGATTTAATGACATTGCTGATAATTTTTGTCACATTAACCTTTAATTCAGCTGCAGTTTATTTACTTTTGCCTTACGGTAATATTTGCAGTCCAGATTAAAAGGAAAAGCAAATTAGCTTGAAGCTAACTCTGCTCTGCACACAGTCCCTGTTCAGAAAAACAGCACGAACTGAACCACAAACTCCATTTCACACAACAACCAGCCACTTTTCACACATTTAAAACTCCAACATGTGAAACTCCTTTTTAAAGAGTAAAAAATTCATGTTTTTGAGCTTCCAGACTGATCTTTGAAACCACCGAGACTCTGAGCAACAGTCACCAAACACGATGAGAAGCAGCACTTAACGATCACATAACGATTACAATAATTGGACTTTGAGTTCAACGGTTGGATTTAAATAAAAAGCTGATAAAGTAAAAAAAAAAAAAGGTAAAAAAATGACTCACCTTTTCTTGCAGAGACGCTGCTGAAGCTTTGATCATCTCACTTTCTCCTCACTGCGCCGTCGCATTTGAGGCTTCAGTTACAGGGAACACATCGGTGGCTCCTCCTCCTCTGCTCGCTCACTACACCGTCATCTTCACCTTCATCACCATCAGCATCATCTTCACCTTCATCACCATCAGCATCATCATCACCTTCATCATCATCTTCATCAGCACCATCAGCAGCATCATCATCATCTTCATCATCATCATCTTCATCAGCATCATCACCATCACCATCATCAGCATCATCATCTTCTTCATCTTCGTCATCAGCAGCAGCAGCAGCATCAGCATCACACAGTGCGTGTGTGTGTGTGTGTGTGTGTGTGTGTGTGTGTGTGTGTGTGTGTGTGTGTGTGTGAGGACACAGTGACAGACGTGCAGCTGTGTGTGAAATCGAACAGGACAACACAAACACGGAGTCGGCAGCCGAGGAATGAATCAACACTGAGTCCGTCCATTGAACAGCTTGTATCTCCAACGTCGGTGCTGAATGTTTGGAACTGAAAGACGAAGTTTCTTCTTCATGAGAAGAAAACTTCTTCTTCTTCTTCAGAGAAACAAAACAAAACATCATGACAGAAGCTGCAGAAAGCAGGACGACGTCCAGACGAGCTGCAGCTTCAACATCTGCAGCAGGAAACGAACACACGAACCCAGAAACACCAGAGAAACATGGCAGCAACAAGTTACTGCTGCAGGACTGCAGTACTCCATTACTGCAGGACCGCTGTACTTGATTACTGCAGGACCGCTGTACTCGATTACTGCAGGACCGCTGTACTCGCTTACTGTAACTACAGTTACTGCTACAGGACCACTGTACTCGATTACTGCAGGACAGCTGTACTCAATTACTGTAACCATAGCTACTGCTACAGGAGGATCATAC
The DNA here is from genome assembly GCA_029783805.1 of Acanthurus tennentii. Classification (NCBI taxonomy): domain Eukaryota; kingdom Metazoa; phylum Chordata; class Actinopteri; order Acanthuriformes; family Acanthuridae; genus Acanthurus; species Acanthurus tennentii. Next base: position 18,527,889 of record JAPZDZ010000006.1, on the reverse strand, counting down.
TCGATTACTTTGACTACAGTTACTGCTACAGGACCTCTATACTCAATTACCACAGAACCACTGTACTTGATTACTTTGACTACAGTTACTTCTACATGAGGACTTTTACTATATTACTGTACATAAGAACGTAGTGGAATATTTGCAGCGTGTATCCTGTACTCTGTACTCAAACACAAATCTTTGTTTAGTAAACTTTTTGAAAGACTGAAACAATAAAATGGACGAGAACATGCGATTGTTGCAGATCATCAAAATATATTTTAAAGTTAATGTTTACATTTAAAAATACATTGTAATTAATTTTATTTACACTTGAAAATACATTTCTAAATACTTAAAGTCACGATACAATGGAAAGCTGTCACTTCGCTTTGTTAGCTCATTTTCCTCTTTTTGTCGTAAAAATCTCCACGTTTCCTTCCACAAATGCAACGTTCAGCTCCTGATCACAGATCAGTTCAATCGATTGATCTGCATTGGAGTATTATTCATCTGTAACTTCAGGACTCAGTGGTTTAAAAAACACATTTAAACGTCTCATAGTTTAAAAAAAAAGTTCAGGCAGCAACAAACATCAAGTTAAAAGAAGAAAAAATCAAAATAAGGCAGAAATATTTCATCATCATCGCTTACACTCGGATATATTAAGTTTATTATTCCCTTTCATTTCTTAGTAAACGTAACTCTGTAATCACCGACGGTACCTGAAGTGCTCAGCATCAGTTAAAGAGAACGACAACAAAACTAAACAGAGCTTAAAAACTCTGCTGTTACTTTACGTGTTCAGGAAAAGTTGCGACCGACCGTCGTGATTTCAAACTGAATTAAACTAAAAGTTACGGTCGGAAAACAAACCAACCAGTTTCTCTTTACAGTTTTCTTTTTTCAATCAGCATTTATGAGAAAATGTCCAAATCTTAAATAAATTTGTGTTTTGTTTTGTTTTTTGCTACAAATTTTGGTGAAACTCATCTTTTGTTTTTTTTAAGAAATATCATAAAATACATAGGCTGCGTCAAAATATCGACGTATTCGCTGAGTTTAGCAGGTTCACACGCTGGAGGAGCGAAATGTTCCCTCGTTCTGATTCAAAGTAAACACAGTTCAGTTCTTTGATCCGGATGTTCGGGACAAACAAACACAACTCCCGTCTCACTTCTGTCACGAAGGTTCAGTTTGTAGGAAAAATAGGGAAAATAGGGATTTTCTTTAATCAGGGTTAAAAAAATCTACACAATTATTTTTTTCGGAATAAAATTCTCGGAAACTTTTCATCAAGTTTCTGTTTCTCCCACATGTGACGCTCAAAGTGCTCGACAGGTGTGAAAGAACCTGCTGGTTTTTACCTGAGAACAAAAATCTGAGACAAACTGATCTGATTAAACCGAACAGACTTCAGCACATTTCTCTCCTACGGGAAGTTAGAAAGAGTCCAACTTCACTTCCACCTGCAAACTGAAACGAGCTCGTGAACGGTTTTTGTCTGAAACTCTGCTGGTTCTGAAGTTTGTTTCTGTAGGTTTTAAATATTTGGGACTAAAAAGCATCAACTGAAGTTTAAGTTTGGAGAAAACGTTCGGAACATGAACTGCAGCTGAAATGGACCCAAACTTGAAGTCACAGATCCTGAGGAGCTTCGTGCTGAAGCTTTGACACAAGCTTTGAGTTGTGATGTTTGTTCATCTTCGTCCTCGAAAACAGAAGTTTGAGTTTGACTCCGAACTCTTGAAGACTCTCCCATCGTTTCGTTTAAACTCCTGCGTGAACTCGACCGTCCAGTCGTTCCTGCCTCTGTTGTCCTGAATGTTGGTGGTTGGTCAGCTGATGTTTTGTTGAGGTGACCCCCTGGCTCCTCCCGGTCCCAGCCTGGACGTGTGGCCGGTCTCCGGTCCGCGGTCCGGCCCTCAGGTCAGGTCCTGGACGTCCAGCAGCATGGCGTCCTGCTTCGTCCTCAGCTGGTCCCGCACCAACAGGTGAGCCACGAGCTCGGAGCTCAGAGCTGCACGAGACAAAGAACAGAGCTGATCAGACCGGATTCAACCAAGACAACAAACCAGATCAGGACCTTCAGACGGACCAGCGGCCCGGTTTCATGTGACTGAAGGTGCTGCAGCTCTGAGGCTCAGAAACAAGATAAATAACTAAGACCGCAGTAGGGCTGCACGATATGGCCTGAAACCAATATCTTGATATTTTTAGGCTTTATCGTGATACACGATATGTATCTCGATTTTTGGATTTCTCCTGTAAATCACTATATAAATG
>JAPZDZ010000006.1:18507933-18519581 GCA_029783805.1 Acanthurus tennentii | reverse complement strand
TGACGACTGAGACTCCTCCCACTGCTCCCACTCCTCCCACTGCTCCCAGTGTGAATCACCAGCTGTTTGCTGGACTCACAGCCACAACAAACATGTTCTCATCCCTGCAGGAATGTTTGAGACCGAGACCAAAACAACACGGCCAACATTTCAGAAGAAGGAGATCTTAAGTGATCCTACGAGTGTCAAAAACACTGAAGGTCTGTGCAGCAGAGATGTGGGTCACACACTCCGATCCTACGTTTCCCACGATGCAACTGCACAGCATCCAACTAACCAGCAGTGTTTTCTCTGTTCTGGATTGTTTTATTTCACCTGAAGTAGCTGAGAAACAAGCAGTGAACAAAACATGGACGTCACATGAGAGTCACACGATCCTTCATGATGACAAACATCATGTCTCCGTCTGTCGGCTCTGAGTTTGGTCTCCTGAGGAAACTTCTGCTCTTTAGCAGCTAAAAGCTCCACTTTGTTCACCAGCTCGACTCTGACGGAGTCTGTCTGCTGGTTTTTTCAGCTGTTTTTGTCAGAAAACGAAGTTCTGAGAGGAAACCAGGACAGGAAGTCGAGTCTGGACTGAAACTTTAAAGCTCCGTAAGGAAGAAGTGACCATCACGCAGCTTCATGTTCTGATTCAAACTTTGCTCTGAAAATTCCCACAAACCTCGACCGTCAGATACGAACTCAAATCACTTTGTTTTTTCACTTCTTTCCACTTGTGAACGAAACATGTCGCCATGGTTACAAAAACTGATCACAGAGAAGAATTCAGGCCGAATGAAGAACCAGAAACAGAACCCAGAAGAAGCTCCTCCCACTTCACACCTCCATGACAACACACACCTGAACCCATCAGCCAATTAAAAACCTCAGCCACTTTTTCTTGTCACACACTCGACAGCAGAATTCTCTGAACTAAATTATTTTTAAAGAAAAGTCATAAAAACAGAATCACAACTTCAGAAACGTCGAATCTGACTCGAAAAACCAGCAGAAACAGGAAGCACCAGCTTGAAGCACCGAGGCTGCTCACACCCTGCAGGACACCGAGCCTCATGGGAAATGGAGTCTGTCTGAGCAGTGCCACCACTAACAGCTGAAGACTGAACCCCGTTTATCAAGGAAACACCAACAAGTCGTCTTCATGGCTGACCTTTGACCTCTCCCTCCTCTCCTGCTCCTGTTTCTCCAGCTCAGCTATTCGCTGGCTCAAGTCCTCCCAGTGCATGATGGGAAGGTCTGGGTAGTCCACAGACGCCGCAGCTGCGATGTGATGAAGCTCCTCCTCCTCCTCCTCCTCCTCCTTCTCCTCAGCCGTCTCTTTCTCTCCCTCCATCCTCCTCTCTGCAGAAAAACAGCAGAACTTCTGTCATCAGTCTGATTCAGAAATGAAAAACCTCCTGAGCTGAAACCCGACAGTGACTCTTCAGCCCTTTAATGACTGAACCTGCATGAATCAGCCTGTTATTAAAGTCAGACCGCCACTTAAACTGACCACGGAGACCTGAACACCTTCAGACCTGAACACCTTCAGACCTCCGAACCACTGAGTCCTGATCCTCTGACTGTTCATGAGGAGATTCACGGAGTTCAGACTGACATTTAGGCCACAAACAGTTTCAGTTTGTGGCAAAACTCTCGAGTTAAATAGATGATTTGAACTGAAACTGTGGCAGAAAATAAACAGAAGAGTTTTTAATGATAATTAAAATGTGGATCGTTTTAAAGTGAAATAAATGTAAAAAAATAAATCACGGGGTTCAGATTCTCACGTGACTGCGTCCAGTTTTCTCATCTGTCTGTCTGTCTGTCTGTCTGTCTGTCTTACTGATCAATAACTCACAGCCTGTGTTTGACTGAATAATCTTAATCTCGGTTAATCTCGTCCGAACTCTCGGCTCCTGGAGCCCCGCAGTGTCCCGCAGCTCTCAGCCCGCAGTTGTTTACCAGCAGCGGGGAACCTCGGAGTCTTTCACCCACCTAACAGTCACATCCAGACGGCTCGGCTCCCTCCGACATGCCGCCGTGTGTCCGCCTCCCCGCGGCTGCCTTCGGCCCGCCGGCCTCGCGGTGTTCGCGGGGCGCAGCGCGGAGCTTCGGACGTTTTACAGAAACATTCGAGAAAAGTTTGGAAAAGTTTCCTGAAAACTTGTTGAACTTCGTCTGGAGGAAGACGGACCTTCCCTTCTCCTCCTTCCTCCTCCCCTTCCTCCTCTTCCTCCCCTTCCGCTCTTCCCTCTTTAACCTCTTGGCTCCGGCGGAGCTCTGGACGGTGACGGAGCAGCAGCACCGGGTCTCCGCAGCCGGTTGCCGGGGCTGACGGCGGGTCTCTGGAAGTCCTGGCGGTTGTGTACGAGTAGTTAAAGTAATTGTTTGGAACAGATTACTGGCTGTAACGGGGGACGGGTTCGGTGGTTTGAAGGTGACAAGATGTCGTCCATGACGCTTTTTCCTGAAAACTGAAGAAGATTCAGAGGCTCAGCGGAAAGTTGAACAGCCCTGAAACGTGTCCGTTTAAATTCTCAGTTTAAATCAAAAAATCAGTGTTTCATTTCCTTCGTTTGCATTAAAGACCTTCACTGCTGTTGTTCAGTTACAATCCCTGTATTTTAAATCTCAACATCAGTTATTTATTCGACACCTTCATCGTGTTTCTGCAAACTAAAAGTGTGAATTTAAAGTTTAAAACATGTTTTCAAATGTTCAGTCTGGATTTGAATCAAACCATAAAATTCACAGTCACAACAGTTTTTTTTAAATCTTTGCTTCTTATTTATGGAGAATTTACTGAATGTTGGTCACATTCGACATCTTTACAAGGAAAAAGGTTTAAAATTCAATTTATTTGACTACTTTAATGATATTAACTTATTTTACAGTCTATGTTAATAATCTCAATGTGCAAACTGAAGCTGTCTGATAAATGAGGCCAGCAGAAAATATTCAGTATTTCCCTTTGAGGCTTTGTGGAGTGGCCTTTAAAGTAGCATTCAATGGAAATACTTCAGTACAGTGCTCGAGTAAATGTACTTAGTTACATTCCAGCGCTGGTCACAGTGTGTTTTCATGGAGACACACACACACACACACACACCGATTTAACATCTTTCTGCGGGTAAGAACGCGTCTTTTTGAGCCGCCTGTGTGTGTTCGGTCTCCGGTGTGAGGCGGTGAAGGGTTAACGGCCGAGCCTCCCGGTGTCCCGTTTCACCATTTTTTGGAGATGACGACTTAAAGCAGATGGAGGATTTCTGGGATTCTGGAGAGCAGCAGACAGTTCCGAGTCCAAACAACAAGGAAAACATCTGAACTCACTGCAGTTTCCCTTCATTTCTCTGAGGTTTCTGCCTGATGTTCTCACCATGTTCTCACCATGTTCTCACCATGTTCTCACCATGTTCTCTGTCCGTTTTGGGGCTCATTTATGGTGAACATTTTCTCTGTTCAGGTATCAAATCACTACAATACAGAAATGTATACAATTATTCATGTTTTTCAAGCAAAAAACACAAAATAATTCTTGTTTCCTCTGCAAAGTGAAGATTTTCTGCTTTTCTCTGCAAACACACTTTTTTCTCTTTTGGACTGTTCGGACATTTTTCATCTTCATGAATTAAATTAATTAGCACTTAATGAACCAACAATCAATCCATGAAATAAAATCCATAACTGCGGATCATCATCCTGCTCAAAATGTTTCACAGTAAAACGAAGGTAAAACATGAACGAAACATGACAAATTCTGAATCATAACAGATGAAATTAGATAAAGAAAACTACCACAAACACAGTTTTCAATAATCGACAGTGTGTCTCATGTTTTTATGGAAACGTAAAAGAATAAAACTCCTGCTGATTCACACAGAAACACTCTGCAGGAGGATCACAAACCACTTTTTTATTCTCCGTAAATTCAAATTTGTGTTTCAGCTCCACTTTCTCACTTCTCACGTTCTGTCCTCTGCTGCAGTTCTCTGAGTGACCAGACGGCGGCGCCGTTTTCACAGTTGGTGAACTACCTCTATTTGGTCAAGGACTATGTTGTAAAAAATCTTTGAAACTGTTGGTTTTCAGTGATTTTTTGACTCTAGCGGGGGTCTGATCGGTGTCTGGGGGGACCGAGTGACCGACTCTCCCGGAGGACCGTGTGTCCGGCGCCGGTTCGACAGTTTCGGGCTGCTGCTTAGCGGTTTTCTGATCTCTGACTGGAGGTTTTACTGCAAACCAAGTTAGCTCAGCCGCTAATCCTGAAGTCACGTTACCTGCGCGGACTCGAATTAAAAGTTCGGTCGCAGCCTCCGGACGGCCGGGCGACTTCACACCGAGTGCGCGGACCGAACTTTGTCTCTAGTGTTTTTGCGCGGGGTTCGTGTGTCTCCCCGCGTTCACGCAGCCATTAAATTTGCGTTGTAGACAGCGGCGGCTGAAGCGCAGCTGCTCGTTATTCGTGACGGTGGGACCCGCGCTCACACACCGTGAAGCTGTTTTTCTGCGGGAAATGCGGTAGAGAGAAGGCCGCTTCGGCGTTCACACCGCTGACTTGGCGGCTCTCGGTTTGCTGCTCGTGAGGCCGGCGGGTCGGGCTTCCACCGGGCTTGAGTAGAGCCCGACGCCGCCGTCGAAAGGTCGGAGGCCGGCAGCTCGCGCTGCCACCGCCGGGCCTGCGTACCAAGGTATGGAACGGATGGAAGTAGACCAGTGCGCAGGCGCAGCTGGCGGAGCAGGGGGCGGGGCACTCCGCAGATCGAACAGCGCCCCCATGATCACCAGTGTCAGGTAGGTGGTATTACACCCTGAAGCACAACACCATATTGAATTTAAAACAGTAACTTAAATATTTGCGTCGCGTTTCAGGGAGCCGTTCACGTCTCATCACATCGAGAATTATGAACAGTTCAAATAGTTTAAATTTTACTGAAGTTGTCTCAGTATCGAATATATTCGAAATGTTTGCATGAGTCAGTTGTATTGAAAAGAAAATGTACAACAGCTGAGAGGCTCAGAAGAGACTGTCAGAGGCTGCAGAGAAGAAAAAAGAAAGGTGGACTTGTCTCATCGATGTCTCCCTCCCTGTTTCCGAAGCGTCTCTCTAACAGCTGTTGATCATGTCTTTCTCAGTGACGGGATGACGGTCTTCAGTCCCGTGTCCTCGGCTCGATACCGGCGCAGCAGCGTGTCCATCAACCCCAGCTGCCCCTCACAGGTCAGCGTGGCTCACAGAGGTGATGCGTTTACTGTCCTGGTTGGCCTCCGGTCAGACTCTCACCCATCTTTTCTTCTTCTTCTCGTCCTGCAGCTCGTCCCCCTCTCTCCTTTCTCCCTGTCAGGAGACAGACTGGACCAGAAGAGGCAGGTGAGGACAGAAAGAGCTCAGACCTCTTGGCAGCTGACAGTGACGGTGGGGTCAAAGGTCAGCAGAGGTGTGAACCTCAGGTAAACATGGAGGTTAATAACAGCTGTTTGTGTTCAACACAGGAGGAAAACATGGAGATGACGCTCAGAGGGAGTCTGCAGAGACTCAGGTACAAACACACACACACACACACACACACACACTGCTCAGGTGTTTGAGTGGAGTCTGACTGACTGTCCCCTTCTCTCCCAGTGCTTCCAGTCTGATCCCAGTTCCTCCAGTCAGTCAGTGGCATGACCACGCATCAGTGGTGAGCATCTCAACCGCACATTTTTTTTTACCACATCACACTTGTTTTGATTGGGTTTTTTCTGTGGAACTCATCTGTTAGCACATTTTACTAGCCAAGTTTGTCACTAGAATGCTAAGGCTCATGGGTAATGTAGTATAAAGAGCAATCTGTCAACCAATCAGAGGGAGAGGTGTCGGGAAACATTGGTAACATCCCTGAGAACTGAGGGATAAACACCAGCGGCCTCGCTGTGTGACACAACGATCTGGATCACAGTCTGAATCCAGATTAAACCATTCAGACTGAATCCAGATCAGACTCTGTAGTCTAATCCAGATCAGAGGGTTCAGACCGACTGTTCAGTTTTCCACCTTTTCTTTTTCAGTGGTTGCAGTCGCAGGACAGCGGCGTCACGCCCAACTCGTCTCCGAGTCCCACCAGGAGGTTCAGGTGCGAAACCAGAAAACTTCTGTTGGTTTTATGCTTTTTTGTTGGAATCTGACGAGTTTTCTTACGAAAGTGTTTCCTGTCCAACAGACCAGCAGTCAGCGCAACGGTGAGGTGGCCTGCATTGACTCCACTCAAGAGGAAAGGTGATTGGTGTGTGTGTGTGTGTGTGTGTGTGTGTGTGTGTGTGTGTGTGTGTGTGTGTGTGTGTGTGTGTTTCAGTGTTTCTGTAAATGCATTTGTGAACCTGTCTCTCTCTCTCCCAGGAGGGGTGGAGTCTGACGGACCCCCAAAGAAGCTTTTTGTTGCCGGGGTAACAGATCCCACCAACCACAGCAGCTACACAGTCAGGTGAGAATCACCTTGATGCCACATCTGTCACATCTGTGTCAAACTACGAACGAAAAACAGCTGAATGAGGCTTTATTCCTCCCCCTCTCCTCCCCCGCAGTGTCTCTCAGTCGGCTGCAGACTCTCCGCCTGCAGGGGGCGTCAGTCCTCAGTCCAGCCCTCTGTCTCTGTCTCCTCCTCCCTCCTTCACCACCTTCACCTCCCACCAGCATCCTGGACACTAAACCCACCTCAGCCAGACTGACCACCAGCAGCTCCTCCCACCTTATTTCTGTTCCAATCGCCTGCCAGAATCACTGTAAGCCCCGCCTCCTCCTGCCACAGGTTGGATGGACAGAAGAGTCACAGGAAGGAAGTGCTGAGATGTTACAACATTTTAGGCCTTTTTCTGCTCTCCGAGTCGCTTCATCGTCACGGAAACTGGACACTTTTCAGCCTCGAAGCTTCGAACAGAAAGTTTCCAAAATTCTCATCAACTGTTTCTGTCGGACGGTTGAACATTTAACCAACTCAGCTCGTTAACTTTCCCCCTCAGTCTGTCTGAAAGCTCGGAGGTTAAACCCCGTAATTCTCTGATCACCAGCATCATCTGGAGACCAAGACGATGTTTTGAGAAACTGACGTCCTGGATGGATGAAATCTGCTCGCTGGAGGAAGAACCTTCTGTCCATCCAACCAATCAGACAGTCTGCTCATGAAGCTCCAGATGTTCTCTCATCTGTTAGCTGGACGTTCTGAAGAAGTTCTTGTAGGGTCTTGAGTTGTAATCAAGACGTCATCGCATGTTGAGCAGAATCGTCCCTGAAGGAGTCGATACCCTTCAAGAACATCTGGATCAACCTTCAGTGACCCGGTCCACCACAGCTGGAGTCCGACTTTCCCAAATCAGCTGTGTAAACTGACGACGTTCCGATCAGCAGATGAATGCAGCTTGTTTGTGTTTGTGGATCTGCAGAGACTTCATCCTCTCAGTGAACCAGAACCGAACACGCATCGTTTCCAGCATCAGACTGAACAGAACTTCTGCTGAGAACTTCTGCTGGAGATGATGAGTTTTTCATCTGCAGGCAACAAAGAAACTTGTTTGTCCAAATCAAACATGACATGAAGGGGAAAAGCTTTTTTCTGCAGCCAAAACTGCTGATGGAGGAATTTCCGTCGGGAACTTTGAGCCCAAACCAGCGAAACTCGACGAACAGGAAATTCAGCCGCTGAACAAAGTGTCAGTCTTTGAAGATTTTTGTGTTTTAACGAAAAGTTGAAGTCCGTCTCCGTCTGACTGAAGCTTCTGGTTCAAGAAGAAACTTGGAGGGATGTTGGTTGTTTGTTGTCCGATGTTCTCCTGGAGGGAGCGACTGGTTTTACAAACTGGCTCCCAGTCAGACGTGTGAAGAACTTGTGGTGTGCAGCACCATGTGTTTGTTCATAGTGTATCTATATGTGAATACTGAGGGTGGGAGCAGCTGAAGGGTGCTCAGTTTGTTCAACCTGCAGGGTTCGATCGTACGTGTTGAACCTGCAGGAAGCGACCGCGCTCTTGCACCTGAAGGTGAATTTGTAATCTGACTTTTTCAAGCAGTCGGATCATTTTTCTGTGAGCACGTCAGATCATTGATCCTGGAAAACGTTCAATAAGCAGCATTTTAACAAGTTCACTGTGCTGTTCGGTCTCTGAATGTTTGTAATGATTCAAAACTGACATCACTGAGTCAGAGTCACACAGAGGAGGTGTGTGTGTGTGTGTGAGAGTGTGTGTGTGTGTGTGTGTGAGGGTTTCAGAGAAGAGCTGCAGTTCTGCTTCCAACTTTTGCATTTGCACAGTATTGTACAGTTTTGTATGATCGCTCATCGTTGTGCCTGAACACGTCGTCACATCGACGTCACGTCTGAGTTTTTACGTCTTAAACGGACAGAAATCTTTATCAGAGCGACCCGGTCTCTCGTGGTCAGCTGACCCGTCACCTGTGAGGTGTGTTTGTCCGTCGAGTCTCTGTTGCTTATTCAGCTGCTTTTCTGCAGATTTCAGAAAAAGTTTCCAAACCTTTTAGCAGAAGGTTCGAAACTTTGCACAGTTCTAGTTTGACCATTTGAATCTGTTTTTCTGTTACGTGCTCAGTGACACGTCGTCATGTCAGAGATGCTGAGAGTTTTGCTGCTCTTTCTGTTTTTCCTGCTTTATTTTCGACTTGTTACCGTCTGTGAGTTTGTCCTGTTTCAGGGAAACTCGGGTTGGTTTTCTGACCTCCAGCGTCGGTTTCAATGAAAATGTAGCTTTAAATGTCCAAAAACAATGTTAATCTTCTCTGAAACAAAAGAAGCCAAAGTTTCCAAAGTTCAGACTCAAGCGGCAATTCAAGAATGATGTTAAAAAGAGTTTAAAATATTAAAAAGGTGATTTTAAATCAGACAATCAGAACAAAGTCATAAACGTTCTGCTACTTTTTCAGACTCTTTGTGGTTTGTGACTTAAAGGACTGAAGCAGGTTCGATGTCTGCAAATGTCCTGAAAGTTTTAAAAATTTCATTATGATAATGAAATAAAATTTTATTTACAGTTTATGGTTTGAATGTATTTGTATGAGAAACCTGCAGAGAGAAATTCAGACATTCAGGAGTGAAATGTTTTTTTCTGATTCTGAAGAAACAGGATCAACTTTTCTCCGACGGAACAACACGCAGACAAACTGAGGCTTTAAGACAGTTTCCTGTTTGATTTTCTGTTTGATTTCCTGATTCTGATTGTTTTTAAGCCAAAAATTCTGATCTGTGTCACTGTTACATAAAACTGTTTTTGTCTCGCCTCCTTCAAGTCCTCATGTTTTCTTGTTTTCAGTCATTTATGCTAAATATTAGCAGAATCATGTTGAGACTCAAACCAAATCGAACACATTTTTAATCATTTAATGTTCATTTCCTGGTTAGATGGAGGTTTTTCTCATCTCATGCATCCCGTCACTGTTATAACACCAAACTCAACCTGCTTCTCAGCCGTATGAGCAGCTGCTTCATGGCCACACTGGTTTGACATGGTGAATGCTAACTGTTAGCATATAGCGTTACCACATTTAGTCTCGTGGAGTCGCGAGCCACCAACACGACCAAAGAGCCGAGACTTCCTTCTCAAAGGTCGAGATAAAATTCCAAAAAGTTTATCAAAAAATAATTTGGAGCTGCAGTTTGAACAAGATTAAATCTGTTTCCATAAACTCCTGTAACACCAGGTGTGTAAACTGATGAAAAGTGCAGAAAAACCTCCAATCACAGGAGAAATGTCTGCAAATTCAGTCCTTCAATTGATCTCATCCCTAGTGTCACTTTTTAATTTTCAGGCTTCGTTTCTTGTTTTTAGAGAAACTTTGTGGACGAGTCAGAGTTTTCTGCTCTGGTCATCTTGAAACCGTCTCTCTTCTCGATGTCTGTCAGACTTCAACCGGAAGCTTTTTGAATCGATGCTGAAGTGAGTTTGTGTTTTTCTGTTTGTCGTCTCAGACTGAAGTTTGATCATGTAGCGAGAAACCAGTCGAGGTTTTTCAGTAAAAAGTGACGTTTCATTCTGTAAAGGTGTCATTTCTCTGCACGTTTGGTAAGAAAAGTTCACCTGAACAGACACGAAGCTGAAGCTGCTGTCGACTCAGCAGACAGCAGCTTCAGCTTTGTGTTTGTGCTGGAAAATGACGTCGATCCGTCAGAGTGAGATGTGACTTTAAAAAGGGCTGCTAGAGTTTTATCAGAGATGAGAAAAGGGAGCGAAAAGCACATCTATAAAAACATTCACAAGTATTTTCAAACTGTAAATAGTTTTTCTGTTTTCTTTTGGACAAATTCTCCACAGGAGGCGATGAGATGATGTATTTTTATGCAACTGTAAAATAAAAGTCTATATTCAAGTGTTCATTCCCTCCTGATGTTCTGATGGCTGTAAAAACGCTGCAGAATGAACTTTTAGTTTTTAGTGGAAACGATTCATCCTCAAACTACAAATATATTATATTGTATATGAAAACTATCAATAAAAGCATCTGTATCGTATCAGGAAACGTTTCCGTCTCTCTGCTTTGTTCCTGACTCCGTTTGTGTTGGTTTTTAATCACAGCAGCACTGAATCAGGTTTGTCAAAAGATCTGATCTCAGTCATGTTTAAATAAAAATTAATAAAACAATCAAACTGTTCTGAGTTCAAGTTTTTTACTCAACAGAAACTGTTTTTACATCAATATTTGATAAAACGATCCAAACTTCTGCCATGATCAGCTGCTGTTCTGCTCATTTTATCATCAAAACAAACTTCCAGAATCCTCAAAGACTTTTTAACCTTTTGTCTTCTTTCTGATCCAAACAAAGATGGAGGCCAGAGTTTGTTTGTTCTACATAAAATGTGTTTTATGATTTATGATGTCGTATGTTGATGTTTCCTCAGCAGTTCACGGTTTGTAATGAAACCACAGTGATGCTCAGCTGGTTCAGATGAATTTGTTGTGCAGCCGACTGAATATCTGTCGTTCACACCGTTCAAAGAGTCTCTGAGGATTCTGGGTAAATATTATCGGACCACCAGCTGTGACTCAAATGAAAAGGTGGAAACACCTGAAGGCTGCAGATCGATGCACAGGAGGATTTCTGGTTTCCCTGCAGACGCCTTTGTTTCTTCAGTTTCACACACTTTAACACACACGATGAAGTCGACACTGAGCAGGAAACCAACGTTCTTCTTCATGATAACAACACAAAACTGACTGACTGGTCTCTTCTTCTTCTTCTGAGACTTTTTGCCTGATTTTTAAAACTTTTCGGAACTCATTTTTTCCAACAGAAACTGACCTGAAAGTAAAACTCACTCGTAGAAACATAATTCTGCCGCAGAGAAGAAACAAACAAAAATCTGACCTGCAGTTCTGCCGAGAACATTTCTTAAAAGAAATAAAAAGTTATTTTCCTAAAGTTGCTGCCTTCAACTATTTTTCCTGACACCTTTTCAATGTTTTGATCCAAAAAAGAATTTTCAGTTGAACCTTTTGTGTCTTTTATGTTTTTTAAAATTTGAATTGTGGGTAAACGCCGACAGATGAACTTCAGGTATCAGGAGAGTAAAACCAGAGGAGCCTTTGTTAGAAACAGAAGTACTCCTATTTGAGCTGTGGCTCGACCTGAAGCTCCTCCATGCACCTCCATGCACCTCCATGCTCCTCCATGCTCCTCCATGCTCCT
>JAPZDZ010000006.1:18493846-18507833 GCA_029783805.1 Acanthurus tennentii | reverse complement strand
CCTCCATGCTCCTCCATGCTCCTCCATGCTCCTGCAGGTGTCGGCTCAGCGGGAGAGGAGGGGGAGGTCACTGGAGTTCATGATGAGGCTGGAGTCCAGGTTCAGGCTCTCTGAGGGAACAGACGGAGCATCACGTCACAACTGGAAACTGTTAGTTCATCAAACATCAGTGGGATTTTAAAAAATATTTTCTAGAAAGAATCTGCAGGTTAATCAATAATCACATTGATTCCCTCAGTGAGACCATGTGACATCGGTGACACTCACCTTGGTCAAAGTTCAGCTTCTTGTTGGAGGAGCCGTCGCCGAGTCCTTCAATGTCCACCAGGTCGCTGTTCACGTCCGAGTCGTTCAGAGCGCTGAGGGTCACGTCTGCGGGGGGGGGGTCATCATCATCATGTCTGAATGTGATTTTTACAGAAGTCACTTCCTTTCGTTTCTCACCTGCCGTCTTCTGTTTCTTGATGGGCGGGGCCAGAGAGGGGCTGCCCTGCATGCCTGTCGCCACGACAACCTGCGAGGTCGGCACAGTGATCATTGCGGGGGCAGCGGGGGCTGGCGTCGGCGCCATGGCAACAGCAGTCTTCTTGACAGTCTTCTTTGGGGAGTCAGAGGAAATTGGGACTCTGCTGTCCTCGTACAGCTTCCTCTTCACCGTGCTCTTTATCTGAGCTCTGCAGGAGAAGAAGAAGAGCATGAAGAAGAAGAAGAAACTCCACACCTGACTCAGTTTGCATCTGTTCACTTGTAAAATAACAAGTCGGTCAGCTGGTGTAGTTACAAGCTGATTCTGAAGAAGTTTGGACCAAAGTTTTGACAACAACCTTCTCTGCACTGAATCTTTAAATGTGCAGAGATTCATTCTGAGGAACAGATGATCCTTCGGCAGGCGGACTCACACAGTGCGCTCTTTGATCACAGTGCTGATGTTGTTGAGGTCGTCTCCAAACCGACGCACCGCCAAACGCAGCATCTCGATCTCCGTCTCCGTCCACTTGGCTCTGAGAAAGAGGACACTTCAGGCTCCACACACACACACACACAGAGGATGTCTGCATCTGTGGTGTCTCTGCTAACATTCACAGCTGATCACATGACCGCTGCTCTCGCTCAGATGTTAGATAAATGAGTGTGTAAACTCTAGATTCATTATAATTATGTCTAATGATTATGTCAGCACTGAAGAAGATATCGGAAAAAAATCACTGTATGATGAGAGCTTTTCTTCAGCATCATTACACACACACACACACACACACACACACTGTGACAACAATCTGAACTCTCAGACTTTACAACCATTCAGAGGCCAGTTTATTAAGAACAGCTAATAAAAAAACTCCTGCAGCTCGAAGCTGTTTGAATCTCTGTGGAGGAAAATACACACAGGAGCATTTAAAGGGGATGCTGATGACATCAAGTATCATCAATGTTACCCAACACACAAAGGTCACAATGCAGTCAAGTGTGCATGTGTGTGTAAGTGTGTGCATGTGTGTGTGTGTGTGTGTGTGTGTGTGTGTGTGTCCCACCCTGCAGGGCTGGAGTCGGACACCGGGTGCAGCTGCATGGTCAGCTCTCCCAGCTTGGTGAAAGCAGCTCCTGCTGCAGAGAAGATCTCACCGACCTGCAGTGAAGATCATGTTTGAATAATCGGGGCCACGTAAACGTCAGTTTAAGTGATGACAGTGAACAGGCTGTTTTCACACAGAAACACGTCATCACTGCATCTGTGATGTCAGCAGGAATCCTCCGATGTCGCCACTTTTGACTTAATTATAAATAATCGCGAAGATTTAAACCACATCAGAAAGGTCAAGCGGCTGATCCTTAAAGGTCACAAGCATCAATTACAGCCCGAATCTACAGTTAGATTTTACTTATTTAGGAGGAAAAGTTAAAGTACTTCCATGATGTCCATGTTTGAAGTAAGAATAAGGGGGAAATTCAAAACTGACAGATTCGAGTGGACTTTTGTGCTCAGTGGCGTGACCTGCTCTTACAGGTGAGTCTGCTATAACCAGGTAAAGAACTTACCTTTGCAGAGGCTGACGTCATTTTGGAAAAAAAAGAGTTGAAGCCTTTTTCTTGAAACTTATGCAATCAAGAGAAAAACACAAACAGAAACACACAGTTAGCCGCTAGCTGAAGTTAGCTCCTGTAACGCTAGCTAGCTCGCTGGCGTTAGCGGGCTTCCATACAGAACTCGGAGAGATGCTAAAAAATGAAACTCTGAAAGATCCGAGTCGGTTTCGACACAGTGAATCACTTCGGATTCATTTAAAAATCACATATTCAGGAGAAAAATATAAATATCGGACAACAAAGGAGACTGATAAAGGAAATGTTGCGCGACTTTGGAAGTTGAACGCCATTGGCTAGTCTCAGGCGGAAAGGCGGGGCGTGTGTGTTGGACGTTTTCATTGGTTTAGGCTACGGGTCACGAGATTTACCGACTTTCACCGAGTGGAACCGAGTGATGAGGATCATCTGACTGTGAGGTTCCGTCGTCCTTCGATGGATCAATTCTCAGTTTAGTGAATCAAATATAAAAGCTAACTTCTGATCGATCGATAAATCCGGACGCAGACATGCCGTCGCTTCTGTTCTGCGGGCCGAAGATGGCCGCGTGCGGGATCGTGATCAGCATCTGGGGGGTCATCATGCTGGTAAGACCTGATCCGGGGCGGCGGGGCAGGCTATTTCCTGGAAACACAAACATGGGTCTTCGAACCGTCTGTTTTTCTTTAAACTAAAGTTTTGCCTCTCAAGTGTCGCCTGTTTGTGTGTGAGTTGTATTTTGTGTTCGTTGATGTTCGTGTGTGAAATCATGAAAAGTGAAACCGTCTGTCGAAAATGAGTCATGTGAGCTCCAGTCGTCCTCCTGCAATTAGACAGAGCCCAAGAAGGCCAAGCTAAATGTTCGTTAGCTAATACAACAGCACGACTAATCGATAAACCGTCACATTGATCAGTTTGCTTACAAAATACTAAACATCTGCGCCTCGTGATCGACGTTGTGGAGGCGGCTAAAGTCTGACAGCTGACGGTTTTAAACAGAAAAAAGGATTTAATCATTGAGCTCAGTGGAAAGTTCATGACGCTGAGGTTCATGTTATTAATCAACACTAATCAATCATGATTATTAAATCAGCTGATGACATGAACATTAACCTTAGTTAATGTTTAATGTTTTTTAAAATGTTTAATAGAAGTTTAATTAAAGGGTACTGAATCCGGAACTGGAGCGGCAGAAATGAGTCATGTGACTTTATTTTGGCATCACGTGATGTTTCAGACCAGGAGTCAGTGTTTCCTCTGAGATGTTGGAGGTGATCAAACTTCTCAGATCGAAATGTTAAGAAGCTTAAGTTTAGAAATGTGACTCGTGAAGTCGAGCGGCTGAATCGTTTCAGTGACCGGTGACTTATTTCCTCTTTTCACCTTCTGCTGCTGACACATTCAGTCATGTGATCGACCATCTCATGTTCCCTTTCAGGCGATGCTGGGAATCTTCTTCAGCGCCAAATCCGCTGTGCTGATCGAGGACGTCCCGTTCACCGAGGACGACATTCGTAACGAGTGAGTCGACATTAATTCTGGTTCTTTGAGTTTCACTCCAGCAAATGAATCAAACATCTTAATGAAGATTTGGGACATCATCAGTTCACAGGAGGAACAGAAAGAGCTGGAGTCAAAGTGATGAGAAAAGCTACAGCTCCAGAGTTTAGTTTGTTAACTGATCGCTAAAAAGCCTCAATTATTTTGATAATTTTAAAGATAGAAACGTTAAATTCACATGCTCAGCTTCTTACACTCCATCAGCTGATGATTCTCTTTGTCAGACGTGATGAATTGAAGAACTCTGTTATTTGACAATTTCACACTGAGCTGTGAGAAAACATAAGAGAAGTATTTCTCTAATTCTGCAAAATAACGGTCATTGTGACTGAAGAAACATACAGTTCCAGCCTCGTGTCCTCGTATGATTCTGCTGCATTATGACCAAATTAAAGGACTCGTCAGCAGAATCAACATGTTAGCAGATTTTTAAACCATCAGCCTCAGACTCCTGTGACTTGAGTTGAAGCTGAACGGTGCACTAACTCGTCCGTTCTTCTCTCCTGCAGTAAAAATCCTCCTCAGAACATCTACAGTCTGTACAACCAGGTCGGCATCAACTGCTTCATCGCCGCCGCCATCTACGTGGTGGTGGGCGCCGTGTCGCTCTGCCAGGTCCGGCTCAACAAACGGCAGGAGTACATGGTCACATAAACAGCTGCAGCCAGGACCTGACCTCTGACCTCTGACATCAGCAGTTTACATTCACACGACCTCCAATCGCGGCTGAGTCTCTCAGCCTCAGAGTGAAGCGATCTGGTTGGCTGATGTGGGGGGGGGGGTCTGAAGGCTCCAGAGTTATTTATTTGAGTTAAAACCTTCATGTGTTTGTCGTCTGCTGTGATGTTTGTTGTTGTTGATTGAAACTTTACATCATTCCTTTGAACGTTTTTCATGAAAACGACCAAACGTTGATTCACTTTGGCTTCAAAAATGTCACTTTTATTTCACGGCTGAGTCGGATTCAGTTCAACAAGAGTAAATTAGATTGATTCAGTAAAAGAACCTTCAGATCTTTTGTCAGTCCGCTGGCTGAACGTCTTGTTTGCTGACGGCGACGCCATGATGTTTCATATGTTCTCCATCACTGGTTTGTTCCCACAAAGGGACCAGAAACCCGTCACGATCCCACAGAGCCACTGACGGCAGAAACCGACCGAGTAAAATGTGTTCAGGCTGTTTGTCATGAAAGTTTCTGTGGATCAAACTGAAAAGTGTTTCATGTGATAAATTATGGTGAATAATCTTTGCAATAAAGTGTGTGTGTGTGTGTAAAAACTGAAGGATCGTCAGCTTTATTTCTGGAAAGAGTTTTATTTTTGAAGAACACCTTTGAGCTTCCTGTCTGTTTTATGATCACTTCCTGTGCATCATCCCTCCTCTCTGGTCAGTTCATTGAATCCTTGAAGCTTAAACTACCCTCTGATTGGTTCACCTGCTAAATTTCTTTGATAAATGTGACTCGCTAGCATCAACAGACTGGAGTTTTCCACCAGGATGGAACAGCCTGGACGGACTCGTGAAGACCCCGCCGGCGTCCTTTCAGTCCGGCCGAAGGAAGCTGAGGTCGCTGGCAGAGGAAACCAGCTCAACATGCCCATCTTTGACCAGCAGAGGTCGCCGGTGTTGCTTTCCCTCTAAAGTCAATGATCAATGATCAGCTCTTTGGTCAAACCTAATTTGGAAAGAAAGTGTTTTTTAAAGCTGCATGGTCTGTCAGGACGTCATCGGGTCACCAGAGGCGGCCAGATTCAGTCCGAGGATTCAGAGTGAATACATCCACTGAATTCTACCTGCCAAGTTACTCACTGATGTTATCAAATACATGTAGTGTAGCAAAAATAACAATATTTCCATCTATGCTGAGTAAAAGTATTGAGTAGCAGAAAACAGAAACAGTTGAGTAAAGTACTTTCATTATAGAAAACCTACAGTATTTAGGTAAATTTAAATACAACCTGCTGCATAAGAAAAAATACCTTTATGCGAATATTTTTATACTCGAGTAAAAGTTCAAATGTAGGAGTTTTATCGAGTGTAAATCAGGTCTGAATACTTCTTTCAAAACATCCTGAAGCTGAACTGTTATTAGCTAACAGTGTGACGCAGGACTAAAGGTCTTTTAGGCGGGAACGAGCGGACCAAACCATTCACCGCTCACCGGAGGGGTGATCAGTAACTCTGAAACTGAGACAAAATTAAATATCTGATTATGTAAAATCTCACTTACTTCATTTCTAGTTTAGAACTTATTTAAGAAGAAAACAGAAAACGCTGGTGAAACATCAAACAGTCATTTGGGAATCTGCCGCCTGTGACCCCCCCTCCGATCACCACCCCACCCTCCACCAAAACTCCACCTGTATGTGAGAGCAGCTCAGACTGCTAACAGTTAACAGCTAACAGCTAAAGGAAAAATGTCCGTGGCCGAAGAAAAGGGGCAAAGTCTCAACTTTATGTTTAAGTGATCGTTATCAATCATTTCTTGAGAAAAATAATCCACCGGCAGATTAGATTACAAACCGACAACGAGCTCTTTGTTCGGGTACAAAGGAAAGGTGAGACTGAAGCTGCAGTCCTGTTTCGTTTCCTGTTTCATCTGTGTTTTTATGACTCACTGCTTGGCTGCAATGAATGTAGTAAACCAAAGCACAAAGTAAAAGACTGAAGTGACATTAAAGAAAAAAGTCCAGTAGAGTACAAATATCTACAAACAGTACTTGAGTAAATGTACCAGGTTACTGTTAAATGCAGCTGTAGTCCTCTTAGGCTGATCAGCACATCTGATGTTTCCTCGTGAGGTGAAACTTACAAGGCAGACAAACTCCTTGTGGTGTTTTTGTCCACTTAACTTCATGTTGCTCAGACATTTTAAAAGTAAAAGGTTGACAAACATAAAGTCTCTCATCCCTCTGATGACCACAAACAAGCTGAGGTCTTCAGGTGATGTTCGAGGAATTAATACTCACATGTATTTAAGTTTAAAGAATATTTATCACATCAGAATTCAACAGAAACTAAAGGAGACATCAGGGTTCAAGTGTGGACTTTAAACCTCAGAAAAGACTGTCTCTAACATTCAGCTCTCTTGTTTCTTGTGTGACAGATGTCAGATTTTTCAGAGAAAGAGTGGAAATTGGCTTTGACCTCCATCCTGGAGCAGCTGGAATTATCACAGTACAGGAAGATGCGGGAATGTTTGGAGAAAATCCCCAAAGGAAAGGAGATCGTGGAAGAAAAGATGCCCCGAGCGATCATTGAGTACTACGGACCAGAAGAGTCTGTTCATGCAATCATGGATGCCATGGAGGCGATACCAAGGAAGGACTCTGCAGTCCAGGACCTCCTGCGCCCCTTTGTGGACAAACTGGAGAACAAGAAACAACAAGAAAACAAAGGTGGGTTCATCTGAAAAGAGCTTTATAAAGCTGTTCAAGCTGAACAGTTTGTGTTCCTTTTCAAACTTAGTTTCAAACTTTGTTTTCAGGGCAGAAGAGAAAACGTGAGGTGGAGGAGGAAGAGAGGCCTACAGCAGGTACGTTCCCCACCGGAGGAACCTCCAGCTCAGAGATCTGCTCTTCATCGTGTTCATGTAATTTACCAGCTGTTTTCAAAGACAGAAAACTCCTGTTTACCTTTACTTGTATCCGTGATGATTAAACTGTTAGTATCTGAGATCACAGTGAACATGGTGACGGCTCTAAGAAACAAAACTACAGTTTATCCAGAAGATCTTCATCCTTTCTGTTCAACAGCACATCCACACCTTCTGCCATCCAACAAACCTTTACAGTCTTTATTATGAAGTGAAACATATCAGCATCTTCTCAGTAATGTCAGTGTTTCTGTACACAGGTCGACATTTCAACATGATGACTGATGTTTGTTTGTTTGTTTGTCTCTTAAAGCTCAAGAGAGGAGCTGCCAACCTGCCCAGGTAGGACACTTTAAGAATCTGTTCGCTTAAATCTGACTTATTCATCAAACATACACACACGTCTAATGAGAGGAAATCTGAATACCTCCAAACAAAACATTGTGTCTGTGACTCTGAACAGCTGAAAATCAGGACGTTACACTGTTAGAGCAGTAAAATGGTTCAAAAAATAAAACCATGTTTGTTTCTTCATGACTGAGAACTGAGCGTCACTGTTTGTTTTCCAGGAGACGAACTCTCAGCCGTGGGTAAGAGCTTCTTCTGTGAATTTTCTTTCTTATTCACAGTTTGTGTTTGTTTGTGTTAATTTCATGGCGATTGTTTCTTTTTTCTTTTCTTTTTTTGTTGTTGTTGCAGAAAAAATCCATCTGCGATCTGAAATCCAGCAGTGAACTTCAGGACACGGATGCCATTACTGGGAAAGTTTTTCAGAAATCCGGTTTGCGCAGCTACAAAACCAAAACCAACTCAAAGGGGATTTATTTTTATGTGTCAGTCGCTGATGAGACAGGCTGCATTAAGATGATGGCATACGGAAACAAACTCTACAGACAAATTCAAGTGGAGAAGTCCTTCCTCTTCAGGAAGCTAATAAGGGACGATAACATTTGTGTCATTAAAGTTACAACAAAGAGCATAGTGTCGGAGACGAGCCGTGTCGAAGTTCCAGAAACCATCGAGACAGAAGCTCGGACACTTGTTTATTCTGAGAGTCCAGTTTGCTTGATCACTGAAGCCAAATCATCAGCTGACAGGACGCTCGTGAGTGTTCAAGGAGCCGTGACAGAGGTGAGTTTCAAGCTCTGTTTGTTGTCTCCACGTGCTCCAGAGGGAAACATCTGGCTTCCAGCTGCTAAATGAGCCTGTTTGTGTCGATGGGCTCTGTTGTCCATCCTGCTAGCTTCCCTCAGCGTTCTCCACTGGTTCCCCTTCAACCCCAGACGTTAGAAATCTCCTCCTGATGGCGGTCCAAAGCTTCTGTTTTATGATGCTACGTGCGGTCAGCTAGCCACAAAGCTAACAGGGCAGCAGCTGTAGGAAACATCTGGACACTGTTGTTGTTTTTGTAAGCATGTTTACAGACCCATCAGTCTGAGCAGAAAATCAGAAAATATTCATTTTCACTTTTTGAGATAAAACAGAAAAACAAGATATTCTGTGATGTCCATGAACAAAAACTCAGACACATGTCCGAGCCCACGGGGATTTGTGTTGGATCAAACTAGTCTGAACATTTGCCTGATGAGGACATCTAAAGCCTGGCTCACACTACAGGATTCTCGGGCCGATTTTAATGTGATTTGGCCTTACCGAACATTGGGCCCGAGACCAAGATTGGCCCCGATGTTCGGCCCGATTATCTTCTAGTGTGAGCGGGTGGCGGATCAATCTTGAGGCCCACGAATGGCCCTCCCGACAATCGGAGGCGCCCCGATAATTTTCAAACATGTTTGATTTTAATCGGCGTAATTACGCCACTCATATTCGCTGAGGATGACAGTAGCCAATCAGAGAGAGCCACCTACGCGGGACCGGAAATGATCAGCGGAAGTTATCGGAGACGAAAAGGGCGGCCAGGTATCGTAAACGTTAAATTACATTTCTACCCCCCAGTCTCTATAGAACGGACAACCCATGTTGACAACCTTTTTCTCATTCTGTCACTGCAAATAATAGCTTCAGCCAGCAGCACCGCACTAGTCTGCATTTTTTGTGCTTTGTTAAACATTCGCTTCTTTGTGAGATGACGTAGGATCACGTGGTGCATCACTCTGGCCCGGTAATCTTGATGAAATCTTGTAGTGTGTGCGGGTCATCATTTTTAAAACTTGTAGTGTGTGCGGGTTCAAGATTTAAGAGAGGATAATCTTTTAAGATTCTCCTCATGTGTGCGATACCGCCTGATTTTAGAAACTTAAGATTTTTTAAATCCTGTAGTGTGAGCCGGGCCTAAGATTACCTTCTCTTAAAGGAGGGCCGTTCGTGGGCCTCAAGATTGATCCGCCACCCGCTCACACTAGAAGATAATCGGGCCGAACATCGGGGCCGATCTTGGTCTCGGGCCCAATGTTCGGGAAGGCCAAATCACATTAAAATCGGCCCGAGTATCCTGTAGTGTGAGCCAGGCTTTAGTGATCCACATCTTTGACAAGTATGTTCTTGAATTTATGATGAAGATGGTTTGCTTATGGGCTTTTTTTTTATGCTGATGTTTTGTTCAGATTGATCCCATCGAAGAAGTGAAGGTTCAGGATGAACGGAAGAAGACAAACAGGCAAAATTTCAACCTGAAAGATGAAACTGCTTCCATCCAAATCTGCATGTGGGGTGAAATGACCAAGAAGTGCAAAGGCTTGTCAGTCGGAGACATCATCAAGGTCATCAATGTCAGGACCAACAAGTACCATGAGACCGTGTCGCTGAACTCAACAGCCTTCACTGACATTCAGAAGGTAGCTGCAGGAATCTGCTGAACTCAGTTTGTTTGAAGCTCAAGTGCAGAGAATTTTAACAAAAACAAACAAAATGCCTCTGATAAAACATTAAACCCTCCTTTACTAACCCTTCTTTTTACTAGCTGCTCTCAAACTGTGTTTTAATGTTTTAATGTATTCTTATTTAAATATTTTTGCCTCAATTGTTGATTATGATTTTATTATCTTTCTTCTCTTCTTGTGTGATCTTAGTCATTTTCTGTATTTATTTAAACCTGTGAAGCATCTTGGGACTCTGACAGGTGCTATAGAAATAAATTTACTTACTGCTTAGTTTTTAAGACGTTAAACAACTTAAATGAGTTAAAAATATATTTTTATATCTTCACTGAACCCCAACTGTTCATGTCAATCTGTCCTCATGCAGGATCACAGTGTTGGCATCCAGAACGCCAGAATCCAGTTGAAAGGAATCAAAAAAGCCACAAAGAAGGAGACTCACCTGGATGTGGAGTTCAACCAACAGTTGCACACGTTTGTCGTGGCCTCTCGGCTTCTGGCCGACGCGTTTGATTTCAAACTGGAAGGAGATCTTACAGAGATCCTCCTGGATAAAATAAATGTCCCACTGGACGCAGTGATTCAGGGAAATAAAATTACAAAAATTACAACAGTTTGAATGTAATGGGGTTGTGAGGAGAGTTGTTTGTTTGTTTTTGTTTGGGTCTCGTAGTTTGATATTTTATTAGTTTTTGATTTTAAAACCTACAGAGAATCTCAATATTCAATGAAAAACTAATAATGAGATAATAAATAAACTACTGGGTGACTTTCCAGCGAAGTGTTTGTTGTCTTGTTTTGTCTTGGACAGGTTTTATAAGGGGATCTTTTATGTGTTTAATGGATTTGAACTGCTGATATGAGAATGAGGCAGCAGAAAATATTTTATTTTGAAGTTGAATCACTTTTCTTCATTTTCATTTAAAACTGACAAAACTTTCAACGAACCCTCAGAAGGAAACGTCCTTCCTGCCGCCTGGCATCTTCAGTGTCTGAGGCTTTTTATTTGTTTCACATCAGAAAAACATTATCGCTCTGCTAACTCTGCCTCGTTTTCAATGTTAACAAAGAATAAATGTTCACCTTTCTGACCATTTTTGCAGGAAAGAGACTTTTTAGAAGAAGTGATCAGTTTTTGTTTGTTATGTTGAAGAGTCAGAGTCGACAAGTTGAATCTGTTTGAATCTACTTGACTTTATTAAAAAATATTATCAACAAAATCATCAGAAAACATGCACACACACACACACAGTTTCCATTTAACAGGAGAAAAAATAAAACATTGAATTTTCTGTTTGATGAGAAACAACAAAACCGGTTTTATATTGAAAACAAAAACAAAACTTTCTTGGTAAACTGACAAATAAACTACAAGAGAAACAAAAAGGACCAGTGATCAATATACTGAAGAGTGAAGCGTTTCATTCCAAAACTCTTTGCATTAAATTTATTGATCGTCAAAGGCAGATAAAAACGACCTGATCTTCTGGTTGGACTGTTGAAAAAATATACAATATTTATATAATTACACGCCGTTAAACGTCTGTTTGGCAGCTCGTTTTGGAGGGAAACTCTTCACTGTAGAAACTCTGAAAAACAAACTGAAGTTAAAAAAAAAACAAAACAAAAAAAAACACATACGAAAACACATTTTGCTGGTTTACATGCACACACACACACACACACTTCTGATTTTCATTCAAACCAGAAATTTACAAAAATAGACCATCAGGCATTTTACACTCTGCACGTCGAGCTTTCCTCTGAGTCGCCTCCTCCGACACCATCGCTCCTCTTCAATAAGATTATCGTCTTTATTCACATATTGACAAATGAACAGATGCTACTGTCACACTATGCTAAGCTAACGGCTGCTTTCCTTTATTTAAAACCAAATCTTTGAAAGAAAACAAAACAGCCAGTAGTCAGAGACGGATCCCCTCACACACACACACACACACACACACACACACACACACACACACACACACACACACACACACATTGTGTCAGAACTTATCGATGACTCAGCGCTTCTTTGGGGTCAGAGGTCATTGAAGTTACCGAGGGTCTCGTTCACTCTCTCTCTCACACACACACTCTCTCACACTCTCTCTCTCACACACACACACACACACACACACACACACACACACACACACACACACACACAAAGACGGCTGACAGAGAAACTGACAAAGAGGAAAAGAAGCTTTTGTTTTCGGGAGAATTTCAAAATAAACTTATAAATGACTTGGAGTGAAAAAGTCAATCGACTCTTCAGCTTCCTGAACAACAAAAGGTCAAACAAAGTGATCAATGCAACGTTTTTAAGAAGAAAACATGCCAGTGTGTTTGCAAGTTTCAGCTTAAACTAAACTGTTTTCTTCATATTTTTGGTCTTTTGTTGTTGTTTTTTTCTACAAAGTATAAAAATCTGTTAGTGGACTCCTGAAACTTTTATAATTATTGCCTGTAAATGAATCCGGTAAACTGAAAGGCTTTAAGCAAAGATTTGATCATCTGCAGAAACGTCTCGTTTAAAAAACACATCAACATGTTTCTCTTCCTGTTCAACTGATGTTCAGCCTGAAATCTGTGAATAAAATGTGGAACTTCACTGGTTTGGTGTTTTGGATCAGAAGTTCTTTCATTGCACAGTCAGT
This sequence comes from Acanthurus tennentii, assembly GCA_029783805.1. Classification (NCBI taxonomy): domain Eukaryota; kingdom Metazoa; phylum Chordata; class Actinopteri; order Acanthuriformes; family Acanthuridae; genus Acanthurus; species Acanthurus tennentii. Next base: position 18,495,114 of record JAPZDZ010000006.1, on the reverse strand, counting down.
TTCTTTTGAAATACTCCCCTGAACACACACACACACACACACACACACACACACACACACACACACACACACACACACACACACACACACACACACAGGAATGACAGGTACAGCTCTGGACGAACTGAAGTCGCTGAAGAAGCTCAAACAGAACAAACTCCAGGTTCTCAAACGGTTCTCCGGTGAAGATTCTCAGAAACGAAACAGCAAAGTTTGTTTTTACTCATTTTTCTGTTTGGGAAGTTTTTCAGCAGCTCACACAGTTTTCACGTCTGAGCTGCTGACGACACGTCAACACGTCCACCATCAGGCTCCGGTTCTGCGCTCTCATTGGCTGACGATGAGCTGTCGCAGGTACGACTGCGTGAGGCCTCGCAGCTCCTCCAGCGTGTAGTCCTCCGGCATCGGCAGGCGGGTGATGTGAGGCGCCAGCTGGGCGAGCGGGATGCTGAGGGGGTCGGACGCCGCGTCGCCCTGCTGCAGGCTCAGCACCACGCGCAGGATGTTGGCAACACGCTTCGCCATTTCTGCAAGGAGGGAGGAGGGGCCGGGGGCGGGGCTTGGTTAGATCAAAGCAGAGCTTGTGTGTCGTGGAAACGTCTGCAGGCTTTCAGTCCCTTCAAACAGCAGCTGACTTCACAAACCCACCTGAACCCGTCATTCTGCTCTTTAAGTCATCTCGTTCTGTAGGATCTCAAACTAACGGCGAGTTCTGCCGCCGTCACTGAGACGCAGGAAGCTTCAAACCAAACCGACTTCCCTCAACACACTGAACTGGGATCAGCACACTGAACAAACCTTCAGCTCGGCCTCTGAGAGAAACTTTCAGCCAACTTAAGCGCTGTTCCTCGTTCCTGCCGTTACCTCAGAGGATCTATCAGACACTTCAGTTTTACTGTAATAATTGCTGATGGTACGAATCTGTTTGGAGAAAATCAACGACTCGTTCTCCACGTTTTGGAACTACAGCTCTGAAAATACGATTTCAGGAATTTGAACAGGAAGTGAAACGTACTTTCATTCAGCTTTGAGCTACAACCTGAGTCCATGTTCAGTCCACCTTTAATCCAAAAACACGTAGCAAACAGTAAAAGTGTCTGAGTGTTCGCAGAGTATCCACTAACTCTGGATTACTTTAATACTAGATTACTCTGATGCTGAGTAAAACATCCAAACAGGACGATCCTCAGTGATTCTGCCTCTTTTCTCTGATCTTTAAGTGGATTTCGTTTTTTTGTGGATGAACATCAGAGATGATGACATCATCA
>JAPZDZ010000006.1:18470873-18492181 GCA_029783805.1 Acanthurus tennentii | reverse complement strand
TGCAGCGTCAGCATCTCCCTCACTGCCCGCTCTCTCTGCCTGAAGACACAGAAAAACACGTCACAGTTACGTCGAGAGGGATTTTCTCTTGAGCAGAGACAACAAACGAAAACACTAAAGATGATGAAGACAAAAAAGACGAAGAATCAGAGAAAGAAAATCTGAGACTGACACAAACTGAACTGTTTTGACTGAAAGCTGAAGCCTGGAATAAGTTATTTGTGTGAAAGGAAGCAGAGTTCCTCAGACAAAGCAAACTGTTTGACACAGACTGTCAGAAGATGAGGAGGACGAGCTGAACATACGTGTGATCGGGGATGTGCAGTAGGATGAAGACGGCCATGTGCCAGAGGCCGGCGCTCTCCAGCTGGGCGGCGTAGCTGGCGTGGAGGAGTCCCTGTCGCGAGGCGCTCAGGTGGCTGTAGTGCAGCGCCTGCAGGACGCCCCACAGGTGCCAGCTCAGACGGTAATCCAGACGCTCCCAGGTGACGGTCAGAGGGTCCAACAGCTGCTGCAGGCCGTAGTGTCTGCAGGACGACAGAGACGCAGCTGTTCACTGAACGTGCTCATGAGAAAATAAGCTGATGATGTCACAGTTACATCATCAGGCCGTCTCATTCAGGCAGCAGACCTGTAGGTCCACCACAATGCATCCATGAACATGAACAGCAGGCTCTTGTTCCTGCTGCAGACAGGTGTTAGCAGTTTACCTGTCACTGTAGAGTTTGAGCAGGTGGAAGCAGAGGTCGTGCAGCGGCAGCTTAGACTCCTCCTCCTCCTCCTCCTCCTCCATGTCTGACTGCCCCTCCTCCATGTATGGAGGCAGGGGGGCACAGGCGTATTTCCCCCCCTCACATGAGCCCTGCAGGACAGAAACAGCCACCACAGTGAATGAAGGTCACTGGATCCTTAAAGCTACGAGACCCATTTGACACAAACATCTGCCCCCCCGCAAGCATGAAACAGTCAAAGAAGACAAAGTAAAACAGGAACGAAAAAGACGCTTAAAAACAACGAAACACCTTCATGAGAGACGCAGCAGCTCACCTGGAAGGCTTCCTCATATTTGACGAGAGCGTCGGCAACCGAGGCGGTCGGAGGCAGCATGAACCAGAGGTGGACGGCCAGGCAGCGTTTCCAGTCCAACTCAGAGCAAACGTTCACCACGGAGTCGGACGACTGCCACACCTGCAGGGGGCGCAAGACTCCATCAAACAGGCTCATAACAACCACATCCTGTACCAGTTTTGATTCCTTACATGAGATTCTGTATTTGTACGCATAAAAAATATCCCTAAAAAGGCACAAAGCCGAGAAACAAACGATTCGTACAGGTTTTCCTGCGAGCAGCGCGAAGATGCGAAGTCGTTCCTCGGGCAGGTAGCAGTCGGTCTGCATGCGGTTCCAGTCGGCGAGCTGAAGGGCCAGCAGGTCCCGACAGTACTGAGAGCCCATGGCCTGAGACAGCAGCAGGGACAGACGGTGGTCTCCTGCAGACAGACAGCTGCATGTCAGCAAAACTGACCGATTCAGTACGAAGACACTGAACGCAGCATTTCTAAGTCCATTCAGATATTTGAAGAAATCTGAGTTTGGCTTCAGTTTGGTGTTTTTAGGACAAACTGTTACTTCCACCACGATGTTCAGCTGAACAGGACAGAAGCTGCTTTCACTACATGATGAAAAAATATATGTATATATATATAAAAACTTGCAGCTGGATTTCTTTAAGGTTTAACATCCTTTGTTCTCCATTAAGATGAACATTTTTGCATGCTGCCTTCATGCGACCTCTGAAGAAGCAAAATTTCTAACATTTCAGCACAGCGAACATTTAAACCTCACCTTCCTTCTGCGCCAGTCGGCACGCCTCACTTATGCGGTTTCCTGTCAGGTAGCTGAAGATGGCCTCCGTGTGGCGGCCCTTCCCCGCCAGCGCCACGTCCTCCTCCACCCTGCGGGCGGCTCCACTGGACAGCCAGGCCGAGAAGGTCCGCCTCCTCTCCAGCTGCTGCTCATACTCGCTGGGCATCTTGACATCTGGCTCCTCATCTGAGGGGCCCAACCGCCCCCACAAGGCTTCACACAAGGTCCAGACCTCGGACCAGTAACCCAGAAGGGCTGAAGGACAGAGAACGACACAGTTCAATGTCAGATTAAAATCCAAGAGAATAAAATCTGCTCCGGCTACACAAGGAAAGTAATGAAATTCCTAAAATTATGACAACTACTGGTTAGAGCCGTCACGACATCTGATGTTCTCTACAAGGTTTTGATGGTTTGAATAATGTTGTTATTTTCTGAGAATTTGGAAGATAAATAATCCAATAATATTAAAAACAACAATGACAATAATAATGCTATCCATCCAAATTAACTTGAACTTTGTTCACTTTATGTTTTGTTCCTTTTTTTGGGAAATAATTTAAACTCAATGTGAGTTTTGGGAGGTAAAGAAAGTCAGTTACACTTAATGAAAGTGACCCTGAATGGAAACCAGTTTTACCACCTGAAAGCAGCAGATGTGTTTCAGAGGTGCACTTTTACATTCATGTACTGAGACTGTTTATTCACAATAAAAACACTTAATGTGTTAAAATGATCAGAAATACTGATTATAGTCGACACCCCTGCTATGTTCACATTTACGTGATTTTAAGGCTCAACTGGGACTAAAATCCTCCAACTCATTAGCGTCATCATTTCATCGCTCCGTTTACACCCGTTTCATCGTTTCTCTTACGGTCTGCGTCTCCCTGCTGCCTCTTCAGCTCTGTGATCCACTCGGCGTATTCATGCAGCGCCGCCACGCCGGCCTGCGGTCGCACCAGAGGACAGGCCGAGGCATCTGTGGTGTCCACGGTGCTGTGCTTCAAACAGATCTCCAGGGGGCGCTGCAGCACCGCCTGTCTCTCCTCCACCTCCTCCTCCTCACTGGTCTTCACTGCTGGAGGCTCCAGACCCACCAGCTGCTCCAACACCACCTTGTAGGGACTTTCTGTCAGCCTGCAGGAGGACACAGAGACATTTTGACTGACAGGTTGTTTCCTTTTGTTTTGTTTTAACGTCAACACGACGGAAAAATACAACCAGATAAAAAGAAAATGTGCTCACTAATGAGCTGATCAGAATTTTTACTCAAATTAAGATTATTTGTGAAAACTGCTGCTTTACAACCTTAATCTGCAGCCACCGTAAAACAACAACAGTGACATCAGGTGGTGAAACCATAAACTACAACTTCATTTAATTAACCTGCACACTGTTACTGGGCAGAAGAAAAGCACTGAACACAAGATAAAACCACAGATCAGGAGACTAACTTTTGGAGATGAGTAGTTTTAGTCAGAAGGTTATAAGAGATCTGATGCAACCATGTGTGTGTGTGTGTGTGTGTGTGTGTGTGTGTGTGTTCATGTGTGTGTGTTCATGTGTGTGTGTTCATGTGTGTGTGTTTTCTCACGGTTTGCTCCTCGCAGGTTTCGGCAGGAAGCTGAAGTCGGTCTTGGACGTTGGTTCTTGGTGCTCAAGCAGTTTGCCGGGCGGTGAGCTCAGCTGGTGGCCGCAGTGTGCCAGCGTCCAGCCGGGACCCCACCCCACCCGAAAGGAGCGCCCAGCAAACAGCCCGGCATCCATCAGCAACCCCCCCTGCAACACGACGACACACAACATGAAGCGTCAGTGTGAGGAAATGTTCGCTCTCTGATGTTTCTGTCATGTTGCGGTGGAGGAGCCCCTCCAAACATGCGATGTGACTTTAACCTGATAACTGAACTGAAACCCTTCGAGACTGAAGGTTGCTGTTTTTATTGGCTCTGCAGCGGTCATGTGACACACAGAGGCTGCAGCAGACTCAGTTATCTCAGTCTCGTCACAGCTGCTGGTGGTCAAATAAACGTTTCGACTCGTGTAGAAAACAAAAGGGGCACCAACCTTCCCATGAGTGATCGACTCTTTGAGGGGGACGGGGCCGCCCAGCCGCCGCACGCCGACCGTCCTGATCGAAGGCTCCGGAGCTCGTGGAGGCAGCAGGAAGGAGGAGGGGCCCGGCCCCGCCCAGCGTAACGACCGCGGGGAGTCAACGGCGGCCGGAGACGCACGAGACAGAGGAGGAAGATGAGAAGGGCGAGGAGAATCAGACAGCTGAGGGAGGAGGCCGGAGGTAAAACGAGCCTGGAGGAGACCACCCACTGAAGAGAGAGAGACAGAGAGAGAGAGACAGAGAGAGAGAGACAGACAGAGAGAGAGAGACAGTTACTCGTGTATCTAATGTAAAAATGCTAAAACTATCGGATCTGTTCACTGTCATTGACGAAGGAGCATCACAGCAGCAACTCTCAGGTTTCACTTTCTCAAACTTGAAAATTTGCTGCTTTTTTCTTTTCTTGGTTTAAATCGCTGTAAACTGCATCACGAGCTTCCGATCGGTCATCAGACAATAATAAATTATAAGTGAACAAACTAACAGACTTCACTTCAAACACAATAATCCGTCTCTCTTTTCTGTGACATTTTATCAACTCCGTTGAATCAGGCATCCTCGAGAGTTCGGAGGCATTCTCAAATGTTTCTGCTGATAAACGAGTTTATTATGAGTTCTGAGGTTGAATTTCAAAGCCACATTTCCAGTGACTGATTATTTTAGTCTTTGTGAAGCAAAAAAAACACTCTCTGTGTTCTGAGTTTTCCTACCTGAGGGGCGGCTCTGAGCTCCTGGCAGGACGAGGCGAGGGGACGAGATGTCAGCGGGAACCTTCATCGCTCTGTGATCCTGGATCATGTCGCTCTCCTCCTCGTCCTCAGCAAACAGAGAAGCCTTCATGATCTACAAAGAAACCGGAAACATCTCAGTTTTATGATGTCATGATGCGCTTCCTGTCTGCGGACACAGACGGCAGCTCTACCTGCAGGGTGTGCGGGTTGATGCCCAGCGAGGACGCGATGTGGCTGGACGCAGAGACGACGTCGTGCTCCGCTGACATCAAACCTGCGAGCTTCCCGCCTGACGGGTCCATGTCCCCCGCCGGCAGGTCGCCGTCCTCCTCTCCTCCCAGCATGCTCTCTGTCGGGACACTCTGGGTGATGTCGGCCATGTCGCTGTCCAACTCTGCCATCCCACCCGGCAGATCCACGACAACAGTGGACTGAGGACACACACACACACACACACACACAGTGTTATGAACCATGTTGGCAGAACTATTTTGTTCAAGTGTTTTTAAAATCTTCCAGTTTCTTTGTTAAAGGAACAACTTTGTTTCTGTCTGAGCTGCTCCGGTCTCACAGCCTCCTTCAAAAACATTTGTGTTCAAACCGATTCGCCAACGATTCGCCTCCGCTGATGCTTTTTGCAGCAGAGTCAGAGTTCTTCACCCTCGACGCCGAAGGCAGCGGCTGATCGAAACATGAACTCAAATCAGACACCAGTCCGACACCACGGGAGGTTTAACCAAACATCTCTGCTTGTGGCTGCACCTTCAGTTCAGTCTGATCATCTAGTTCCCATGTTTCTGCTGTACAGATGAATTAAAGTGGACCTTCAGCAGTTATCAGCCCCCCCCCCCCCCAATCCTGATGAACACATGACCGAGCAGCAAGTCTGGTGTTACTTCTGATCCCTCTGTAAAAAAAGCGGATGAAAGGCGGGCGCCTCTTAGTCGAGTTCTCTCTCCTGATTGGATGAAAGGTTGTCGGATACCAGAAGAGGTGCTCTCTGGGAACCGCAGTGGCTGAGTTATGAACCGATCACGCTGTGGAACCAACTGTTGTGGGAATATAAAGCTATGTAACACGTTTTAACAAGAATAAACCTCTTCTCCTTTCATCACAGTCTGTCAGAAACCTGCTCTCTGAACCGGAGAAACAGCAATTTATAACTCAACCTGAAACTAAAATGGCTGATTATTTTATCACTGGAGTAAAATGCAGTGAAGTAAACTCCTGGATGGATTCTGCTTCAGTGTGGCAGTCCGAAAACAACTGAAATGATTTTAGACCGAAATATTACTTAAATCTATTTCCTCAGGGCCGACGAAGAAAACAAAATATAAAATAACTTAATAATTTTACGAGGTGACTGAATTCACTGCAGAAACACAAAGTCAGAGAGTTTGATTCAATCACTGAAATCCTCCGACCTGCTCAGCTTTTACTGTCATTTATCACCAAAAAGAAAAGCTGCTCTTCACACAGACTCCTCACACATCTCATTAACTTTATTCATCTTTCTTCCATTAGTTGTATAATATGAAAATAAGTACAATCTGTCACACTTCAATAAGCAAGTCTGAAAGTTTCCCTGCCGAAGAAGTTTGATTTTCAAATTTGATGCAGAATGTTTTTTAAACTGAAGTTGCTGTTTATCAGAAAGCACATGAAGCTCTAATTAAAGAACAGACACTCTTTGTTTGAACAAATAAAGAACACAAAACCTTTAACATCTGTGTGTGTGTGTGTGTGTGTTGAGGTTAAAGCTGAAGCATCAGTAGAATCAGAGCTGCAAGACTGTCAGAAAATCAATCAGAAAATATTTGAATAAAGATTAAAACCATGAAGACATTCAGACTCAGTTGTAAACGCACAGCAGGAAAACTGGGTTTGTTTTAGTGTAATTTAGAGAATTTCTGTTCAGAGAAAAACCACACACTCTGAGACACACTTTGTTATAATAAAACAGTTTCAGCACTGCAACAGAATCAAGATCAGATGTAGAAATTAAACAAAAACATTTCAGTCTCTCTCAGTAGGTTTCAGACCTGCTTCCTGTCAACATGTTCAGTCCCGTTTCAGCTGCAGGCTGATGGAACAGATGGATGTTCGGTTCAAACTAACGATGAAAATTAGTCGATTAATCGATTGACATTTTCCTGCTTAAGTTCCTGATGTTGTTTGCTTGTGTTTGTTTTTGCATGTTGGTTTTCTGTTTACTTCTTTCTATTATCTGTTTGAATACTGATGTTTGAGTCATTTCAAATAGCTATGAGACAAACTCCCATTAACATGATCAAACCATGCAACACCTGTGCTGATGCACACCTGTGAAACCCTCTCACATACGACTGCGAACCACCTTCCTGAATGAATCTGACCTCAGATCAGTAAATGTCAGCTCACATTGTTCATCTATTTGTTTCCACTTTCTGCAAACTCATTTCTTTATTGAAACATAAAATATTTCTTGTCACTTCTTCTTTGTCTAATCAAACTGATTATTCGGTGGGTTTACATAAAAAAGTTCTTTACCAGAAATTAACTTCATCAACTTCAGTCTCATAAAGTGACTTTTGTGCTCTTCATGCTCTAGAATTAACACAGTGCTTAAAAACCTAAAACTGAGGAAACATGTGATGTTAAAAGGAGAGGAAGTTCCGTCACTGAGGAACAAAGCAGATGAAAACTTTCTGTTTTTGCAGCTGCTGAAAAATCACAGACTCAGAATCAGACACGTCTGCTACCCGACAGCAGAAGTTTGAGTGAAATGCTCCTTTAATCATCTCAGGTGTGTCAGTGAGAATGTTGATGAGTGTTGATGGTGGCAGGCTGCTCTACCTGAGCCTGTGGCGCCACCTGCTGCTGGGAGGGGGGAAGTTGCTGCTGCAGCCTGGAGGCAGGAAGTGACATCATTGTCTTCAGCTTCTTGGGGTCTGTTTTGGGCGGGACTTCCTCCTCCTCGTCAGAATCCTGGAGGCCATACTTGGAGAAATGCGCCACCTGCAGGAGGAGGAGGAGGAGTCATTTACAGCTGCGAACACATGAGCTCAAAGCTCCTCATGACTCGTTTCAAACTGAAACCACCGAGAATTCATATAAGTCCAAATGGTCACATGATCCACTTGGTTTCAGGTTGGGCTTCCCATCAGTGACGCTCACTCATGGGGTGCTTTGACCTCCATGTTGGGGGTCAAAAGTCAAACCCGTCAGAATTTGGCAGTTAATTAAATTCAAGCTTTATAAAATTTTGCCTCCAACAATTTGATAAAAACAACATCCTGATGATTAAACTATTGAGTCAGTTTTAAAATGCTAGTTTTGTCTCATGATCAAATCCAGCAGCAGGAACCGACCTCGAACACCCAGGATCCGGTCTCAGGTCTGTACTCCAGGAAACGAGCTCCCTGTTTGCGTGACGCTTTCTCAAGTCGACCCTCGTAGTTCATCTCCGTCAGGCGCTCGGGGCTTCTGATCTGAGTGCACGTCGTCTTGTCGTTTGGCCAGACGCCGTCCAGGGTCACCTCCGCTCGCCTGTGACAAGTTCAGGTTAGGAACGTGTCACCACGACAGACTGAATCTTCAGTCCCTTTCACCTGGTCTCCTGTCACTCACCTGTTAAGCCCCTCCCCCTCCGGCGGCTTATTTTTGTCATCCGGGTAAACGATGACCTCTTTGCGCCTGAAGTGGACAATCTCATCGAGGTTCATTCCCGTCATGTTCACTTCACCAGGGAAGAAGATGGAGCCATAACCTGTGTGGGCCAATCAGAACAGAGCAGAGAGACATCTGTCCAATCAGGACTAACATGTTTTACTGAATGAGGCTGGTTGGTCTCTCTGGAAAACATTTTTACGCTCTGATCTGTTTGAATATTTCTGAGTAAAATTCTGCACATAAAACACCAAGACTTTAGTTTCAAAGAACTTAAATTTCTGTGAAGTTTGACGTCAGCGTTACCTTTCCTGCCAACAGAGAAGTTTTCCACCACACACACTCCGTTTTCATCCACCATGTCAGCCAGATCTTCCATGGAGGGGATGGTGTAATAACCAACACGGTTCAGCACGATTCCTGACCGACAGGAAACAAGAGCACGTGATTTATTCTGCAGCCACTCAAAGTCAAACAGGGTCTCTGCTGTCCAAGATCTTGATCTCACTGTTTATATCATCACTAATGAAAGAAGCTCGTTTCAACACAGGTGACATCATGAATCTTAATATAATAAACATCTGATATGCATCTTTCCCTCAAAGGTCCAGTGTGGCAGCTCCACCGAACGCTTGTTTCAGACCTGCTGGGTGAGGAGGCTGTTGGCTCTCCTGCTGCTCCTCCTCCTCTCTGTCCTCCTGCAGAGACTCCTCCCCGAGAGACGCAGACACGTCCTCGCTGCTTAGCTGAAAAAAGTAAAGATTCAAGTAAAAATCAGATGTCACCCACAACTAAACGCTGAAGTCTGAAACAGAAACAGGCTGTGAAACGCTCCTGTGGATCAGCTCACAACAAGATGATGCTCAGACCAGCTGACAGTCGTGCGAAAACAGTTACCATGTTTTTTTTTACAAAGATGTTGAATCATGTAACTACATGATCAATCCTCTGTTCAATCCTCTGTTCAATAGAACCTCAAAAGGATGAAAATGAATTTTAATGTTAACTGACATCACACTTTCATGAACACACTCCACAAGTGATTTTAAAAAACACTGATATCTGAAAAAGAGGCCACATGTTTAATTTTTGGAAGAATCAGAGATTCAAACTGCAGTTGGACAATCTGGACGGGTGAGTCGGATTTATTGTTTCTGACTCAACACACCATCCACAGGCTTTCCAAGTTGTTTTCTAGCCTGTGTGTTTGCATCAACAGAATATTTGAATATCTCGACCTTAAACAGGGTATGAATTCAGATGTCAGCGCTCCCATTGTTGTCACACTGCCCTTCATGAACAAAACATGAACAAAAGGTTGAGCTCAGATCTGAGGAAACATCACAGCTGTGGCTGCTGACCTCCAGTCCATTCCTGGCTGGTTTGTGCATGTTCAGGTCGCTGATGGTGTCCTGCAGGCTGGTCTGAGCGCGGCCCTGTGGGATCGGCTTGGCAATAGGGTTGACGTAGAACTGGGTGACCTCCGGGTCGTCCTCCGCCCGGCTGCTGGGGCCCGCCACCTCCCTCAGCTCCTCCTCCTCCTCCACATGACTGCAGACAAGAACAGATAGAAAATTATTGCATAATCCAAACATCACCTACGAAATGTTGGAATAAGTTCAATGAAAAGGTGTTTGTTTTATGTTTACAGAAGAGTTATGGAGCTAATAAAGAGCTCCATCACAAGGTGCAAAAACCTGAAGCTTGATATCAGTGAAACCATTCAGTTTGCGTGACTATAATGTTTCAAAAAAGGATGCTGCTGCAAAGAGGCTGCAAATCCAAAGTGTGGATGTCTCAAATCATGTTTCCGGTAAACACGTAAGAACAGTGTCTTCTAGTGTAACCTAATGTGAAATTCAGTTTAGTCGAGCTTTTAAAATTAAAATGTCATCACCTCATGATTTCTCATCCTTCCAGAGATTTGTGTAAAATTTTGGCACAACTGGTCTGTAAGACTGCAATGAGTTCTACAAACCTGCAGATGGCACTCTGCTGCTGCTGCTTTTTTGGAAGCAAAAGGCTTCATAAGGTTTTATGGTCCTGACTGAGATCACATGCATGACTTTAACAGACACGAATCAGCCAATCAGAGAGGAGAGATCTGTGTGTGTGTGTGTGTGTGTGTGTTCAGACCTGTGTCCGTTCTGTGGATACTCTGAAGGTGACGCGAGGTCGTCTGGCTCCTTGTTGACTGGGCTGCTGTACTGACTGCTGTTCAGGTTCTTCAGCACAAGTTTCTTGATGCTTTTTCTGTGGAAACAGGAAGTTTGGACGTTTTGTTACCAGGTGATCTCATGAAGCATTTTCATACTCAGTACCTCTCTCAGGCACTGTTGCCATGGTGATCAGATGGGTACCTGGGTATGAAGGCTCCGTTGGTGAGCGAGGGCTCGTCATCATCCAGGCCATCGAAGAGCTGCGACTTTGAGGCTCCAGATGAGGACAGTGCTTTTGGGCGGACCCGGGTGGCGGGTCGAGGGGTCAGCTTGTAGTGAGTGGGAGTGGTCAGAGCCTTCTGGGCCGTCGGATTGGTTGGTTTCAAACGCTGTTGGAGCACAGAAGCTGTGATGAAATGCTTAACCAGTGCAAGTGTGTACATCTCAGAAATGTCTCTCTCTTCAGTCAGTCAGTAACTGGTGAACCTATTTCACCGTTTAACTGTGACACAAATGTCAACTTTAAAGAGCATCTGTGTGGATTTCAGGCCAATCTGAGCTCATCATTAAGACCGACTGTATGAAGAAATCACAAACCTACAGCTGCCTCACACCAGACAAACTACAACAAAATCATGCAAATAAGCGAGCAAACTGTGGTTGTGTCACCTCCTCTTTCTTCTTGGGGTCTGACAGCTGGTTTCTGAACAGTGGTGAGTCTCCGTACGGCGAGTACGCCAAAACACTGAGCTGCTGCTGAAGCATGGCCTGCTGGGCCGCCGCTGCATTCGGATCTGTGAGAGCTGGAGGAGAAAAATGAGAACACAAGTTATGAAACACAGGCATAATGTTTAATATGATGGGTGAACAGTGGCTGTTTCAAATATGAGCAGGTTTTATTGGTTGGAGCTTGAAAAAGTAGGTAAAAGTGAAAAGTTATGTTTGAGTGTTTTCTTCAAGGCTCTGAATGCTGATAAGCACATAAACAAGGAACAAGATCCTTAATCAACTCTTGAAAACTCTGAAACCGAAATTCAATCAAGTGTAGCTCCGGTGGACTCGGTGTTTCTGATTGGATCAGACAGTCTGTCTCCGGCCACTCACCCACGGGTTGCTGTGAAGCTCCGAAGCCAAGTGTGCTGGTTCCGCTGTTGAATCCCGTCGCTCCAAATGTTCCCATTGTTCCCAGTGTGTTGCCCAGTTTGTTCTGGTTATTCCCAAACAGGGACGTCTGCCCCGTGCCCACTGCTGAACACACAGAACTTAGAATTCATATTTGTGTGAGAATTATCTCCCAGCATGTCGCCACAGTCACTCCTCAGCCTGCATGGGGGTCGCTGCCGTATTTTAAGTCTGCTCATACTTTGATGTACCTGTTCCGAAGCTGGTTCCCAGTCCTGTTCCCAGTCCTCCGGTGGCCGGCTTGTTCCCAAACAGACTCCCACCAGCAGGACTTGCACCAAAACCTGTACCAAGCAATAAACATAAGCCCTCGTCAACCCTTCAACAGCAGCCATTAACGAAGTAATTCCCCAGTGCTGTTAGTCAAAATGTGACGTGTCTCTGCTCTGAAAAACAGTCTTCTTACCGAACGTGGAGGTGTTGGTTCCTGTTCCCAGCGTGAGGGGGGGCTTGTTGCCAAACAGCCCACTGCCGGTGCCAAACGATGGGGCGCTGGTGGTGGTTGTTCCAAACCCAGCCGTCTTATTACCAAATAAACTCTTGTAAACAAACACACACAGAAGGTACATTAAAACCACATTCACAAACAGTGACAAAAGCTCAGGGTGACCGATCTCAGTTTATTTAAACATTTTTCACAGCGTCCCGACTTTGAACACTCTGGCTTTATGACTTTTTGAGGCTGATGCTGTAAGAAAAACCGTGCAAAAATGATCAGAAAAGAAATCTTTTATTTTTATTTATTTATGTTTAAAGGAACTTGAAATCACCACTCATTCTTACCTGAGTGCCGACGTTTACGAATCCAGAGTTGGTTTGGCCGAACAGCCCAGTGCCGGTTCCAAAGCCGGTGGCGGTGCTGGTCTGAGCGGCACCAAACAACCCAGTTGACTGAGAGCCGGGTGTGTTCCCAAACAAGCCCTGGATCACACGAGACGGCCAGCATGACACAAACATCCCAAAACTCAAACTGAGAAGTCAGCGCTTTTTTAAAACACTTTTAGGGGCAAAACAAGGTGTAAAATATATTTCTACACCTCTCAGGACATATAAAGATGTGAAACACTGTGTGACTTCATTGAATTCACAACTTAGACTATAAAACATCTCTTAACAGAAGGAAAACGCTAAACTCATCTCAGTTTAGCAATGAAGTTACGCCAAAGCTGAGACGATGAAGGCCTGATGATGACTGTATATCATATGGTTGCCATTTATCTTTGTTCATACATACCTTTACTCACATTACTTTTTGGGTTTTCAACACAATTTCAAACTGCACAGTGACGTTACAGGACTTCAGCAACTCACTGACAGTATATTTAAGATATTCAAAAGAAAAGAGAAAACTTCAAAGCCCTGAAGCTGTGACTTATTTATTGCAGGTTGTTTTAAAGACTGGTGCAAACCTCAACCTCCAAAGTGTCTGGAAGTGAAGCTGAGAAACAAAATGACTCACCATGCTGCTTGTGTTGGCCTGTCCCATAGTATTGGTGTTGCCAAAGGAGAAACCGGTGCTCTGTGTGGTGGTGGCCTGGCCAAACGGCTTGAAGAGGCTGCCGGCTTGCTGCTGGGCCGGCTGACCAAACAGACTGCCTGTGGCCGTACCAAAACCACCGGCGGCCGCTGCTAGAAGAAGAAAAAGACACGACATGTTGGTCCTCTCACTTTGATCAGAACTTCTCTTTTTGGGATGACATAAATTTAAACCACACATTGGTACCTCGAGTAGATCATGAGAGGTAGAGAGCTGAACACCTGTTAAGCTAAACGATCAGTCATGTCTGTCATGACCACTTACTTGCTGCTCCAAAGGTGCTCTTGTTCTGTCCAAAGGAGAAGCTGGTGTTGGGAGCAGAGGAGCCGAACAGGCCTGTGGTGGCGCTGGATGTGGCCGTGGCCGATCCAAACAAACTGCCCGTCCCTGCGGCCATCGGGTTGGTCGGGCCCTTCCTGCCTGCCTGGTAGTCTTCCAGCCTCAACTCCTGCAGGGACACACGAGTGAATTGAAAAAAAAAAAAAAAAAACTGAGGCGAACATGAGATAAATCAGGTAACAACCCAAAAAAAAATTCAAGTAAGTCCAGTTTCAAAGATGGCAAAGCATCTTTCACCTGGAATTCACCAACACTGCACCAACTTATCCGCCATTAACAGCAAATGCCACAACATTCTTCAGCTTTGGAAAAGAGAAAATTCTTTCACACAAGTCTCTGCTCTGCGTCGATCAGTTTCACTTTATCTTCACTACACAATGACTTCTACATCTTGATCAGCATCACATAATGGACCGACTTACTACCAGAGTTTCTGCCTGATCATCTCTTGCTTGGTGCTCTGCATGTGTTTCCTGGCTAAAGTTTCAGTTTCACAATTTCCTACATTTCAGATCTTTTTACAAAAAATATTTTTCTTCTAATTTCAATGCAAGAAATCCTAACTTTGTTTAGTTAAAGCTAAATATTAGTTAGGAGTAAACACTTGACTCCACCAACTTTTTCTAGAGTTTATGTCATGAATCTCGCTTGTTTGGAGTCAGAAAAGCTTGTACAAGTGCACAACTTTCTGAACAATTGGAAAAATTATGTATTTCTTGTTTATACATGTGATTTAAAACAACACATCAACAAACTGTTTGTGTTTCATTCACACATTGTGCTCAGACTCACCTCCAGAGATTTGTTCTCGTACTCCTTCATGGCTGTGATGCACTGGTGCTTCGTGTTGATGCTTGTGGTCACGCCTGCTTTCACCATCGTGTCACTTCCTGTTGGAGGCTTTTTGGGAAGGGGGGTCCATTATTTACATTGCTGGATAAAGAGCTCAAGCCATTTTGTTTGTTAAAAACACATCGCCTCACTGCATCAAATCTATACTATAAGCACATTTCACTGCGCGAAGCACATTTCACTGCGCATTGTACTGTGTATAATTGTGTATGTGACAAATAAAAGTTAAAGTTATACTTTCATACGATTCATTACAGCATATTGTTTTTGCAGCTAGTAAACCAGGAATCATCAGGTATAAAGAATTTACAAAAAGTCATAAATACAAATGTCAAACTGTCAGACATCAAACTGCCGCTAAGGATTTAAACCACCTATTAAAATTCATGGAAAGACTTCAAAATGCTTCAGAAAACCTGCACAGTATTTTTGTTTCTCTGTGTGAAGGTTGTAGGAGAACCTACAGTCGCCTTCATCACAGAAACACTGAGGTTTTTTTCTACAGCCAGTGTGTGGTTCATCCTCTCTGGGCTACAGAAGAAACATGATGGTACAACATAGCAAACTCCTTGACGGATCCTATCTCTCTCTCTGTAGATATAAAGGACTTTTTCTGAGGTAATGAGGACAAAATGATTTTTATAAATTAATGAACACCAACCAGCTTAGAGTTGGTGTGTAGTATGGATCTAGGACACAGCTACAGACAGTGTGCTTCTGTAATCTGAAGTGCACATCAAGTACTTACATTGAATTTTACAGTTGTTCCTGGCTGCTGTGCAGCAGAGAACCCAGAGCCTCCAAACAGGGAGGTTGTTCCACCGAAAGGGTTGGAGGTGGTGTTAGTCGACCCAAACAGCCCGCCGCTGCTCGTGCTCGTTCCAAAGCCTGGATGGCAAGATGTGAGCAAAACTTCTCATTCAGACTTTTTATTAGACACACATATTAAGGATGCAACTAGACTGAGCAGACAAGAAATACAACAGGCATCATTTAACAACTTTTTTTTGTGGGGAGGCGGTTTTCAAGCAAGATTGTGTTTCTTCATTAAATATTATTTTGCTTAATATTCTTGGTACATTTTTTCTTTTTGGGTTCTAAATCCCACTTTTATTTAGGGCTTCTGTGATGAACTCAACTGATTTTACACTTTTTTTCTGAAAGGTCAATCTATTTTTTGTCAGTAACAATTGTTTTGAAGTGTCTACTGGACACACTTTACTTGTCATGACTGATTTAATCAGATGGAATGACAGCTTCCATACAGGTGTGAAAAGTACAGCAAAGAACGGTGAAACAATGAGGATTCTCACTTCCAAAAGAGGTGGGTTTGTTGGCACCAAAAGCATTGCTCTGCTGGGAGAAGAGTCCACCAGTGGTGCCTGTTCCAGTGTTGCCAAACAGGCTCGCTGAAGTGCCGCTTGCTGCACCAAAACCAAAGCCGGTGCTGGTGGAGGAAGTTGCTGGCTGGCTGAATGTACTGGACCCAAACAGACCCCCTGCAGGATAAAGCCAGGACAAGATCAGAGCGAAGTATTGTTTTCTTTCTTTCTTTCTTTTTCAAATTAACAGTATTCTTTATTTCAATCTACTTTTTTTTCCAAGGTTAAACTGACATTCTTTAATAAATGTTTTTTGTTTTAATAAAAGAGAGATGGTTTGAAACATTCAAAAACTTAATTTGGTCAAGTTGCAGAAAGGTGTGGTCCAAGCAAGTGAAACTTTCATCAGACAGTAAGGCTCACATGTGCTGCACTGAGACACTCAACAGCCAAACAACACAGACATCCTTGTCCCAAACAAGACCAAAGCAGACAAGAGCTGACAAACCAGGTTTATTCTGTGTGGTGCCAAACAGTCCTCCGGCATTGGTGGTGGTTCCAAAAGCAGAAGTCCCAAAGCCTCCTGTTGTCCCAAAACCTGCATCTGCATTTACAGAAGTCATGTGAGACAATGTAACAGACAAACTGAACTACCTGCTTCAATTTCATTCAGCGGGAATCACAGGAGAATGTGAACACTTACACCAGAAACAATTAAAAGAGGAAAGAAAGAGAGTTCATAGTAATAATGTCTCTCTAATGTTTACTGTGCTGGTTGGCTACCTGTTATGGTAAGGTGCTGAAGTCCTTACACAGGCAGTGGAAAAGCAGTGTAACCTCAGTGTAACCAGTGAGGGAATGAAACAGACTTTAAGATACATTCTACTGAGACTGACAATGACAACGACAATGTTCATTATCCATTAAGTGCAAAAAAGGGAGCCAGTAGGATCAATTTTTAAAACACCCACTGAACAAGCAGAAGACAAACTTTCAAAATGCTGCTTGCTGTCAGTCCACACAAAGTTTGTTCTTCACAAACACATGAGCACTGCTATGCTCTTAAAATGCTGAATGAAAACTCCCATGGAAATCGTTAAGGGGATCAAAATGCAGAGCAAGTTCAGGTGGTCTGTCAAATAAATGGTCAGTCAGTGCTAACATATACAAGAAACACAACACAACATAGCTTTGCTTTCAAGCTTACTTGTATTGTTTTTAGCCAAACAGAGCATATTAGCAAGATTCATTCTCTAAACGGTTTGATTTTTTATGTTGCTGAAAATTATATTTTAGAGTTTTGTGAATGACATGCCTGGTTTCTTCAGGTGTCAGACATAATCTTAATCATAACTCTTCACATGCCAGCAATATAAAATTATATACTGCTATAAATAAGAATATTGATAAATAAGCACAGCTCGCCATAACACTGACAGAACTGATGTGAAATGACTAGGTTGTATTTCTGGTTGAATATTATTGTTTGCTGTGGGTATTAAGCATAATAAAAAACATTTAATAAAGTGTAAATTTCAACTTTTGTGAGACATGCAATTTCCTGTGCTGTAATCAGAAACTGCCTTAGGTAATGTTTAAAGAATATGACTTCTGTTTAGACCATCATCAGTTGATTAAACTGAGAACTTGGTGTCTCACTGTATTTGCTAAAAAGTTCATTGGATGACGATCTTGGGAAAATATCATAATCACATGATTAATTAAGTGAAAGACATCAAAAACGTTAATTAAAGTCCACCAAAAAAGACACTTGGAGAATATCTAACTTCCATATCCTGAGGTATTTTCCAATATAAACAGGATATGTGTATATATAGGCGGGACAAAACGTTTGTAGCAATTTGATTGGACCATTGCAACCATGAGAGATATGGGTGTTGTGGATATGAAGGATCTGGAGTTGGAGGCTTGTTTTCTTCATCCTTAACAGCTGATTGATTGACAGGTAGATGTAATGATACTATTTGTTTTAATTGCGGTGACAGGATGACAAAAGTCGTGTAATCTTTTTAACAAGGAAGTTGATAAAAAATGATTGAACTTTGATATTAAAATAAAAAACGAAATTTTGTAATTTTTGACAAACAATGTTAAGTAGCAAAGCGAACAATAGGACCAGGGATGTGATCGAAAAAGAGTAAAATGCCATTTTTCATTTCAGGTGGACTTAAGGGGGGTAAATTTAATTAAAATCATAAAGTCAGTGATTCCCTACATTTGAACAAGGGGACAGAACTACTTACTCTGCTGTCCAAAGGTCGATGAGGTGCCAAACCCCCCTGTCCCTCCACCGAAGGGAGTACCAAATGACTTGTTGAACATCTTGCCCTGCTAGCAGGACCGCATAAGTCTTCTGTATGAGGACAAAATATGCAAATAGTTGGTTAAAGAACTGCATTCCTATAGCAACGTCTCCTGTTTTTGTTTGTACTAAAACTTTCCAAAAGTATGAGAAAATGTAAACGGAAAAGTGTGGCAGTAGATTAGTTTACATTTAATCAGACATAATAGTAGATTTCATACACTGCGGGACACGATTATGGTAATATTAAATTCTGTTAAACACCCCAAAACAGAGTAAAGAATCCAAATCTTCAGGAACAAATTGCCGAACAAATGCGTTTCAGGTTTTCTTCATATGAGTTAACGTTAGCATTCTGAATCCCAAACCGGACATCGGATTTTAGAGGCGAATGAAGTGAGGATTTAGCTCAAGGTAGTTCAGTTACAATGGCCAGGCCTACACTCTGGAAGTCCAAAAAACGTCAACGCAGAAGACAACATTGACGTTTTAGGACCCTCGCTCTGGGTTATCGGACCCCCGGCTCCACGTGCTGCTGACCGGGCTGTGCTGTTAATGTTGGTCCAAAACAAGACATTGTCGACGGTTCACATGTAATGTAAGTCAATAAGTACGCCCGTAATTTAGCGATCCACAGCCAGACAAGACCGGTTAACGCTACAAACCCCCGCACAGGGACAGCTAACAGACATACCCATAGCATAATTTCCGTATCAGCCACCATGACAATGTTAACGTTAGTTATATTAATAAGCCACTCAAAGCCATCGACAGGTCAACTTTTCCTTACTGACGGGTAGATTAAATTTAAAACCAACCTACATTTCTTCAGCCACTGGACATTCATTGTGTTACAGACAGTTACTTGTTAGAAGTTACGTGCGTCAAGCTAATGTTAGCCAGCTAGCTCTCCCGCTAAGAAGCGCTGCTTCGTACAGCAAAACAAAAGCAAGCCAGTCAAAGAACATTTGTTACAACAGAAATGTACCTTTTATAGCGTGGCTATAGATGTTCGCTATGTATGTGCCCTCTGCGTACTAGGTTTAAGCTGCGCAGTCCAAAACGTTCAACGATGAAAGTATCTTTAGCTCAACATCGGTGTAGCCGAATAGCTTTGTCAACGAGGAGGGAAAACTGTGGATCAGTGAACGTAAAAACGCACTTTCAAACGTCATACGTCACAACACGACGACCGACGACGCACGACACTCTGATTCTGTACTAGCACCGTCTATTGCTGTAAACAGTGTAATGTAACATTAATACAGAAGCCAAATTCTATTTATGAACTTACTGGTTTATGTCTTAAAAACTGTAGTCTTACTTTTTTTTTTATTAAAGCAGTTTTATTTTTATTGTCCAATAAACGGCATAATTGTTTATATTTCAAAGAGCATATTATTCACTTTTTATATTTGTTTTAAAAATTACTGAAACACTTGTATTGAAATTGTATGTTTTTGTTTATTGTTGCCTTATTACCAGGAAATCACGCCAGTAAGTGGCAAATAATGTCTGGAATCGGGGACAAAATGAAGTATTGTCGTGTTGGGTAGTCGAAGGGGGAGGTTTGGCTGAACATTCATTTTAGACGCAGCCGGAGGTATCGAGTATTTGGGGCCAAAGACGGGGGCTTTGTGTACACTGGGCTCTTATCTCCTCCAAACACTCAGCAGTGATGAAGAAGTACCAAAATCATCAACTTCATTCAAACAAGAAACCAACATTAAAAATTCTTATTATGTGGAATGTCTGATTTCAAAATATTATATATTATATTATTGGATCATAATTATTAAAGCATTCATGTGGTCATAGCTTGAATGTTTGTGTATTATTAATGAGAATATGTAAAAAGTATCTTGTTAATATACATAAGCAGCAAACTAAATCCTTCAAAAATGTAGAGAAATATAATATAGCACTTAAGCACAACACTTAAGTTAATGTACTTAAACCTAATTCGAAGTGGACAAAAACCTTGTTTAACTATTATGTGTGAAAGCCATGAATTAAACATAGCTCTTTGAATGCATATTAATACTTCTTTGTTTTATTTCATTATCCCACATATTATTAATTATTATATTAAAATTTAGCATCCAAAACATTAAATGGCCCTCATACATTTTCCTTGTGCAGATCATTATCAACTTAACTTGTAAAACTTTACCATAGTTTGTGTCCACAGAGGTTCATGTCATCCCATCTGCATGAAGATCTCAGACAAACGTCAACAGAAATCATTAATCATGTCAATGTTTACAGAAAAAGTTTCATAGGTAGTGATCTAAATATTTAATGTACCTAAATGAGTTATCAGGAGACATGATCAGATGGGAGCAAGTACTCACCTCAGAGTAATTTCAGCAGCTGAAAAACAATGTTGTTAAGGCTGTGGTAGAAATTATTGAATCACTATCAAGACATCTGCATAATAATTACATTATTTTGACCTTTGTCCTTTGAGTAAATTCAGACTGTCTGGCTGTGAAGATTAAAGGCCTTGAGTTGCTCATTTCTTGTGATCTGCTTGTTTTGGTGACTGGTTCTGCCTTGAATTTGGTGTTTAGAAGAGATGACAGGGTGTGGCAGGACAATCATAAAGATTGCCTTTGTGACCTTGGTTTGTTGTCCAACTGGACCAGAGAGCAAAGTTTGTTAAACCACTGTTGCATTCATAAATGTTTTGCTGTATTTACTCTAAATAGTCTCATACTCAAATGTTTTACATTACTCTGTAAAGGATTACACACACACACAAAATATAAATATGTTTATATAAATATATATATAATTTATATCATCACCATCAATCCCAGGACCTCGGAGCAGTGAGCTAATAGCACTAACCACCAAGTACTGAGCATATAAAGGACATCTTGGAATATGAAAAAGCATTTACATATTAAAAAGTTGTATACGTATAAAAGTATAAGTTTATGCAACTTCATACCTCATACTGTATATTCAGGTTAGCTTTTGATGATAGAAATGAAGATTAAGTTTTTTTCTTCTTTTGCCATGGACTTGTTTGTGCTTGTTGGATCATAATTTTTGTCCACAAAGACATTGTCCCTTCTTCATTAAGATTACTGATTAACACCCTTGGGAGGTTTATTTATATCACTTCTAACCAAAGAGCTTGATGAGTGTTTTGAATATTTAATGTGTCTAAATGAGATATCAGGGGGATGGTTTGGGTGTGGGGATTTCTCTCTGTATTACCTCTG
>JAPZDZ010000006.1:18389243-18399909 GCA_029783805.1 Acanthurus tennentii | reverse complement strand
ATGTGATCACCTCTGAGGCTGTATGCAGGTACAACACTGTTTTAAGCTAACTGCTAACGTCAACATGCTAACATGCTTTGAATTCCATCATCTTCTTATACAGTGTAGGTACATTATTTGCCTGTGAACAGATATCTAGAGCAGCAGGAAATCCAAGAACATGTACTTTAAGTACAGTAAAGGGTCTGAGTACCTCCTTCACCTCTGTATGTTTTGTTGGAAAGTGACGCACCCAGTCTCCACCCAGTCTGGTGTTGAGTTTCTGTGTCTAATAATATCTGGGCAGTTAGTTTGGAGCCTTACATGGCGGCTGTAACGCTGACAGTGTTCACTATCAAACACAGATGATTCAATTACGAAGGACTCAAAACTTCAGCTCTCAGTTTCTTTGTCAAATCACAAAGAAACTGAGAGCTGAAGAAAAATGACAGAGTTAAATCACTTTCATCAGTCCAACTCTGACAGTACCTGTCCAAAAGGATCCATCAGCCCCTTTTTATAAAATGTTTTTTTAAGAAACCTTATGGGAAAAGGACAAGCCCAACATTTAAAGATATTTTTATATATTGAGAACAGATTATTTTATTCTTTCTGGAAAAAAGGCTACTACTATAAACTACGGTGTACCTTTTTGTATGCATGTGCATAGCTGCATATCAATCAGATGTAGTTTCAATACACCATATTATTACACATTTCATACTTTAATATATTTGAATATATTTAAGCCCTAGAAGCCAATATTTTGAGAAATCTCTATGTGCAGGTGACATTTGACTAAATATATAGTGGGCTGGGCCTATTCTATAATATTATATTTTATCAGATAATTAAAATACAGTAATAATTTATTATTAACTGAGCTCATTTCTGTCGTGACATTGGAAACCAAATGTATTATATATTCGGGCACAGATTTTGAACAGATATACTTCCTCATATGTAGGCCTTTACATAGTGTTTACTCGTTTAAAAGTTTCGTATATTTTAATATATTTCAACACAAAGTTGGAATATCTACTTAAATCATCAGCTCGATTTGTTATAATTCCAGTGTTTACACTGAAAGTCTGGTTGTAAACCTTAAACGTGCTGTTCGGAGGAGACGCCATGCTGTGGCCTCGTGTTTTTATGTTGGGAAACGTCTCCTGGCCGTGACCGTCGTTATGTAATAATGAGTTCACAGTGCTGCAATCTGATTGGCTCTTTTATATGGCTGTTATTCTATTTAACCAATCAGAATCAAGATCTCGTCCCAAATGACCCGAAACAAACCAATGGCGCCACTCTGACGTTACGACATACCGAAAGTTTTCGTGTGACGTAGGAGGTCATCAGTTGCAGTCGCCATCTTCTTGTCGTCGAAATCGGGCAAAGAAGGACGACAGGCGGCGGCTGAAAAATACAAATAACCCGGCGATATTTTCCACTGGTTCAGGGCCGAACAGTTAGTTACATGAGTTCATGGACTGCCTGTTAGTAGCTGGTTATGGTTTTGATAAAGCAGGAGTAGGTTTTCCCGGGTCGCTCAGCTCAAACATGGACGACAAGGCGGCGAGGGAAGATGCCTGCCGAGAGTATCAGTCCTCGCTGGAAGACCTGACGTTCAACAGCAAGCCGCACATCAACATGCTGACCATCCTGGCCGAGGAAAACATCAACTTCGCCAAGGATATCGTCGCAATTATTGAAGCGCAAATAAGCAAGGTTTTTATGAATATAGAATACTTTGAATTTCAGATGCATAATGTCGATGTATGTAGTAGGCCAAGGCGACGGTGGGCTGCTGGCTAAGCTAGCTACTAGCTAAACATGGCTGCTAGAGTTGTGTTAGACGACATGTCACCCAGCTACGTTACATCCCGTTGTTGTCCTGATTAGCAACACAGTCGAGTTGCACTGCCATCTTTTATTTAATTTTATGTGAATAAAAGTGAAAACTAACTTCAATCGTTAATTTAGTTTGTCTCAAAATTAGAGATGATTTTGAACACTGTGGGGATCAGCTGTAACGTGGTGTGCTGTTGGGCCCAACGGAAGTAAAAATCCACCCGAAAGAAGCAGCTAACTCATGCAAGTTACTTTTAAGTTACAGTGGTATTTGAACTGGATGTCTGTATGGAGTTAATGTAAGCTTATACACTGATTTATCGTCTGTGTATGAAACTGCCTGAAGGCCAGTGGCATTTTTACATAAAAAGTTATCCAGTTTTTTAGGCAACGCTACCAGTCTGTCTTTACAGAAGTCACAATGTGATTTACAACAACTGATATGAGAGAAAAAATAAATATCGACAGAAGGTGCAAAACTTTGAAAGTTCATTTTAAACCCAAATGATACATTTGATAAATATGGATAAAGTCATTGAAAAGAAGTGGACTGAACTTGCCTGTAAGGATTTCACACATACAACATGAGTTTTAATTTTTCTAAGATTTGTAGGGAATCTTCCTCCCTTATGACCCAGATCAAGTCACTTTAGTGTTGCAGTTAAGTATGCTGCTTTCCCTCCTGTTGGGCTTTATTTTTGTAACCTTTGATCAGCGTTCATGGCCCATTTTATTTAAACTGCACAAAAACTAGGCCGACAACATAAAGGTCAATGATTTATTTCCCACAATAAATACTGGAGTCTCACAGCAGGATCATGTGATGACTGCTGGTTTGTCATTGTTGGAACATAATCTGAGTTAAATGACAAACTGATTCAGAGTACAGCTCAGCAGATCAGTAGTTTCCTGAAGAAAGAGAGTCAGCTGCTTCAGTTGTGATGGATTTTGACTTGACAGTTGGAGCCCTGTTTATTTACAGCTACTCCAAGTGTTTTGGCCTTCGTCATGGTATCCCTGCAGTCATCTTATCTGCTGATTGAGGCCGGATCACATCAATGTTTCAAATGATTTTCAATCTGGTCTATTGTCAATAAATATCAGCGTCTAACTTTTGCTAAATACAGAAGACGTGGCCTCTTTATAGTCCCCGTCCACAGAAATGCATTTCAGTCAGCAGTTCGCCTCAGTTCTCTCTGTGCTCAGTGTTTGCACTTTGACGCCCGGTTAAACAAAGCTTTGGTCACTTGAAGCCTCATCAGATCAGAAAACAAAGTTTCATTGCAAGTCATTAGTGAATTTTGAATTACTGAAATGTCATTGAATGGTTAAATGTTATAATAAAAAATGTGAAATGTGCTTTTTGTCATTTTTTATTTCCCAGTGTAATTTATTGGTATGACTCACGTTTCCATTTACACAGCTGAGTTTGACTTGGCTTGTTAGGAGTGGTTGTACAAACAGTACTTACTGAACTGACGCTGCATAGTTTAGTACCAGTAGATTTCTGCTTAAGTGTACAGAGTTCAAATGCAGTTTGCAGCTTTTTTAGATTAATGCCTACAGATCAGTTGTTCTATTTTTCAACGGGTAACTAATTTGTTTTAAGAACTACAAGCAGGAAAACATTTTAAGGGGTAACACTTTTGAAAAAGTGTGTGAACAAAACTCACTGGGTGTAACTTAAAGGAGCAAAACTTCTAAATGTCTCATCTGGGTAAAGTACAAAGAGCGGTTAAAAGGAAAAAAAACCCTCTTTGGAGGTCAAAAAGGTTCCTAAGGACTGGAGTGGACTTTGCCTCTTTTTTTATCTTCATGGACATGTTTTTCCTCCCTGACTCTGGAAAAGGATCATTATCTTCCTGAGATCATCTTCCACTGAACTGACTGATGGCATTTAAAGATTTTTCTGCATTTTCTCCTGTTTTTCACGATTGCTCGCAGTTGGGTCGAACTGTTGAAGCTTCTGCAAAGGAGTTTGTCAGAGTATTTTTTCTTCAGTGTTATTTTGACTCCAAAAGAAGAAAAATCTTCCATTTTCTTTTTAAATGTGTCAAGTCTTTCATTTTTTCTCACTTGACACATATTTTTGTGGCCTTTTTCCACACTTTTTGTTTGAAGTTTTCACACAGTGGGTGGCAAGGGAGGGCAGTCGGCCCTGTTACTCCTGTCAAGTTGTATTTGTTCTGAAATGTTGGTTTTAACCCCTGTTGTTTTCTAAACTTGTTGAGTTTTCTATTGCTCCAGGCCCCATCAACCGAGAAGCTTCCAGTTTTGTACTTAGTGGATTCCATAGTGAAGAATGTTGGAGGAGAATACCTTGCAGTGTTTGCTAAAAACCTAATCACTTCATTTATATGTGTCTTTGAAAAGGTACAGTTCTCTTTGCTGCCGTTAAGCATTGTTCAAAATTTAAGCACACAGTCTTTAGCGGCCCACTTCACTTCCCTCCTGTTTGTTGTGTTGCTTGCTTTGTATGTGTGATATCTTGCACTCTGCTCCTGCATATTTAATGCCATAGCATATCCTTCAATTTTCTCAATCTTTCATCTCTGGTAAAACATTAGTTCTCTTTACCTGTCCAGAAAGTGTTTAAAGCTGTATTTTAAAATCTACTTTACCCATATAGTTGTAGTTTACATGGTGCTAAAATTTGTAAAAATGCTGTATTAGCCTTTGCTGGGATGCTGCTGAACTGTTTTAGGCTTTTGTTGGTAGCTGTGGACCAAGCCATGTCCTCTGTTTGTAGGTGGATGAAAACACTAGAAAGAGTCTGTTCAAGTTACGATCGACATGGGACGATGTGTTTCCTCTGAAGAAACTGTACGCACTCGATGTCCGGGTTAACTCTGTGGACCCGGCCTGGCCCATCAAGCCGCTGCCGCCGACAGTCAACGCCAGCATTCATGTCAACCCCAAGTTTCTGAAACAGGTGTGTATGTGCTGCAAACATCTCAAGACCTGCACGGTGCTTCTGCTCTCCTGTCTTTTAAGATCTTTGTAGGTTCTTAAGTCAAATTCAGAGTGTTTGTGCAGATTCACAGCTTTATCTGTTGGTCTCATGTAGGCTGTTTCAATCAGCAAAGAAGAGTTTTATTATGATTAAAAAAACAAAAATGGGGGGCTCCTTTTAAAACTTCCATTCAGGAAAATGCAGAGACATGTGCATCAACATGTTAACCAACTCAGCATGTTTGCAATGCTGCAGCCTAGACTGCATTATCCTCAGGGAAAGTTCTTCATAGCATCGTTCAAAGCAGGAAAGTCAGCACTTCACAAGTCATCAGACAACAACTGACAAACAGCATGAAGTGTAAAACAACAGCACCCAACCGTGATAATGAGAAAAACAACATTAAAACAGGCTCGTAGCTCCACCAGGAAGCCTCACTGTGTCCCAGGCTTAGGTCAAAGCGAGGCCTTCTGCCGCTCAGGGCCTCGTGCCTGCAGCCAGAGGGCAGTGACGCAGGGATGGAGTGCATGTGTGATGTCCGGTGCTGCTGCTGTTACAAATCGAG
This sequence comes from Acanthurus tennentii, assembly GCA_029783805.1. Classification (NCBI taxonomy): domain Eukaryota; kingdom Metazoa; phylum Chordata; class Actinopteri; order Acanthuriformes; family Acanthuridae; genus Acanthurus; species Acanthurus tennentii. Next base: position 18,394,561 of record JAPZDZ010000006.1, on the reverse strand, counting down.
TGTTGGCCTTACAGTTGAGCTCAGCTGGGCTCGGGGCGCCTTTTGTCTGGGCGGTGGTGTTAGTTACGCCTGTGAGCCTGACCTGCTTTGTGACAGACAGCATGTAGAAGAAACAGGTGGAGCAACAGAGCACCAAAACAGAGTTTAGTGTTTGCTGTTACAGCAAATGTGCTGTTTTTACTGCAGTTTTTGTCTTTTTCATTTTGTCCAGCTCTGTTCCAAACTTGTTCATTTCTCTGAGATGTTCTGCAGGTGAACAGAACGTTTAGTAATTTTGTCGTTCACTCTGACTTGTAACTCTGCTGCAGTTTTGGCCAGGTCACCATTGAAAGAGATTTTATCTGAGCTATTTTTTTTACCTGGTTAAATAAAGGTTAAAAAGTTAAAATGTCCTGTTAATGATGGAAATTCATCATGATGTGGACGTCAGATACTCTTGAAATGTGGTTTCAGGTGGACTTCAAAAGGGTTTCACTTTGTCGTGTTCTGTCTTTAAACCGATTGTTGTCCTCTGACTCTCGAACCTCAACATGTCTCCAGTCTGAGGAGGCGTCATCTCCACAGCCTGTCTCCGCCCAAACGCCACCACCACCACCACCAGTTGCAGCTCCTGCAGCACCAGCACCAGCACCAGCACCAGCACCAGCATCAGGAGCAGCGGCAACGACTCCATCCACTCCCCAGTCAGTCCCTGCTGTCAGCCAGTACAGCCTGACCCAGGAGCAGCTGATCCGGCAGCAGCTACTGGCCAAACAGAAGCAGCTTCTGGAGCTTCAGCAGAAGAAGATTGAGCTGGAACTGGAACAGACCAAAGCTCAGCTCGTAGGTTGACTGTAGTTGTAGTTGATTCCAGATCTGTTTTTGATTGGAACTGTTATTAGTTCACTTCCTCTTTGATCCTAATGTACTGAGAACTAAATAATGATCTTCTTAAATGTTTAGTGTTAGCTGATCCTGGAAGAGCAACAGATTTTTTTGTTCCTACTGCATTTTAGAGTTGAGTTAAATGTGTGTCAGTATTATTCCAAAGCTCAGCCAAACTTAAACACTCAGCTCAGTGTGCCACAGTGCCAAGAGGACTGGGTGCATGATGCTAGCTGGTGATGTAGAACGTAGGCTGGGAGCTTCAGAGACAATCAGGAAGTAGAAACAAGAAGTGGGTTTTTTTGATGATCCCTTATTCAGAAAGATTCTGAGCTGGTCCTCACATGTAGCTCCAAATATTGGTGTAAAAATGTGTTCTGAAACCAAACCACCAACAGTTGTTTGCTGTGTCTGCAGGCTGGTGCGTTTGTGTTACCAACGTCCACTTCAGTCTCCACCACAGCAGCACCAAGCACAGCCACGAAGTCTGTGAGCCAGACCGCCCCCGTGGTCCGACCCTGGATCCCTCCTCACACTCAGACAGACACTAAACCTTCCACCAGAGACCCCCGTCTGAACCGCACCGGCCCCCCCGCTGCCTCCCAGCCCAAAGAACTGCCTGCTGGGAAGAAAGCAGATGCAACTACAGGTGGAGGTCCTGCTCTGACCCCTGAAAAATCCACCCGGCCAGAGAAGGCCAGGACCCCCAGGAAAGAAGTGCTGGAGGAGAAGCCCAAGTCCAAGTCTCCGTCTCCGTTGGCCAAAAGTGTTCAGAGTAAAAATAAACCGGTGGAGATTGAAGTTCAGAAGTCAGCCGACGGCACAAAGAAAGATCCCAGGCTGAGGAAGCGCACGCAGGACAAGACCGGAGAGGCAAAAGATGACGAGCTGAAGGAGAAGAAACGCTGCAGTGACAAGAAGGAGCGAGAGGAGTCTGCTCGGGGAGTCGAGCCCCAGCGGTCCAACAAAGGGAAGCTTGTGAACGGCTCTGTGACCAAACACGACCGCGAGGAGTTCACGGAAAAGGCCGAGTACAAGACTGGAGGCAACGCTCGGACGCATGCCAGGAAACGCACCCGCTCACGATCCCGTTCACGCTCTCCTGCCTCGTCCCCGAAGAGGAAGGACAGGCGGTCGCCTAAGAGCAGAGCCAGGAGCAGCTCCTTGTCCCCGTCGCCTTCCCACAAGCCCAACAAACCCAGGAGGGTCCGTGCAGACGAACTCGAACATGGCAAACCCAGCCGCGAGGACCGGGTGGCCCCCAAGAAGAACCAGTCAGAGAGCAGGAGGTCCAAGAGGCCGGCGGAGGACCGGCACTCGGAATCCAGAGACTCTCATTCACCACGGAGCCACGACGGAGGCGGCAAGGAGAGCAAGGACGGTACTTACCGCTGGAGGAGCGGCTGGGAGGAGAACAAGCAGTGAGTCCATCAGGTCAACTCGCATTCTGTCTTTATGAAATGAAGCAGGTCATGTAACATTTACATTTGTGTTTCTTTTTAAGTCTGAAGCTGCCGGAGGACTCTCATTTGAAGCCTGGACCTCCGAGGCACAAACAGTACGGCCCCCCCGCTCGCCCCACCACCCCCCGAACCCCGAAGCATCGCCTCAGCGTGGACGCCAACCTGCAGATACCCGACGTCCTCAACTCGGCCTCGAAGAAGGACCTGCTCAGACGGGTACGTGAGAAACTCGGCTCACACAAACGTCACTGAGTTCTCAGTGTTCGTGACTTCAGGTTTCATTTTGCTTCCAACTCGGGAGGGAAAAAACATTTAATGGATTCAGACAAGTTTTGGTGTTGAAGCTCATTTCATGTTACACTTAAAGTCGCCTGATCCAGCTCTTCCAAAGCTTATTATACCGGAGAAGCTGAGGCACTCTCCTAAAATGTCGGGTTGAAGGGGAAAAATACATGAATGTGTTTATTAGTTATTTGACAGTTTTTGTTTTTATATGATCATTTTTTCCACTGGTTTCTGTCTTAACGCCGTCGTTCTGACGTTTCTCTGCAGGCCAGTAAGCGTCTGGAGAGCGGGGAGATCTCCCAGGAGGACTTCCTGAACGTGGCCCACCAGATCAAACATTTCTTCCAGTATCAGGAGGAGAAGCAGCAGCACTCTGAGGGCTGGGACGACTCGGGCAGCCTGTCGAAGAAACAGCCTCTGCTGGCCACGCCGCCCTCCGGGCAGCCCCGCCCCCACGACAGCATGAATGAAGCTGAACTGACCTACTACGAGCACAAGTCGAAGCTGAGGAAAACCCAGGTCACCCACAGAACCACCGGAGAGGAGTGGGAGGGCGAGGAGAGTCCGGAGGAGAGCGAAGAGGCGGCGCAGGGGGAGAAGACGGGCGGTGGCCGACCTGTCGGACACCCATCATCACATAAATACAGCCGGGCGCCCCGAGACAGACAAGGTGAGCTTACGGGGGTTTGAGAGGAGGAGGTGTACCCTGAAGCCCCTCCCCTTCATTTAACCATCAGCTGCTCCTTTAAAGAAACGCTGACGTCTGTTGGTCGCTGACTCTCACAGGTGAAAGGCGGAGTAAAGAGCGCGAGGAGCCCCGCCCTCCGCCAGGCCCCATGATCGAGGAGTACAACCACGGCAAAGAGTTTCCCACCCTGAAGTCTCTGCCAGGCCTCAGGTTCCGCAGACGGGCCGACCCCAGAGAGTCCAGTAAGTCCGGTCTCTGCACGAGATCCACCAACGAGATTTTCAGTTCTCTGATCTGTGAAGCAACAATTATCTGTCATCTGTCGTCTTTATCCACAGAGAGGTCAGAGGTCAGGTTCTGGAGCTGCGGGGTGTCAGGGTCTCGATCAGTGATACTTCAGCAGGGTTAGAGACTCTTTTAAAGAGATCACAGTTTACACATTTACTCAGGGGCTCCGCTCACACGCTCTTCATGTAGCAGCAGATCCAGTTTACTTCCGTACTTTCAGGGGATCACGGGAGTCGTAGTTAGTAATGAGTCGGGGGTGAAATCTCTGGTCCTTGCTAGAGTTTCTCTGTAGTTCGTAGTTTTTACCTTAAAAAGTCAGTGAGTCGGAGTTCATGCTGTTGAAGTCACAGAGTTCAAATCCAGAGTGACGGAACATTGAACCTTCCTCACCTTTGTCTCTGTTTCCAGGTGAGAGGGAGTGGAACTCTCCTCTGATGGAGCGGCAGCGTTATGAGGAGGACCAAAAGAGCGGCTATGACGCTCCGCGGAGGTACGGCCCACCTGCCGACTCCCGCCACCCCGACCCACGGAGGTCAGAGGGGCCCCCGCCCTCCGGCAGCTTGGTCCACAGGAACTGTCCGAGTCCGGCCGCTCTGGACCCGCCGGCCTCCCGGTTCGAGCGGGAGCGCCTGTCGCCTCTGCACCAGAAGGAGTCGGCAGACATGAGCCCGATCCCGCGATTCGAGAGCCCAAACAGTGAGCACTCGGACGACGGGCCCCTCGGCCTCGATAACCCGTCTTCTCATCCTCATCCCCCCCCTCTCCCAAAGTCCATCCTAAAGGCGCCGTCCCGTGGGGGGCCGCTGTCGTCCGTCCGACAGCACAGCAACTCGCCGGGACACACGCCTCCTCACGAGGGAGGACACCCGCCTTCCCGGTACGACGGGCCCGGTCACATGGGCCCCTCCAGACCGCATCCTCCGGGATGGTATGAAAGCTCCGGTCCTGGCCGCTATGAAGACGCGTCCCGGTTTGACGGGCCCCATCAGCAGGGTCCTGGCAGGTTCGATGGCGGCAGACCGCCTCATCACAACCTGTCAGAGGGGTTCGATGGACCCGGGCGGTGTGACGGCCCCCAAATGTCTCACGGTCCAATGAGAGACGGAATTGGCCGGTTCGATGGTCCGCCGCACCCTCAGGGACCTGGAAGGTTTGACGCTCCCATCGGTCAGCAGACCCCCGTGAGGTTTGAGGGTCAGGGACCCGGGCCGGGCCACTTCGAGGGCCCCATGCAGCGCTTCAACAACATGGCTCCGGGGCCAGGGTCGGGACCGATGGGCTTCCAGCAGCAGCGACCTTTGCGCTTCGAGGGCCTGGCGAACCAGATGGGCCCGGTGAGGTTTGAGGGTCCGATGCGCTTCGACGGGCCGATGCAGCCGGGACCCCGGTTCGACGGACCCCCGCTATACGAGTCTGCCCCCGGCCAGCAGGGCCCCATGAGGTTCGCTCCTCAGCACAACCTGCAGCCCCCCATGAGGCCAATGGCTCCGCCCATGTATGAAAGTGCCATGCCCCCCCAGCAGAACTTCAACATGGCCCCCCAGCGTTTCCCGGAGCCCATGAACCCTCAGTTCCCCGCAGGGCCGATGACGTTCCCGGCTCAGCCGAACCTGCAGCAGTCAGGGAACTTCAACATGCAGCCGGCGCCGCCCTTCAGCCAACCGGCCCCCGCCCCCTTCTACAACCCTGCCGCCCCCGCCGTCGGCATGCAGCAACCGGTGAGTGACACC
>JAPZDZ010000006.1:18279608-18291207 GCA_029783805.1 Acanthurus tennentii | reverse complement strand
TCTGCTGCAGTGGATGTGTTTAGTTTTCTACAATAGGTATTTTAGTGGTTGTGGCTGTAATTACACAGAAGTTAAACATCACTTTCAGACGGAGCAGTCTGCCTCCGCTGGTTCGAATGTTTCTTTTTTTAAAGGACGGAGAAAGAGCGGGCTCATGGCAGCACCTCTGAAAAAAATGTTTTTTCCTTAACAATCTAAAGAATGGCAAGATTTAAAAAAGGTGACAACATTTATCATAAATACAACGATTTAAGAGAAAATGTTATGCCTACATTTATTTGACACTAAACTATTCAAAGGTTAGGATTTTTAAAATTTAAGTGGTTAATAGGGGAAGAAATGTCCATTGAAACCTTCGAAGGACCTTTTTCTGGTGTTATATAATTAGTCTAAATGACTGAAATTGATTCACCAGTTATTTTAATAGTAGTTTGACACTTTTAAAGCAAAACTGCAAATATGTCTGTTCCTGCTTCCAAAATTTAAGGATGAACTGTTTTTTTTATCTTTTTTAATTGTATAAAATTGTGTAATTTTAAATATTGTATGAATAATATTAGATATTTTCCAACATTCAAAGACTCAACAATCTGAGCTGATTTGATAAGTTGATGAACAGTATAAAAATACTTACAAAACTATTATCATTAAATATAAATTCAGTAATGAAAATAATCGTTGGTTGCAGCTACTAACGATTAACCATTTAATTGCCAACTGTTGGCTCTTTAATCCACATTGCAGGTAAAATCTCAACCCTCATTTCAGTTTGGTGGAAAACTAAAAACAGAAAAAAAATGGAAAAGTTGGGAAGGTTGCTCTCAGCCTCACACACCGGCTCGTCTCCGGCGTCCTCGGCGTCCTTCACCATCCCACCAACATACTGACCCGCTCCCCCATATCTCATCCCCCAGCTGCTGGCCTGACAGGGGATGCATCCAATTTGTGTCGTCTTACAGTAGAGGTGGTAGTAAATCACCCCGCCAAGACGTTTTTTCTATTTCTGCCCTCTGTCTGATATTGTGTCACCGCGGGTCCGACCCCTGTAACCTCCCCCCTATTTTAGGCGAACATGAGGGAGAGCGCGTGTCCCCGGGCAGAAAATGTGGGTCACTTCACAAGAGCCAGGAATAACCAGCGGGTCCGGTGACCGAAATCGTAGGTGGGGATGGGTGGAGTCTTGAGATAGTAGCAAAGGCCTGGGAAGGGATGTCCTTTTAGGGATTCCCTCCATTAAAACCCCCCCCTGGATAAATGCTGCTTCTATTCTTAGTGGGGGGGACTAGAGTTCATGGCCCATCACGTAACATTTAAAGCTGTAAAACGATCGTTGAATTCCACGGATTATCCGCGCTGAGAAATAGGCACTGAAATTTGATAAAGGAGGGAGTGAATGGAAGGTTGTGCTGTGGAGTTTGAGGCTGCAGTAAAAGTTAAACCTGAGATTTCAGGCTGTAAAATGTCAAGTTGGTTAAGTTTTTGCATTTGTTTTAGATTTAGAGGTGAAAAAATAAAGATCTGATCTGCAGACATTTACTGGAAGGAGGGGAGATCAGTTTTATTTTATAAATTTTAAATCTTTTAGCCATGAGTCTCAGGATTTGTCTCCAGCAGCCGGTTATTAAAACTTTCTTTTTCACCACTTTCATACTGTTTCAAGTCACATCACCATCAGATCTTTGTTGTTTTATCTATTAACTGGATCTTAAGTTATAAGATCATCTGGCTGTCTTGTTTTCCAATTGTTAGCATCAATGCTACAATTGCACATCATCATTATGAATATTCCTCTGCCTTAGTGTTTGACCAAAGACGTAAAGACAAAAACATGATGAAACCAGTTCAGCTCTGATAAAATAATATTAACTGTTTATTTATCAGAAGTGATGATGATGATGTTACTTAATTGAATTTGCGCTTGTGGCTTTTCATCTTAAAGTGAGCGCAGATAAGAAAAATTTAAAGCTCAAAACACATTTCAGTGGAAAGTTGTCTTTACAGATGTGTCTTTAAAGCACCACAGACACATTTTATTGATCCTTCCTACCTAAAATTGCAAGATATAGTAAATTATTTGTGAAAACCAGGTCACATAAACCTAGACTGATGGTTCACCCATTCTAGCTGCACACAAGTGCCCATTTTTATCCAAAATCCACCAGAAAAACATCCCATTTTCACAAATCATGGCTGTTTTATGTCCACAGTATGTGGTCCATTACAGACTTGTGTTTGTTGTCGATGGTAGCAAACACATTTTGCTGTCTGCTTTGAATCCAGAGTGGAAAAATTGTCCGTAAAGTGTTGTTTTCTGGTGTTGGTTGGGAGGTTTGTATTCTACCTGCAGCCATGTTCAGGATCCATTATTTCTGGCTGTTATAAAAACTGTGACAGCAGCTTCATCAGAGCCTTCCTGCGGTGGAAGAAGAATGAATTCATGTCTCTCTGATCTCAGCATTGCTGTCGACATTTTCACAGCAGCTACACACTCAGGAAAACACACTCCACCTCCCACACCTGAGCTTCAAAACGGTCATCTTCACCGGTTCGTTTCTGTCATTTCACACTTGAAAAGGAGTCGTCTCTTATTCCCATCTGTGCAGAATCCAGAGCAAAAAATTAAATAAACGCCCGTCTTGATGTGATGACACATTAGACATTTAGCCATTTAGATGATATGGGATGTGCTTTTTTAAAATCCAGAGGGAGCTCAGCAGATGCTTCTTATTATCCACAGCTTGTGCAGCATCCACTTGCCATTTTCAGTGTGTTTGGTGGCAAAAGGTTAAATCATAATGTCCTCTTGCCCTTAGAAGAGCTTTTAAAGAGGCTTTACTACCTTCACTCTGCCATAACAAAAAATACTAGACTATAAGTGCATAAAAGGACTCATGATGACTTTGTAAATTCAGTCCGAGGCGTACAAAAGGCCCCTTACATTAATGTAAAAGACCGCCTACTTGCATCCATTTTTAAGCTGCTTAACAGTAACCCTTTTTTCTTACAAGCCTCCACTTCGTGTGCATATCCAACATACATTGTGAATGACTCAGGTGTTTGTGTGTGTGTGTGTGTGTGTTTGTTTATGTGTTCATCATGGTCCACCTCATTGTCTTCTCTAAACTGCTCTTCCCTCCCTCTGTTCAGATCGAGGCAGTGACACGGACCGTGTCCTGCCCGCCGACTGTCAGGCAGGTCAGAGACTCATGGAGATTCACTGTAAGTTCAACCTGCAGCCCCTGAAACGTGCAGCCTCCCTGCCTATTCATGATACCTGCAACAAGTTAAACAAAAACTCCACACAACACAAAGAGGGAAACAAGTATAGTCACAGCTAGTTTAAACCTAATGCCAAGCAAAAAATTTAATTCACTTTTTTATATGAGGAAATTAGTCCATTTTCCACCAAAGTTAGCATAACTTGCTAACGTAACTTGCTAATCTTGGCACTGTTGAATCATCTCTTGCACGCTTAATGCTCTGTGCATCCCAATTTATTCAAAAGAGGATGTTTCTATTGTAGTTTATTGACACAGTGTCAGCAGTAGGGCTTTCAAATAGGCACTTTCAGCCTCGCCCAATTAAACTCTTACTGCATCTTTATAGACAACTCAACTCCAACAGGTTAACAACTTTTGCCATCTTTACTGTGTGATGGAAAAGACTTGCAGCAAAAATAACAAATTATTTAAAAAGAGCTTGGCATTTGCTTTAGGACAGACCTGTAAGTGGGAAGACTTGTTTTAATGCAAATGCAAATTACTGCCCTGCTAGTCAAAGGTGCACAGTAAAATAATAATCAAGCAAATCAAACAAGTCTTTATGGAAAAGCCTTTAGGTCACATATCTGCAAAATGTCCAGGATATGATAATATAGTCATTTTTTCCACTGTGGTCCAGAAGAAGTCCAGGTACACATGCCAAAATCAAACCTGTGCAGTACACACAATATGAATCATCAATAATAATAAAAGCATACAAGTTTCAATAAGCCACAGTTCAACTTTTTTTTAGAAGTGTATTTGTTACATGTATTTTTTAATATGCAATCATAACTGATTCCAAATTCTTGCCTCTTACAAGCAAAATGTAGTGACTTGAGTGTCAAAGTAGTCACATGACCTCAGAGTCCCAAAAGCCTCTTGATAAATAACTTGTCTTTGATAATCGCATGCAGATTTTTTTGTTGGCAAAAATCAGTCATAACTTGTTTGTTTTAAAATTACTGCACTCAGGCAGGTTTAGATATGTTGGTTAGGTATAAGCATTTCCATATTTTCCTTATGGCTGAATTATAAACCAGTTGGTCTGGATTTGGGCTCAGTTCACAGGTGTGAAGGTGCGATGTTTAAAACTATAAAACATATTTGTAGCAGCTTGACTTAGTTGATTTTTTTTCTTTTTGTTGTTAAACACAGGAGCCTGTAATCGAAAAGCATAACTTTACGTTTAATCTTCAGCATACAATCAAACTTCCTGTCTAAATTTGAGGTTTAAAATCACATCTCATGAAGGTTTTGAGTCTTCAGAAATTTTACTTATTAGATCACGCCGGTTCAAATCTCTTATTTTTCATAAAAGTCATAATTTTCTCATTTGCAAGGTTTCCCAGATATGCTTGTGCCTGCTGTTTCTGTTTGATGTTTGGTGAAAATTTGCTGCTAACAAGGTTGTGAAGAGCTAGAGTGCATGTTTGAAGTTGGGCATTTGAGTTCAGGGTGATAAGATCAGTTTCATGATATGATACCTCGAAGGCTGATCATGTCAGGGTTGTGAGTGTGTGTTTTTGTGTGAACTGAATGGTTTGGGGCTTGAAATGTGCTGACCTCTTAGTGTTTAACTTGACTCGAGTCAAACGCTTTGCATGAATTCAACGCAAACGCCTCAGGAGTGTCAAACTCTGCCAATATGTGTGTGTCGCTGATAGCTGAGCTGCCGTAGCAGCAATGAGCAGCTGAACTTTGTTTGATTTGAATAAAGCCACATATCAGCTCTGTGAGCAAAGATAACCAGCAAAGGCGATCCATGTTCTTCCCTGTGTTCGTTAGGCTTGGAGGGAGGACAGTGGTTTTACTTGTGTTACTCTGCTGCACTCAAACATTATAATGAGACAGAACAAAAGAAGGGATAATAAAACCTACGAACCACATGCAAAGATGATCTTGTCCTGGTCACTTTAACCATGACCTGAGGAGGTTGTAGTTTGATTTTCAAAGTAAAGATCCGAAATTCTTTCTTAAACACGGTAATTCATGTGCCAATACAACATACAATCCTAAATTTAACATGTATTTATATACTAATACATTTTTAATTACTCAGAGTGTTTTGAATGTTTTGCTTAAATATTTTTCTGATTGGATTTATTCTTTTTACTCTTTGATTACTGATAATAAATGCTCCATTTCCTGTTACAAGTGTGTATTTATGCTTGTAGAATCTAAATGATACTTTTAATAAGTGCTAGACAAGGTTTTTCTGTGCCATTGTGCTCTTATTATGAAATTAGCAACTGTTAGCTGTTGGCTAAGCCCCACCCCTTCTATAGTTACTGTTGCTATGCAGATTTACCCTTCAGATTCCCCAACAATATTTAAAACAGTCATTTGTTTTTTGCTTCTCTTTTCTTACTAGTTAAAATGACAACTATTGTTAGCTGCTTTTATCAGCTAGCTAGCTAATGAAGGTAATGAAAAGTTGACTAATAACATGGTCTTTGGTAGACGACCTTTTAAAAGTCGTAAAGGTCTGTAAAGGTCTTAATTTTTCTGTACATTATATCATGCTAAATTGAGCTACATGAGAAGGCAAATATTCATAGCTTATTAATTTGTGATTTTTTTGTAGACACTCAAAAGTAGACAAACTTTGTTAATACCAAGTATCTCTGGTCCTAAAGTGCCATACCTGCAACTTAGGCATGCTAACAAATCCATTGGATAACATAGCTAGCTTAGCTTTATTTAGCCTGCTAGTTGTATTGCTAAACTAGGATTGGAATATCTGTTTTGGGGAGGGGTCAAACAACATTTGATTGCCTGACTGTAATCTTGTGCATGTTTTTAACCAAACAAATAAAAGGTTTTGTGTTCAGATTTTAATTTGCTAAACCAGAGAATAACATTGTCTGAATATGTTAGCATACTACATTGTAACTGCAGCAATAATTTGAAATGTATTTTCATAGTTTTGTGTGAAGTCTGCTTGTAAATATTCTGGTTAAATTGGTCTTAAGTTTTCTTTGATGAACCTAAATGTTTCTACAGCTTTTTTTAAAATGTCCATTTGTTCCTCCTGTCTCCTCCTCAGGGTCCAAAGAAGACAACGACGACGACCAAGAAGGAGTCGAAGGAGAAGAGGGAGATCATCGAGGAGAGCAAAGAGAACCTGAAGGCCAAGTCAGACGACTCTGGAGAGGAGAAGAACGGTGACGATGACTCCCAGAAGAACGGACCGAAGAAAAAAGGTGATTATGAAAAACGGCAGCACTTCCATTACTGTTACAATCTAAACATGCATTGTCAGTAGCTCGGGGTTATTTTCTGGATTGTCCCATCATGCTCAGTTTCCTGAGTCCTAACAAATACTTGTAAAACACTAAATTTAACTAAATTCAGGACCAAAAAGTTCAATTTTAATTTTAACCACAATTAATGAAAAAAAAATTAATATTTTAGTTGTTTTCGTAGCTGACATTTACATTTGCCATGTTCTGACCCCCTTATTATTACATAACACTTAATGAAAACACAAATTCTGCACCACACATATGAATTAAACTCTGATTTGACTGATTTTTCAATCAATATGTAATTACATCGTAGGCTAGCATCATAGACCTTGCATGTCTTTCTGACTGAACCTGTCAGTATGCCAACAGTTAGCTGTGATGCCAAAGAGAAAGTGTGTCTTTTCTTAAAAACTCACAGGAAGCTCACTCTTCCCTTTGTGAAATACCCGGCAACAAAAACTTTGAGTTCACAGCATTGAATGGTGAATTTCATAATCAAACAGGCTTGTAAGTCTCATGCTAAACCCAAAGTATGTTGACTTCTATAAATAGTTACCTGGTTAAATTTGGTCATTCTGTCTTTATTTTTGCTCTGAACCTCAGTGAACCTGAGAGAAGCCTCACTTTGAAATACTCACCGTGTAGAGGTTTTTTTTTAAGCAATACAGCCTCAACCAGAGAGTATTGACTTAGGCTTGTTTGTTTTTTTTTCTGAACCACATCTGTATTTGTTTATTTGATTTTGCTTTTTGCCTCTTCAGGCACTTTATAGTTCTTGCTGAAGAGGCTGATAAAAACAGTCCAGTCGAACACTTTCACTTTTTATAAAAGTAATCCGGGTATGGTTTTGGGTGGTTTCCCTGGTGTTGTTTCCCTCTCAGTCTGTCAGGGTGATTTTGTCATATTCCACTTAATTGGTCACAAAAAAGTCCTGAGTTTAGTTTTTAATCATTTGACTAAGTTTAACCATCAAATCAAAACTAAAGATGAACATTTTTTCCCGATGTCAGTTTAGCTGGAATGAACAGCTCTTGGCACATGAAATAAAGCATGTGACAGTCAGGACGCTTGCAAGGACACAATTATAAAAGGGCATCAAGTTCACAGTGTTATATTTACTTTACATCTAAAGTCTGTTTAGTTTGAAACTTGTTTTGTCTGGAGATTCACCAGTGAGATTTAAGCTGCAGAAGTGATGAGCTCTTCATGTCTCTTCTCTGACTAAACATCAATGAGGAGAACTTTCACAACTCTGATCTCAGCATTAAAGCCAAATAAACAAATAAAACAAACTGAGAAAAATCCCTTGCATACTCATGCTGGATTGAGCAGATTAAGATGGATTTAAATCTCAAGTTGTTTCTCTAGAATTGCTCTCAGAATTGGAATATTATGCAGTCGTCTGATATTTGAAGCTTTATTAATTACACAGAAATTCACAGTGCAGCTGTTGGACTGTTTGTCAGGGGGATTTTTTTGGGAAGCTCCAAAATTTAGGGCGGCCATCTTGCTCTTGCAAAAACAGATTTTCCTCATTGTTTCAGTAAAAATATTTGTTCATGTGTAAACTGTGGTGCTCCCTGTTTTCTCTGGCTCTTGTTCTCTCACCTATTCAGTAGATAAGCTCAGAGCCACGTCATCTAAAAAAACTGTCCGTCATTTCCTCTCCCACCGCTGCATGTGGTGTCACACACTCACCCACACATCCACACAACACCCCTACAGCCAGATGTTGTCTTAAACAAGAGATCACTGATGCACCCTGCTGGTCGGCAGAGGTACTGCAGGAGAGCCTGTGGTATTTCACCAATAAATGATTCAGCAGTGATGATGCTAAAATTTTATCCAGGGACTCAATGCTGCAAATCTCAGCCAACCTTACACAATGAAAAGATGTTATATTCCAGAAAACATCTGGCTGGTAAGCTAGTGAAAGTGAACATCTGGAAAGTTTTGTTTCTACCTGTGTCCTGAGGGCAAACAGGCTCTATTTCCTCCTTCATGGGTGGCGATCGGAAAGGTTTGACACATTTGTATTTAGTATTTGTTACTGTCGAACAGCAGGCTTCAGATTTCTATTGTGAGATTTTTCTTTTGACTGTTCAGTAAATGTTTACAGGAGGATTAACAGTAGTGGGTCACTGGGTTAAAGTGCCTGAAACCTTGCATCCTTTACAGGCCAGATCACTTTGACATATAATCTATTCCTTTTTTTATATCTTATCCATACACTTGGTGTTTGCAGGCTACTAAGAAACTTTATCTAGTGAAAAAAAAAGTCTTTTCAATTTTAGGTCTTTACAAATTTTGAAACTTAGGTTCTTTAGGGAGAGAAGAAGCTTTTGTGTCAAAAAAGGCAGCAATAAGTTTGTTTTCTCTGAGTAATTTCATCTGTTATTTCCTACACTTTGCCTTTCTGAAGTCAGGAGGTGCAAGACATCTTTTCCACAGAGTTTAAGTAGTTTTAGGTTTTTGATAAAAAGCTCCATAGTTGTTGTGTCTCTCTGAAGTCAGCATCATCATCTTATTTACTTGTAGTTTTGAAGATGTTTGTTTGGTGGCCTTTTGATAAATGTGAGATTATTTCTGCAAAAACTGCTCAGAATGTACAAAGTTTAAAGGGCATTTTAGACAGAAAACAAACTACTTTTTTGCTGAAGGTTCACCTTATCCAGCTTTGTGCTTCCAATACTGGTTTTTGGCTTTTCAGGATCAAAAGGGCAGTTCATGATGAAACAAACCTCGTTCATGCTGAAATGATTAAAGTGATTCCTGAAGACATGTTTCAGGCTGATTCAGGCTCTGTTTGATTTAATAAACTCATGTTTTTCCATTTCTAAAACAGGAAACAAGCAGAAGTGGGTTCCTCTGATGATCGAGGTGAAGTCTGAAGGTCCAAGGGAGCGTTCGGCCTCCAGGAACAACAGCAGACAGAACGAAAACCCTCGCCTGCCTCCTAACGCCAGGAACGACCTCAGAGGTCAGTGTGTGATGTCATCACCCTGCGTCAGCATCACTGTGAGCCAAAATGATGCAGCAAATGAAAGTCTGCCAAGTACAGACAGAGAAATATCTGTAGATGAGTTTGATTTCCTACCAACCTGTTAAGCTTTAAACGCTAAAGAGCCTTTAGTTTGTGTTGTAAGACTTGTAATAACGTGTGTGGTTTTATTTTGGTTTTAACTGGATATTTCTGTATTTCTGCATGTATTGGTTAAGACAGCATGCATGACTCAGCAGCAGGATGTGGAGAGATCTGTGTGGCCTCCTGCTAATCTGCTACTTCTGCTTTAATCACCCGTCTCTTTAAGTGTACACTGTAAAAATAACTTGGTTTCTCGTATTTATTGACGACATGAAATGTGTTTTACAGCTCAGAGGACATGTGGTTTGATAATTTGCATAAACTACAAATGATAAAAAGTTACCTCTTCCTGGTTAAAAACAGCAGTAGCAATAATTCTGCAGGTGCTTAGAGTTTCCTTTGGCTTTCACAACTCTGTTTGCATCAAACTCTGGTTTGTTTTTGAGCTTTGTTCTGCTGATATGTTTGTGCTGACGGGATGGTTGCTGGTTTTCCTGCAGACTGGCACAGTCAGAAGTACGAGCGGGAGTGGCGTGACGACCACGACGAGGTGTCCAGTGTGAAGAGCGAGGGGGCGCCCTTCCGCGGAGGGTTCAGAGGTCGTGGACGTGGAAGAGGAAGAGGACGAGGACGAGGCAGAGGTGCAGCAAGAGGTATGTGGACAGACACACACAGTAACTGATGTGAAACACTAAAAATACAACTTAACTACCAGTTATGTTTTTTTTAGAAATGATTTAAAAATAGAACTTTTAATGGTTCTTTGTTTTTTCTTAATGTGGTGCTCAGCCTTTTTTTTTGGGGTCCTGAAACGAGGCTGGTTAGTGTTTCTCTGCTGTGTCTGTCACCACCGGAAACCTTTATTAGTACCAGTTCAGTTGCTTCATACTAAAACAGATGTCTAAGATTGCGTTTGCTTTAAAAATTCAGTCACATGTAGAATATAGAAATCAAAAAGGCAACAGCGTGTTAAATCGTACAGGTTTATTTTGACAGCAGTGCAGGTTTGTTGTCAGATTTAAGCTGCAGAAGTGATGAGCTCTTCATGTCTCTTCTCTGACTAAACATCAATGAGGAGAACTTTCACAACTCTGATCTCAGCATTAAAGCCAAAAAAACACTCCAACCTTTATGTTACCTTAAAGCTAGTTAATGCAAATAATATTAACAATGATAATAATATTATTAATAAGTAGCTTGATGATGTACAACCCCTATACAAAAGAGGAGATGCTATTCAAAGTAGCTCCACAATGGAAAATTATAATTTGCTTGCCCTTTTTGACATAAGCTTAATCTAAACAGTACAAAGACAACAAATTTAATTTTTTACTTCCTCAATTTCATTGTTTTTTGTAAATATATGCCTCTTTTAAATTTGGTGCAGCCACATGTTTCAAAAATAAGTCGCAACAGGAGCATTAAAAGACAGAAAAAAAACATTTGATGCTCCGAACAACACCATTTTGAAACATTTCACAGTCAGGCAGTTTTATTGGCAACAGGGCAAAGTATCATGACTGAGTATGAAAGGAGCATCAAAAGGCTCAGTACGTCACAAGAAAAGATGGTGGGAGGTTCATGTGATTGAGTAAAGGATGTCACCACACAGACTCAGGAACGCTTTGTAAAATCATCAGTAAACAGTTTGTGTGCAAATGATTTTAGTCTGTTTTTGTTTACTTTTTACACAACGTCACAGCTGTTTTGGAAACAGGCATTAGTTTAGACCACATGTTACTGTTTTGGTTCCAAAAGTTGGATAGTTATACAAACCCAAACTTAAAGATTTTGAAGATGAGAGAGATGACACACAGTCTTTGGTTTGGCAACTTAAAGTACCTTTAGGATCTCCGGTGGATGAACCAGTCATAAAGTGGTAATGTGTGCTGTTAACTCTGCAGAAAACTGCTTGTAAAGATCAGACATACAACTAAGGAGGCAGGAGTTTTCTCTGCAAAGTTATCAGGAACTCATACACAAACAATCGAGCACTTTTTAAA
>JAPZDZ010000006.1:18247127-18263506 GCA_029783805.1 Acanthurus tennentii | reverse complement strand
ATGGCCGGCATCATGTTGGAGATCTAACAACGGAGAAGAAGAACAAACTATAAACAGCTGATTCAAGTTAAAGACGAACACAGTGGATCTGTTTTCGTCTGTTTTCTGATTCCAGATGTGAAAATGAAGCATGATTGATTTATTTATTACAGCTGCATCTTGTCTATGACTCAATTAAAAGAGAAAAGAGCTCAATCATGATTTCAACCCCGGCAGAAACAATCCTCTATAATCCAAATCAGAGCTGTAATTTATCTTTAAATCACACAGTTTATTCTCACGTTGACAGTAATAGATTGACTGCAACGCTTAAACCTCAAACCTGTGACTGAGAAAGACAGATAATGAAATGGAAAAGAATAGGTGGGGTCACTAACCACATGCTCCAGAGGATGGGCGTAGATGGAGACAATTCCAATGGGAGCGGTCCACTCGTGGTGCTGTTTGTGGTAATGCTTGTAGAGGCTGGGATGGTGGAAGAGCCTGAGAGGACAGATGATCATGTCAAAATAAAAGCAGTCACCATAAAATTATCTACTTTTATCATGAAATTATCTTTTTAAACAGCAAACCTCTTGTTTGTTTTTTAGGTAGATTGAAGTTTTGTGTACTCAGTTGTGTTCAATTAAAAAAATGGAATTGAAATAAAATTTAATTTTACAAATCGTTTAAAATCCTTTTTCTATTCATCATTAAATTTGGTGATGATTAGATGGATGTGTATTGGAGAAACAGTTGGAAACACCAACACACTCTTCTTACCAGGATTCACACTCTTCACTCCTACCACTAGGTGGCAGTTATGTGCATTAAAGCATTAAAGGGAAAAAGTATTACTGTCTATTGAGTAGAAAAGAGGCTAATTTTCTGGTTTACTTCCACTGTTTCCTGCCTGTACAGGTGTTTTTCATGTCACAGGTGTAAAATAAAGTAGGAATAATTGATCCATACCTGTGTGAATAGTAGAACAGAACTTCCTCCACCAGGGCGAAGAAAGCCAGCTCCATCAGGGCCCAGTGGAAGGTGGGCAGCTCGGGGCCGCAGGGGTTCCCTCTCAGGCTTGTCAGGTAGTAAGCTGCCACCACCATGGGTCCGGAGATGAACGCCTGGTTGAAGAAGACGACCTTGATGCCATGGCGAAGCTTCACCGGATCCACCTGGAGGACGAGGCAGGAGTTCAGACGGACAAGGTTATTAAATTTACATAAATTTCAACATTTATTGAACAGAAGTTTTCATCTGGGGTCTTACAAGAAATGCATTAAAGAGCTACATTACATTCCTCTAGAAGTGACCAAGTGAATGCAACTAAGTATGTTTACTGAAGTACAATGTGAGGCTACTTGTAGCTTATTTCATTTTTTTCTTTTCATGCCATTTTCTACTTTTACTCCACTAAGCCAAAAAAAAATGCAAAAAAATAAAAACCCTTGTATTTCTATCTGCACTTTATCTGCACCTTTAGTTACTTCATACTTTGATTTTTACAGCTTACAAGACTCTATGTGTTTCTTAAGGATTAAAACAACTAACAGTATAAACAGGTGCAGCTTCTACAATGAGCCTGTTGTTGATTCTATGAATGAAAAAGGAAAAAAAATGTTAATACATTCAAATTTATTTTGAAAAAGTCACAGTTCAGACTTCACAAATGTGGAGATTTGCTGTGTTTCCTTTTAGTTATTTTAAAAATTCTGATGTAATTTTTATTCATCTAGAGTTTTAGACTTTGTGAAGATGTCACTTTGAACTCTTAAAAACAGACTTTGTATTATTTACCATTAGCAGATTTTAATGAAAAAAAAGCAGATAATCAATTAATGAGGAAAATTATAAACAGACCAACCCCTTATAATAATAATAATAATAATAATAATAATAAGTTGCAGTCCTGAAAAAAAGATCATCACTGTTACAAACTTCAAAAAGCTGCTGTTACAAATGCATGAGTAACAATACTTTAACATTATTATATATAACTGATAAGCAGTTGCAGATGACATTTTCTTTTATTTATCCTGTTTTTACTTACAAACTAGTACTGAAATATTAATTTCAACGCAGAATGTTTATTTGTAAAAGTATTTTTACAGTATTAATACTTAATTAAGTCTAAATTCTGGTGCTGGAGTTTTAAGAAATGAGACATAAGCGGTGCAAACTTACATTTTTCTTATTTCTAAATAGCCTAAAGGTTTTTGCAAAGAGCTCTGACATATATTTCAAATCACTGAAATTCACAAACAACGACAGATTTCTCGGTAAACTTCACAGCCAGTGTTGCCTCAGTGTGTTCAGACGGTTAATCTCGGTCACAGACCTTCAATATCTCGGGTCATTAAAAGCCACCAGGACGCATGTGATGACTCAGTGTGTTCGCTCATCGCAGGCGAGTAAGTTTTATGAGACATCAGCAAAATGGAAAGGTTAAGATGATTTATGTCGAACCATAAAGGCGATAAACCCAATATATGAAATATTCACATAAAGCTGGAGCAGCAGATGACACCAGTGTCTGTTTGTTCAGAGATAAAGTGTGAAGATTAACATCTGAATAAAATGTCTGTCAGCTGCAGGATTTTTGAACGATAAAAAACAAAAACAGGCTGAAACTGACTGTGGACATTAATAATCTGTAAACATGAGCTTTCTGTGCCCTGTGCTCCTGCTTTTAATCTCCGGAACAGTAATCAATAATCTGATTACTTTTTCGAGAGTAACCTTGTGGCCCCGGTTATCAGCCGTGTCATTGTTTATCTCTCCTGTGTCCATCGACATCTGTTAATCAAACACAGTCAGAGGACTTTGATCAGACAGACAGGTGGACACGTCAGACCTGCAACGCCGAGGGTTAACCTGTGTGTGTGTGTGTGTGTGTGTGTGTGTGTGTGTGTCTGCGTTCACTCACAGAAAAACTACAGAATATTTTGATTGCCATCCATTAAAATAAGAATTATTTTCATTAGTTTAATGATTTAAATGAAAAATCTATATGTTATGTTAAATTTGATATGATTTTTTAATGAAAATATTTGTAGATATTGTATATTGAGGTCAACAGTAACAGAAATAAATGAATTATTATACTAAAATATAGAAATTATTGAACAAGTGAATATGTTTTTAAATTATATTTAGTAAATAAATGTGGAAATATGTGTAGAAATAAAATATATAGGAATCAATATATGTGGAAATAAATGAGAAAATAAATGTGTAATTTAATTAATACTAAAAGAATATAAAATATTATTTGAATGACCATTCACTTGTGAAATCTTTTAATTTGCTAACCTTTATATTACTATCACTATTTTACCTATTTATACCAGATTCACAGTATTTTTTTATCATGATAAATATTGTAACAGAAATGTTACTGTTTGTGAATGTCCAGTAGAGTCCTGAAACTTTAACTCTTTTTAATAATTATAAGGATTTATCAACCTATGGACAAACCTGATTGCAATGTTTTGGTGTAAACAGGACAAATAATATTAATTTATCTTTTTACTGACTAATGCAAAGTTAAATACAAAGGGTTTGGGGTTAAAAAGGTGGGGACAGATGGAGTACGTCATCACCACGTGAAAAAAGTGCCCAGAGATTGATATTTCTTCTGATAACTCACTGGCTGAAAAATAAAGGCACTTTCTTGGGTCAAAAGTGGCCAGAAAATGATGTTAATAGTAGAAACAATTAAAGAAGTATTGTTTGAGGAGCTGAGGTTGAGGTGGTGACAGACTTAATTTTGGACGTACCGGGTTATTCTTGTCCACCTGGATGCGATAACGAGTGATGAAGGAGGGTTTTCCAGTGACGTCAGCAAACAGCAGCAGAGCGTTGGACAGCCAGAAGGCGAGCGTCGGGAACACCATCGTCCCTGTGGAGGAAATCAGAGTCAGAGTCAGAGAAGCACAATTG
Organism: Acanthurus tennentii; assembly: GCA_029783805.1. Taxonomy (NCBI): domain Eukaryota; kingdom Metazoa; phylum Chordata; class Actinopteri; order Acanthuriformes; family Acanthuridae; genus Acanthurus; species Acanthurus tennentii. The sequence continues at coordinate 18,259,582 of JAPZDZ010000006.1, read as the reverse complement.
TTTCAGTGAAGGTAAAAAAAAAACTTTTTGAACAAATCAAAATGGGTCAAGACAAAATTTATGTTTCAAAAACTGCTGCAACCAACTTCTGGTCTTCAGCATTTTATGTTCAAGCTGACAATGTGATCAGGATGGATTTATCATTGGAGCAGACTGGGGTAGTTAACGTTACTCCACACGTCAGACAGAATTACACTCTGCAATCTGATTTTTATTGCACTCTGTACAACTTTATGACTCTGCTTTTTAAAAATTATCTTCATGTATTATGCAAAATGCCCTCTCTGACTTCCTGCAGCACTTTGCATCCTACAGAGATAAAAATCTGATTGATGAATACTTTTCGATGTAATAAACATCTTGACCGAGACAAGAACATCAAGATGGCTGCATTATAAAAGTGAGTACGTCGACACCAGAGGTCACGACTTTGATATGCAGAGCTGAACGATTGTTCTCGATGCTGCATGCTACATCCTGTTTCCTGTTAAGGGCACTAAATGAGGTTCTCTACGTGCAGACACATTACTCTTATAAAAAAAGCGTCTCAGATGGGATGAAGCATGTGTGTCATCAAATTTAAAACTATATTAAGAATATTTCTTAGTTCTACTATAAAAAGTTTCTCTTCCTGCAGGAAAAGGATGGTTAAAAGGCAAAATATAAAGATGAAGCTGCTGATGTCCAAGTGTTTTCTAGCATAACAAAGTGTGTATTGAAGATCATTGAGGAAGCAGATCGCTGTGTTTGATTTGGACCGACATGAGATCAATCTGTCATGAACTCTCTCTTCTCTATCACAGTCTTTTGGACGTAAAACAAAGCTGACATGTTGTTATTGCTCACCAAAGCAGAACAAAGCAGCATCATGGCCTTCAAACTTCAAGTACAAGGAGGTCCACAAGTTCTGCCAGAAATCTCCTGAAGCTCCCCAGAATCTCTGAAGATGCCTGGAGGAGGAATTTTGACGTGTCAAGTTATCCAACAGTTTTCTTATAAGGTCATAAAGGATTATTATTATTCTTCTTATACACTTCTCTCTGGAGGACTCAGTCTACTCCAGTGTCTAAGACTCACAGAGTCTCAGGGCTTTGACTCCCAATAACACCTGACTCTGCTTTGTACTTGTTAAAGCTGAAACCAAACTTTTAAGAATCTAAACCAATTAAACTTTGGTCAAATTGCTTCAAACAGTTATCAAATTAGCTGTGAAAACCAGAATAGAACCTGTGGAAAAAGTGTCATCAGAGACCTGAGACCTGCAGCAGTAAAACACCTTTAGACCTTTAGACCTGATGTGTCATCTGAACACTGCCTGCCCTCTCACTGAGGTTCACCTCAGGTTGGTTTTTGTTGCATTTTAATTATGTTTCTTGTAAGTAAAATCCTACCATGTCAGCGAGTTTCCAAATGCAGCCAAGAATAAGATTCCAGATCCGATGACAAACGCAGCTTTCTTCACAGAGTCCCACAGCACTCCATGACCCTCCTGCACAGAAAGAGCAACAACAGTGTGTGTGTGTGTGTGAGTGTGTGTGTGTGAACTCCTATGTTATTGATAAAAACTGTGCAGTTTCATGTTGTTGAGCTACAACAGTGTTTCCCACAGAAAGTGTAAAAATGTCTCTGAAACAACGGTGAGACTGTTACTGAAACCAGTCAGAGTGATTTTCCCACGGGACAACAGCACAGAAACACTGATCCTCACAAGGAAGAGTGTGAACGTCTCATGTTTTCATCAGGGTGAGACGTTTAACAGCATGTGGCTGCATGAAGATGTGAGGCCATGATGGAGAAAAATGGACTGAAGAGCAAAATAGATAAACAGAGACACTGCAGTCGAGATGGTTTGAGATGATGGTTCGACTGATGAAATGATGATTGTTTTGCTTAATGATCTAAAAAAAACAAAATGTGATGCGCTTGAAGCCGCACCCACCATGGTCATGTGACCACACCCACTATTGTCCCACCTATTTTCAAGAAATGTTCCAAGTTTCCACATTGTTGCTTCCATAACACCCTAAATAATAAACGTAGCTAACTTTAAAATATGACTGTGCAGCAGAGGGGCAATAAGTGTGCAACTTTTGCTGTGTGCAAGAACTTCTTTGGATCTTTACATTAAAAGAACTTTAAGCATCAAAGCTATTTATTGTATTTCTGGAGTCCATATGATCTGTATTGTGACAGCAGTGCTTGTTATAAGTTGATTTCAGATAAAGTTTTAAAGTTTTGTCATGAAGAAAATTGAACTCATTAGTGTGACCTGCACATATTTAACTGATTTTATGTCCTTTGCATTTCTGACAACAGACAAATGCAATTTTCACCTGAGGTTGATACAGATATGAGTATTTTCCTTTATCTTGGATATTAAATAAATAATGCAGTGCATTTAGTAAAAAAAAAGAAAAAAGTCTGGGTAGGCCACACGGAGAGAAAACTGGATCAGTGGGAATTAAGTCAAGGGATTGATGTCAGGCCTCCTACAGTGCCAGCCTTTACCCCGGCTGCCCCCTCGGCTCGGCCATGGCAACAGTGAGAACATTGTTACACAAATGTCTTGCTGGTCTCAGCAGTTTCCATTTATTTTATTTAGAGCCATTGACACATCAACCCAATTAAACAATCACGTCTCACTGATAAAAATACACTCACGCATCCTTTTTACAACCATTTCACTAATCTGTGTCCTTTATTACACTTATTGACTCTAATCTAATCAAAGAATTAAGTAATGACAGCTACGGTTAAACTGCTCCTGAAAACACTCCTTAACATTTGTCATGACAGTGTTAAGACATTATTTAAAATGCTCCCTTTGTTCCTCGTAGAGCTCAATAAATTTGCTCAAAGAGAAAAAATGCAAAATGTCAAGTCAAGCCTGTCCTAAAAGAAAACATGGCAGAAGAGGAATAATGGAGCCAACAAAGCAGTCAGGTGGAAACTGCCTTACTTTGAAAGGTCAAGTCAAATCAGCTCTGTGTAAGATTTGTTTTACCTGCAAATCCCTTTTGTAACAAGGTGGTTTTCAGGTAAATATACAAAGAAAATACAGAGTTAATGAGCGTTTTAAAAGGCAAGATTTGAATTCAGACTCTGAGATTATTAAGAGTTTCTGAGATTTTTGTATGCAAACATAACTTCAAAGTGATCTCTTTCTAACCAGGATAAAGGACTGAGATTGTTACAAGTCATTTGTGTTGAGTTGCTTGGACTAATGTTAATGTAAAAACATAGTTTATGAGTAAGTGGCTGCAAAATGCTGGTTGTCACAACTGCGTTTTCCTTTGCAGCATTTTCTCTGATGCCGACATGATATGCAACTGTTATGATTCATTAAAAACCTCATGATCCAGTAGAGAAACCACATAAAAACATCATCCTGAGCTCACAGATCTACTTTCAAATATGACACGACCTTGGAAGAGACAATCTGAGCTTCTAATGCGTGTTTATTAATGCATGATGATCTAATGTAAACTTTCTTAAAACATGAGCACAAATTTATGCAGATAAAATGATCTTTTTTTTTTCATTTAATCATTTTCACACCTAAAAAACATTCAAAACTTTTTGTTTCCTGGAAGGATTTCAGGGCCTTTAATGCAGCTTTTTAAGGAGGATCCTCAGGCACTGAAACTAATCAATAACTGAAGTGCAGCCAGAGTGCCTCCTTCACCCAGGTGAGTTCAGTCACACCAAAGCTTTTTCTCACAAGAGGCTGATATTTGAGTCCCGTGTGATGCCAAAACTAAACACTAATTCTTTATTTTTAGACTTAAAAGACTTATTTAGACTTTAGCTACAGTTTGATTAGATTTAGAGCACAAATAGCATTAATGACCACTGACACCTGAGTTTAAATGTCCTTTGCCTTAATGTAACTTGTGTTAGGATTTGTTGTTTCTCATAGCACCTGGTTAGATTACAGGTAAGACACACCTGAAGGCACGTTTAATCTAAACAAATATGATATTAAAAAGTACATAAAGTCAGGACGCGCCTCATGCATGCTTATTCAATGAGAAACCACAAAGGTTTATGGGATGGGAACAAATATTTAAGAGAGAACAGGTATTCTAAAAAATACATCCACACAGCCAACAACAACAAAGAAGAACATAACACATTATATAACAGATCTTCTATGAGAGTTACACCTGTGTTGATCACCTGTGATAGCAGAGTTATTCGTAAAGGTGTGGTGTTCTTACCTGCCTGCTGCTTGTCGTGGCAGCTCCCTGCATGCCTGGAAACACAACAACAAAAATAAATAAAGACAAGAAGTAAAAACTGTGATTTTGTTTTCCAGACTGAGTGAGAACAGTTTCATTACTTGAGGCCAAATGACCACATCATCAATAATTACAGATGAAAATGTAAATTTTCAGCCAAATCACATACAAAAATCCTGTAATTTTTAACTGGATGAATGAGAAGTCTACTGTCCTAAAGAGACTGAGGGCAAACTGACAGTGTTTTTGCAAATTCAACTTATTTTTTATGCAAATGGAGGAGCAAGCTCATAATTTCCATTAAAAACACTTTCATATGCGATACAGTTTACTAACAAAGCACCTTTGTCTCTGATTAAAGGCCTTTTAACTGCAAAAATATGCATTAATTAATCAGTCTCAACATCTCTTACTGCTTTTTTATCTTTCCAGGGTACAATAATCTTTAAAGTGCTGTGAAGCTTGGTGCAAAATTTACATCTGGAGGATTATACTGGAGTGTAAAGCCATTATAATCCACCCTTGTTACACTGAGCACTTTTTTCACTTAAATTCTTTGGGATAACAACCTGCCCTACATCCACTCTGTCTTTCTGTTTGTTGTTCAGCATGAATTAAAGAGTTTACAGGAGAGAAAAGAACTAAAACCATAAAAATATTTTAAAAAGGAGGCTCTCAGTGTAAAACCATACTAATACTTAAATCCTCTTGCACTTAAAAATGTGTTTTCTTGTTTCTTTATTCAGATGTTTGAGTTTTACTGTGCAGGTGCATGATGTTACTGCAGAGTTTGACACTAAAAGGCTGCTTTTCTGTGTTCATCTTAAATCAGAGTTGAAGATGTTTATCTGTGACGTGATCTTTGAATGTTTTATGTTGTGATTAATGACGAGTGTGCATGTGCTGCATTTTTCCGTTCCTCCTGCTTTACATGCACATTTTACCCTTGGGGATCAAAAACGGATCCTTGAACTTGAACTGCGGCTCAAAACTGTGGCGAGGAAACTTGAAACCATTTCACATACAAAACTGATTTTTGAGGAAACAAGGAAAAATCTTGAGTGTGTGTGTGAACAGAGGAGTTTTATGACCATTTAATTAGGGTTATTTTTATTACACACACACAAACACACAAACACACACACACAGACAAAAACAAAAACCAATACAAACAAACAAAAAATAACTCTAACAGAATATTTTTTTGTCCTAAAACATGTTTGAAGGGGATCTTTAGATTAAAAATCTTGACAGTTGCAATACTGATAATGCAATTAAGCCATTAGCCTTAAAGTAATTAGCCTACATTGATTCTTATTAGAATTATTATATCCAATAAACCAAACTTAATCCTATTTTTTTCATAAAAGAGTTCAACAAGCACCCTTTTTAATATATTCCTGATTTTCTGCTGAATAAATTTTAGAGTTTAGGATCTGATACCTTGAAAACATACATGTTTTTTTAATGAACTATAGCATATCGATGTTAAAAAACAGACTTAGGCTGTTATTTACTATAATCCATAATTACAATAAATATAAAAAGCTGCACAACTAAGAAAATTATAGAGATTGTAAACTTTATTGAAAGAAAACAAAGCAGCAAGTATGCAGCCATCACATTGTGTAACTTCTCACCGAAAACATGAGCTGCATAGATTTACACTGCTTTGTTTTCGGATATTAGCTACAATCATGCAGCTGCAGCTCTGAACACAAACCGGCTCCCTCCACTTATTGACGGTGAAATAAATCGTTAACTTACCGCTCACGCTGGTATCAGCCGTCATTTCTCTGCACGGTTTCTCGTCTTTGTCGCTCCTGTTGGCTATAAACATGCAGCCGAACCAGTCGTGTTTATAACAACATCGAGCGACTTCTGATTGGACGCTCGGTGGTCAGCTGACCAGAGCTGTACCCGGAAGTCGCTTCAGCTGTCTTGTGATAAGAAGATATTTTTCCTTCCAACAGTGTGTATCCAGGTGAAGGTTGAAACTTTGCACGGAGGGGGTCGCTGATTATCTCACAGTAAGCTGAGAAAAGAAGAACAATGGATCAAAAAGTGAGAGTAGAAAACAGGAAAACAACGTCTATTATATTTGGGGCTATTATTATTTATTAATAATAGGGTATTGTAGTGTAAAGAGGTGGAAATTGTGGTCGGTTGGTTATGTTTTTACTTGAGTATTTCACCTTTATGTTGCTTTATTATTTTTCTTTCTTTAATTGCTGTTGTGTTTAGATTTTTCATGCAAACATGATAATAATATTAGCCTATATTAGATTTTATAGGATCATTAAATATTATGTACAAATAATAATACTAATATACTTTAAAGAAGATCTGAGACTTTGCACATTTCTAATTCCCTTGCAGTTGGTCAGGAAACATCTCCACCAGTTTAATGTCAGTGTTTTAGATGACAACTTTCGTATCATTTATTTATTTGTCTCTTAAAGGAGAAAGTTTTTTTTGTTTAATTTCAATTGTGAATGCTTTTACTGATGGTTTGTTCAAGCTGTCAGTTAATTTTCTCTTATGGTTTCATGGTGTTTGTTTTATGTATTTATTAGTCAAAAAAATCAAAAAACAAATCAAAACACAACAAAACAGTGCACTATATGTTTAACAAATGTTTGTTAAAGCCTATTTTAAGTCCCATTGTCTGGTGTTCACGTGAGTATTTACATAAACTGAATCGATGGGCTGACTCAGAATTACTGCAACCACTGCATTGTGCCCATGCTCATCATAATAAGGGGTCATATCACCTTTTGTAATATTTTGAGTCATACATGAATTTTTAATAGGGTTGGACAACAGTGGAGCTCCTTGGTTTTGGTCTCTTCATGGTAATTGTTGACAAGGAGAGGAAAATTCCCAGACTTATCATAAAAAACCACTTAAGAAAAAATGTGTCTTACACCACCAACAACATACTTTTTCAAAAAACCCACCATCATTTATTTTTTATATATTTGGCTTCTTTTTCCCTTTCTATATTTCTTTAGTTGGTCCACTGAGGTTTATCTCCACCAGTGATTTTTTTCTTTTTTCAAGAGCAGCTCTGTATTCAACACATCTCCCATGTGTTGTTTGCTATTTACCATGTGCTGTGCTGCAGTTATGTACAATGAGAATATTGATGACTACAGAGTGCAAACACACACTCTCTCTCACACACACTGTCCTCTGCCTTGTTTTGAACTTCTCCTCCAGCTATCACTTAACACTCCCTGACCCAGATAACCTCCTGGCATGTTTGCACCAGCAACATGTGGCTCCAGTATCACTTGTTATTATCAGGGGGGTCAACCCACCCACCCTAATCATTATGTAAAATTAGTGTGACTTGTGAAACGGACCCTGACACCCTGTTCAATTTATGTAGTGTGAGAATTGAAGGATATGTTACTTTATTTAGGACCTTTTCTTATCCACACTTTATTGTCTGACACTCTAAATCACTGCAATAATTTTAGATAAGGCACACTTTATGACACATGCAGTACAATTAAAAAGGAATCTGCTTGATCAGCTTTGATCAAAGTGCCTGTGGATGTTATGTCATGCCAGGTAAATATTACATTAATGTCTCTCCTCTTAACAGAGCTTAACCCTAAACTTAATAGGTATTTCTTTTTATGTCATTAGGGTCCTGACTCTCCAAACTATTCTCAAATCAGTCAGGAGGGGGTGCCAAATCAATATGAACTACATTTTATTTTGCAATTTACTGCACTGCTGTATTTGTATCATTCTGTAACTTTTGTCGCTTTTAATGCTTTCACTTCCTAATAAAGCTGATGAACTTGCAGATCTAGGCTATGAAAAAACTTAAATATTATCCGAGAATATGACCTAAAAAATGTCTGGCAAACTTTACATTATTTTTTACATTACTTCATTATTTGTACTTCAAATATGAATCTCTTTTCTATGTAAACTCCTTCAGAATAAAAAGAGTTTGTTCACTTTCACCATGAATCAGCAGGAAGGTTTGACCACCTCTATAAAGTAGTGTTTTGATGCTTAGCTCAGGTCTGACCTCAAGTGTCAATCTGCTGCAACTACATCAGTTTGCTTAAGGGGGTTGACATACATCTGTCACATGCAGTCACCTTCAAAGACACACTGAGGGGTAGAAAAACCTGGACTGCGTTTGGATTCGGATGTGTCCTGACACATTTTGTAATCTGGATGCTTATATGTTGAGTTTAAGGATCCAAGTTTAAGAAAAGGGATGTGCTTTACCCTCATTTGTGATCCTTATTTCTAAATTATTTAATTTAAAAAGGGTTATATTTCAAATTGATATTTGGGGATCATTAAAGGGAAGATTTGCCATTGTTTTTTTATTTTAATAGTTATCAACACATTATATTTTAAAATATGCAACAATATGGCTTCTCTATGCTTTAAATAGGATTCTATGGTACCATTTAATGCAGACAATAGTGCTTAGCAGCACAATTTCCTCCCACAATTTGTTTTTTTTTTTGGACAATAGATAGACATTTCTCTCTGATGTTAAATGACATGACGCAACCACAAAAAAAACAAAACAAGTGTAAATAACAGAATAATGGTGACTGAATACCATTAAGGTGCTTCAATCTCAGGATCCGAGTGGACTTTGTTAAATATATTGGTGGCACCTGAGCTTTGCTTTAAGCATTTATCTTGTGAGACCTGGGGAACAGAAGAGTCAGCCGAACTCTTAATATGTCAGTGCCAAAAATATTCTGCAGAAAAAGACGTAAGAAATTAGTTTGAGACTGTATTTAATCATAGCTCAAAGAGTTAATTTATTTAATGATGTAATGAATTTTTTTGGTAGATATAAAATAATGATTTTTTAAAAATATTTTGTTTTATTTTGATTAAAAGGTAACTAACACTCCAGCACAGTAGGTGGCAGTAATATGTTTAAAAAACCTTTCCCAGGGCACAAAATAAAAAAAAGTAAAGCAAGACCTTGCAGATGCCATCACCCTGTTAGAGGAAGCTGTCGTTGAAATAAATGAACTGAAATTAATTGAAAGGAGCTACAGAGGATGGATCTATATTCCTCTCCTTCTTTGTATTGGAGAGAAACCAAAGCCTGCCAAGTGGAAAAAGCAGTGTGAGGTATAGGTCTGACAGGTTAATTTGAAAATGTTTACCCAGGTGAGATACAATTCAATCACAGGCACTATAATCAAATTAAATCCCACTCCTGCCACTGGATCTAGGATCTGAGCTGCTGCAGCTATTGACTTCACTTCTGGAACAAAGTGGACCAATCACTGCCTCAATCTTTGCTCTTTGTTTAATGATTAAATCAAAGACAGATAGAAACTCAGACTCCCAATCTCCCCAGTGACCAAACTATCCTGCAAAAATGTGCTGAACTCATAAACTTAGCGGCCAAGATCATTTACAGTAAATACATTATATAGTATAGACCATTTTCAGCAAGTGCATGTCAGCAAGTTCAGCCTCTTAAAGCAATTCAGACTTGATTTGGCTTCTTTTAATGTTACAATTCAAAAGTAATAAGAGCTGCACAAATTTAGCCTGAACTGTGTTTTATTTCTGATGGTTTTACTTGGCCGCAGCAGGTTTTCCTTCCCATATAAAACATAGTTTTTATTACAGGGTAAAGCTTTGTTCCAACAGGCTAACTGTTGCAGGTATCAAAGGAAGGTTTATCTACCACTTAAATCTCTGCGGCACATTCACTGTAACTGCCTTTGTTTATGTCACATCGTATATCAGCATAATAACTGTGCAGCCAAGATGGTGATGGAACAAAATCATGGACTTCAGCCAATCCACAGAGGTGATCAAGAATGACATATTTTACAGTGTTTTCTAATCCTTTAATTAGATTTTATACACATATCCATAGTTCTCAGAGTGACTTCCTATGATCTGCCAGGTTTTCTTTTGGTGCCACCCTCGTGAAAATTTAAAGTCATCTAGTAATTAATTGAAATATATTAAAGTTCTAAGTTAAGCAATGTGGTGTGTGAAGAATGTGCAACAAACCAAAAAAGCGGTCATAAGTCAGCCAAACCAACAGGTGTCGATATGACTCTAATTCTTAAGCAATATTAGTCAATAAGAAGCCTGAAGAAAAAGCTATTGTTGATGCACTAATTAAATAAGATGTCCACAAAAATATGTTTAAAATTAGTCTTTTCAAATTAAAATGCAGACAGTTTAAAACAAAGAAGCAAACAAAAAAAAGGTGTCATAAGTTTACTAAACCAATAAGAGGCAATATAACCCTATACTGGTCAATCAGAGGATTAAAGAAAAACATATTATCGCTAAGTTAACTCAAACTAGAGGTCTCACCAGTTTTCATTCAGAAAATAGCAAAGTTTAAAGTGGGGACTGTCTTATGGGAATGTTTGATTACATTGCAACCTACATAGTGCATTGGGATGCATCCTAGCACTATATCACCTTATGTAAAAAAAAAAAGAGAAAATGTTGTGCACTCTTATATGAAACATAAGTGATAATGATGCACAATTGGTCATAACAAACTGAAAACAACATTTTTTCTGTCTATGTAAAACTTTAAACCGAGTTTCTGAACATCTTCACCTTGATTGGAGTTTTCAAGAGATATATTTTTGAGGACCTGGCCTGGAACTGTCTATGAAAAATGAATAAAAAGCTAAAACGCATAGAAAAGGCTATGTTTTCATAAATAACTATATATTTATAAAAGGTTTTAGAATATGCAATTGCCATGATAATGAATGATTTACAGGTTTTTTTTTTGTTTTTTTTTTTTATACAAAACAATCCAGTCTTTTTAAAATGTTGATGATAGCTAATCAAAATGAGAATTTGTTTGGGGGGGGCTAGGGGACTATTTCCCCATGTGCCCAGAATCAGTGACACCCCTGGAAAAGAGTTTGATGTAGCCAACGGTACAGGCCTAAATAAGCTATTTGTAATAAGACCACAGGAATGCTTAAATGTGGGAGTTAGCATCGATCTGGTCGGGAAAACGTCGGAATTTCAGCCCAAAAACCACGTGTTTTCTTGGACAAAGTGAAGGTGTAAAGGGTTAAAGATCATCTCGGGCAGATTCAGATTCAGCAGGTTTGCTCTCTGCTCTCCAGTTGCATCGCTCCGCGAGGCAGCGCTGCCTGGCTCGCTCCGATATTTCAACTCGCTGTGGATTGTGGGAGTAGAGGACTCTGCCCAGGCTTGTCACCGGAGAACCGGAGACATTTTCACGGCGTCCTGTTGTGTAAGTAACCCCAACCGGGCTTGCACGCCGTGGCGTCGGGTCGAGTGCGGTAGCTTCTCGTCGGCCTAGCCGGTACCCGCTCGCCGAACCGAGCCGTTAGCGTTGCCATTTCGTGTCTTTCTGCCATGGAGGCCGAGAGCGGAGACCGTGCTGCTGGAGCTGACAGGCAGGGAGGGGAGGGAAGGAGGAGCGGGCAGCTGCCGCCGCTCCGCCGGGGTTATTTCCACCCGAAAGCTCGCCGACCTGAACGGGAAACTTTCGCCATGTCGTCTGACAGCTCGGTTTTAGCCGTCGCTCCGGTCGTTCAGTTTGTAAATAAAACAAATTAACCGGTGCGAGACATCCGACGGGCTGTTGGCATGCGGAAATGGTTGTCATGTCAGTGACCAGCAGGGAGAAATGCCCAGTGTGGCGGTTAAACCCACCTACCCACACCTGACCGGAGTGCAGAAATGCCGCAGATGTGTTGTGTTAGCTCCTATTTTAAATTTAAAAAACGTAATAATTTCAGCGTTTTTTGGATAAATTTTAAAAATGATGTGATGTGTCGTGTGTGAAATCCTTGCATTACAGCAGAATTGGGGGAAACATAGTCTGGCCTTTGGCGGGGCTAATTGATTCAATAACAGACAGCTAATTGGTGTCTGCATCTGGTATGATAAAAAAAAGACATCAGTCATGAATTTTTTACGTTACATGGTATTAATTTATCTATGGGATTGGAACATTAATGTTTTTTTCATTGCTATATTTATATTTACATTCAATAAGTGACCATTCCCAGTATGCTAATATGTGTTATCAATAAAATATGCGTTTACAGCAGTGATCGGGCAGCAGCATCGCTCCTAGGATAGTCCATGATTTCCTGAAACCAGTGTGACATTTAGGTTGCTCTTTGGCCTGAGGGTTATTATAACAAAACAAACAAAAAGCACAGAAGGCATCATGGG
>JAPZDZ010000006.1:18126141-18141444 GCA_029783805.1 Acanthurus tennentii | reverse complement strand
ATGGAAAAGATGAAGAAGAGGAAGAAGAGACAGAAGTGAGACGAAATATTGACACAGTTAGATGAAGAAGAAGGGGGGAAATAAAAAAAGAAGGAGTGGGGAGGAGAAAAAAAAAGAGAAAACAGCTTCTCTAAGCCAACCAGGAGGAGAGAGCCAGCTGTGTTTATCTGACCTTCGACCTCAAGGCCACTCCAATCTCTACAAGACCTCAGTCTGTCTGGCAGGCGTTCACACACACACACACACACACACACACACACACACACACACACACTCATAGTACATGTACCTCACCACAGTTCAGCTGCAGTCGGTGGATTACCGAGGCTCTACTTTACCTGATTAAAACAGAAACAGGTTTGGATCCACTGACCAGAGGAGAGCACACCTGGGAGAAAACTAAACAATCCTCCGAGGCAGAAAAGAGCTCAAGCAAGCCAGTCTTTTAAAATCCAATCATTTACTCTTGACTCGTCTCCTTAATTTTGGGAACATTAGTGTAATTCACCCATCCCATAAAGCACACAGTTTGGTTTCTTTTGTTGTAATCTTATAATTAGGACTTCTGCAAATTATAAAATGATGATCATGAAATCTCTTAGAACAAGTTTCTGAATATATCAGAGGAGAAAACAAGTCTGTGCAGTTGCTCAGGTGAAATCTGCGCTACTTTTCAGTTTAAATCACGATAACTTTTGCTATTTTTAGGCCTGATGTGAATACTTTTCAGACACTTATAATGGAGAGATTATCAGGGTTGCTGATTATAAAGAAATTGCTGCTGACCCTGTTTAGAACTGGACTGGCAGAAACTGAAGCTTTTGGAAACAATGATGACAACGTCACCATTCATTTCCTCATTGAGTCCTTTTATAACAATATGTCTTACCCTTTGTGAACCTACATTTTATCACCACTTTGTAATAATTCATATATGCAAATAATCAGCAAGTATTCATGATTTACTCTTTTGTAAAAAATTAAAAACTACATGTATCAGTCTGCTGTTTTACAAATTTTACATCTTCATTAAGAACCAACAGATTTCAGGACTGAGTGCCAAAGAGAAAATGGGGATGTCAGGATATATTGGAGACAGAATAACCTGTTATTGGTATTTTCATAGAATTTTTACAGCAACATTAAAAAATGAAAAAAAAACTTGCGCTTTGTCTTTTAAATTACACATCATCCCAACACTCTGAGGTCTTTTCCTTTAAAGTTCAGGGACTTAATTGAGATGATTTTTTTAAAAGAAACAGTTCAAATCTGAGCAGCGGTGGTGAAAATATCTTGACTTTCAGTCTCTGGTTTTGCTCAAGCTCTGAAAACACAGAATACTACATTTCCCATAATGCAACAAGCACTAGCTTTCGGATAAACCTGCTAAACCTTCCAGCCAATTTAATGCAATGTCTTTCCAACTCCACACCCTAATTTGTAAGCTCTCAAGCCTTCATGACATCAGGATTATTTTTAAGGATTATTTAAAAGGCTTAGTCATGTTAATCAGGTTGAGTAAACTCATTAAAGTGGCACTCGAGTGATTTTTTTTCACATATGTTATCTAAAAGTGTTCAAGGTTTGTTTTTATTAGTTGAGGTTTTTTAAAAGAGCTTTGAAATTTCACTATAGTTTTATATGGATGACTCTCAAATTTAAATATTTATCTGTAAATGTTTGGTGACTTTTAGATTTAAAGAAACAAATAAATGTGTAGTGGAAGCAAAGAAGGGAAGAGGGGTTTTTTTTGGCTTTTTGTGCCAGAAGACGAGAGCTGCTGCTTAATCCTGCAGCCCTGGCCTCTGGCAATCAGCTCCTCTCACAGACCAGACACACACACACACACATACGCACACACACACACACACTTACACACACACTTACACACGACGTGTAGGCCAGATCAAAGCCTGACAGGCTGCACAGACCCCCACTACAGCCTGAAATATGTCTTCAGGCCTCCATTCCTCATCTCTTTCTCGTTTTGCTATTTCTCCTCATCTTTCGATTTCTCCCTCATTTCTTGCCCTCTCACCCTTTATATCCCCCTGTCCCCCAAAAAACTCTATTTGTGACCTCCCCCACCCTCATTTCTCCTCCCCATTTCTCGCTCTTTCAGCTCAGTATCTCCCTCAATCCCCGTGAAAAATGTCCAGCTGGATTTAGCCTCTTCCTCCTCAGCACTCAGCTCACCAACCCAAGAGAGAGAAAGAGAAACAGCTGGTTTTACACAACAAGAGGAAGAGATGGATGGATGAGGGGATGAGGGGGGGTTTGGGGGATGGGGGGGTAGATGGGAAAAGAGATATGGGGATTGAGAGAGAAAGGGGGAATATGGGAGAAGGTGACAGGAGAAGAGTGGAAGGTGGGGAGAGAAAATGGACATAGAAGGGAAAAAAACAGAGCAAGAGAGACAACAGGAGAGATTTGCTGATGTGGGATCACTTGAAGGTGGATCAAAGATTAAAAATACGATCATGTTGGATGATTTAACACCTCGTAACCTGATAAAATGCCCGTCAGTGCCAGTGAAGGAAGTCGTTTACCCTACAAAGGCAGATTTTTAGGGTGTGGACGTCACAGTGGTGGAAGTGCAGGAGGAGTGCATTTCTTTCTGTTAACGACCTGCAACGTACATTCAATTTTTCATGAAGTTTATTCACAGTTTTTTATTAATGACCGTGCACTGATCATGATGTGCAATTATTGCAGAAAGAGATTGATTTCAAAATGTAGAAACTGTTTGGTAAAGGTTGTCATTTGTCATAATCCGGGGTTTTGCATCGTTGTAAAATTAAAATTTCTTATCTTGCAGTAGTTTAATACAAAATCACTGTTTTTATTAGAGTGCTCTTTAAAATTAAATACATTTATTTTCTAATCCACTTCTAGCTGTCTGTAAATAGAGCTGCTACAGTTTAAACTAGGTTTTTACAATATTACATCTCTCTATAGACTTAAGAAATCACGATAACAATATCATCACAATGCTTTTATTGTTAATAATAAAGACAATTTTCTCAGCCAATTCTTCTTTGACTTTGTTTATTGTGTGTTTTGTCTCTTTTTTGCTAAATTAATTACACTTATATTCAAATGTTCGAAGTTTAAGAGAGAATCAGAAATCATAACTGTACAAAAGAGGACAAATAATTCAAATAAACTTGATGAACTTTTCCATTTTAATGACCTTACCAGCATCCAGATGCGTTACTGCCATCTGCTATGACAGCATAGACATTGTTTTAATAATACGTATGATAAATTCATACATATAAAACAGTTTCTACTTAATCATTTCTGCTCTCGCTTTGTTTGCAGCAGTGATGCACATTAATGCTGATTGCATTCATCATTACATTTTTTTTTTATTGTGTGACTCCAGTAAATCCAAACTAACCAGCAACTCCTGTTTGCATCAAGGTAAAATCACCATTTTTGTTAAAGGCGTCTGGTAGCTTTGAAAGATATATAGATGGATATAATGACTTTGTTTTCTTGTCAGAAAGGACAGCAAAGTAAAAGGCAAAAAATACCCAGAATACTGCATAAAATGAAACTTATATAGATTATTCAGGAGACTAAAATGTATTTCGTTGTTGTTCTCATCCACAGCAGGTCATTACTTTGATTAATGTGCTTCTCTAAACTGGTCACTTTTTACTACTGTAGGTTAGATACTGACTGTGGATGATTACTCCATTCAGCTCCAGTTCAAAACCCCTGAACTTTGCCTGTTAAGCTCAGTGCTCTCCCTGAGGCTGCAGAAGTAGAAGAAGAAGAAGAAGAAGAAGCACTTTGTTTAGATTAACCAGAGGACAAACTACATTGTTAACGTTGCCAACAACAACCACCGGAGCTGCAAAGAAAAGAGCGCCACCTCTCATCAACACACACATTCCAGCAGAAGAGACAGCAGAGCATCGCCCACGCAGCCCCGAATGAAAGAGGGAGCAGAAATCGTTGGGATTACCACACTAAACTTACCGTCACTCAGCACAGATGAGAACACTGACTAAACATTCGGAGTCTACAGGAATCTTTCACATCATTTAATCACACCTATACTTAACATATTAATTTGGCATTTGAGGATCAGTTTCGTAAATTACAGTGGCGACTGTTGATTTCTATGATAGATAGAGTGCTCTGGGCTTTAGCACGCCCGTTCTGGGAATGAGTCACAGCATTATACTTCTCAGACTGAGACAAACAGAGATTACTGGGCTTACCTACTGCCACACAGGTAGACACTCTGTCAAACACACATTCATGACACACAAGGACACACACCAGCAGACAAGCGGCTAAAGCTTTAACACACCAGCACACACACAACTGAACACAAGCACCAAAGGCATGAAATGGGATCCAGCTAATGTTGCAATCATTTACAGAAAAAAGCAATGCTGCAGGTTTTCTGATCAGAATTTAGGGTGTTTGAGCTTAATTCAAATATTAAATGAGTTTTTGTTTAAATTCCAAAGTTGCATCAGCTTGAAAAAGTACCTTTGTCTTTAATCGTCATGAGAGTATTTAGCATCTCTGTGGTTTTCTTAAGCCCATGCAGCTTGAGCAAGAGATGTATATTTCAAAAGATGCATTTCTAAACCATTTGATTCTGTTGAATAGTTTCCAGTAAGTTGTTACAGACAATACAGACAGAACAATATTTCCATAAGCCGACGTAGACGTGATGTATTTTCTGATTTATTCTCCTCTGACATAAACTGCCCGGCATTTAAAGCAAATCGTGATGTTTGAACAGAAAACGCTCAGCAACAAGAGAGCAACATATGCTGCGTAAGATCAATGTGGATTATTTGAATTTCTGTGCAATAAAAGACATGAAAAAATAAAAATAATAAAATAAGAATTTGCATTACGGTTGAGTTGTTTTTTGGCAGAGTAGCATGTGTTGGATATTGTTTGAGATTCCGACTAACAGCTTCATAAAACAATCTGTATAACCTGATGACAGGTTACAATGTGCAGTTTAATTTATTGTTTTTATTGTTAAAAAAAAAAGTCTAGTAAGGTAATTTTTCATTTAAAAGCAGCACTGCATCCCAGAGTTCCTCCTGTGTTTGGACAGGTGGGGTCACCCTGCCTTACGCACAAGCTTTTTATTAGTCTGGGTTTTAAAAGGAAAGTTTTAGTGTCCAGAGATGATATCAGTGTTGTTTCTAAGCCCCTGCTGCTCCAATGACAGTAAACATCTGGAGGAAACAATGACTCCTTGGAGATCAACTGGCATGAAAATGGCTAGATTTAAAAGCACTGAAATTACGAGGGATGATTGATAAGTTCATGGCCTAAGGTAGAAGCAGAGGAGTTATTCAGCTCTTCTTACATGCAGGTGCAGCTTAACTCTTTGAGTGATTGTGCAGAAAGCTTGACATTAAAAACTTTTTGGGTATTTTTTCGGTTTAATAAAAATTGATAGTCAACATCGTCTAAGAAAACAGACATCATCGGCCTTCATGCAGCCATTCAGGATTGCAGATTTTAATACGTCGAACAAATAACGCCCTGTTTACCCAACTTGCCACCATCGGACTGAGACATCCTTCCCGGAGACGAAGACAGAACTCAGTGGTCGACATTTTGACAATTAGGAAGACGTCATCACTGCTGTTTGACCACTTTCAGGACATTTAAGACGCTGAGTTTTACAAAGAAGATCTGTATGTTCCACAACTTCTGAACTAAGAGTGTGAACATAGAAAATAAAAATATTATAAGTAAAAATGTGCAGGGTTTTATAAAATTGACTCCTTCCTTGAATGAAAAATTAAGAATTATAAGCTTAACTGTTGCAATACCTCCCAAAAAAATATCAGGGAATAAATAAATTAAAATCAATACAATGATGATTAGGTTTGGTTGATTTTATGTGATTTAATCTTTCTATATTTTATTTACTGTCATTAAATTTGCATACAATGGAAAACAGTTTTGTTTTCATAAGACAGTGCAACCGACTTAAAATTACTAAAATTTACAATAAATAACTGTAAAAAATGAGATGTGTGTTATGTACAAAATTAAGTGTAAAATATTTTATTTACTGTGAGAATATATGCTAGGAATACACAGTGCAATTGAATATTTTAAGTTTTAATAAATACAACAAAATAAGTTGAACATTAATGTGTACATTCCTGAAGCTCTGTTGTTCTTGTAGTGTGTTATACTGTAGTATTTATGTACTGCTTATAGTTATTCCAACAGACCTATGTCCAATTTTCTATATCCAATATTTATCATTTATATTCTATTATTAACTTTATACTAAATTAACTGTGTGTAGATCAAAACATTTATTTTGAATAACAATCCCTAACATAGTTATTCTTTAACAGTTAATTTCAAAATATTTACAAATAAAGTTTGAAGGTTCATTTCTAACCATGAAACAAAGCAGTGTGACCTTACATAAATAATTATTTAAAGAAAAGAAAAGAAAAAATAACAGTGGAGTTCTTGTTGTTTTAGAGCTTTAAGCCATATTTGTGGTCTTCATTGTCATGGGGAAGCATTGTTGTTTCGTCTTACATCACCAGAGTTTGGCTCGTCTGTCACATGACAGACAGTTTTACATGAGGGTCTCTGTTCAAATATGGCCTCCATGATCTGTTTTTCCTGCTATGGACAAACAATTGTTAGCTGTTACATGACCAAAATGACATGCTTAGGTCACAAAATATGGATAAAAGCTTTGGAAACAGTTAATGTGTGTGTGTGTGTGTGTGTGTGTGTGTGTGTATTTTTCAGTTATGTTTTTTTTTTTGTTTGTTTCCTCATTGAATTTACCTTCAGACCATTATGTCCATTATGTTTGACCGACACTGTATACTGTGGGCTATAGGGACTCAATGGGAAGACTCCATAGTAAATGTGCTTGTTTGAATGACAGCACTCAAATTACAACACACACACACATACCCTAACATATATAGACAGACAAAGAAACACACACGCCCTTATGCACGCACACACACACCTCTCACCCCAATTCCACAGCAGTCCTCTGCGTACATTGTCTGCTGCTCCCGAAAAACGAATTAGTCACACATGTTTGCATTTGTACACAAACCCTCCCAGAAACAAACACAACTGGCACTCAGGGTCACACACGCGTGCAAACACACAGACGTGCATGTATGGACACATAACATGCATGTGCACATCATCGCACACTCACACAAAAAACACGTGACGGTTTTTTAAAAAACTCACACACGTGAAGGCAAACACAGCAACGAGCACACACTCATCTGCAACATGACGCGCACACTGACACACACACACACATTCACATTCATTCACACACACACACTCACACACACTACACTGGTGGTCCTGCTCAGCTGGAGAAGAGCTAAAACTCCATCTCTTTTGTCTCTCGTGGGAGGCCCAGACAAAAGCAACAACCTGACAGGTAAACAAGCCGTCATGTTTGGGCAGACCTACCTGAGAAAAGCTCTCACCCTTCTCAGCCTCACCCGACACACCCTCCTCCCACCTCTCTCCCACCGTCACTGGCTCCAGTCTGCAGCCTTTCTTTCCCCTGACGTTCCTACCTTTACTCTCGTCCAACCAGAGATAAACTTTGCTGCATAAACCTCGACAGAAATGTTGAGCTTCCACAGTAAGAGTGTAAATAAGAGACCAGACAGGTGAGATAACGCACCATGTGGCAGCCATATTGGAAGACCATTTCTCCAGAGAAACAGCTGATTGTGTTTATGAAGATACAACATGTAATTATAGTGTTTATATCATATTGTAACTCAAACGTCTTTGAATGTTCTGCACTGAAAACTCCTCAACTTCAGCTCCTAAACTTGATTCTAAAGGGATTAATTATGTAATAGTTCCAGTATCATGTTCATTGTGCCACTACAAACCACACCAAGGCCAAGAAATTCATCCCAACAGGCTGCATTATATAAAACAGGAAACTACATGTTTCACAAGACCGAAAAAGAACAAAAGATGTGATGATGTGGTTCGTGTTCGTGCCTGACGTCATGCAAGATTGCTCAAAGTCCAGTTTTGGTTGGTAGGTGAGGTTTATAAATGTCATAGATGAGTTCATAACCCTTTTTAAAATCTGGGTATTTTTGTTATATAAGTCTCTAATGCACCTTAATGCACCGCCAGACCACAGAGAATAGTATTAAAATACTGTTTTAGAAGTTTTTCTACTCAAGAATAACATTTCCATTGAAATGCTGAATATGTGGGATATTTTGCCAAAAGCTTCAGTCCAAAAATAACAGCATTTCATTTCCATGTTGGTCAAATCCACATTATTTTTATGACACTGTGTTTCACAAGGTTTTGGAAAACACTGAATGTTTGTCTGTTTTGGCTCTGAAACTGAAGCGTATCACAATAAAGAACAAATACTGCACAAACCCAAATTATCAGAGCATTAAGCCGGTGACATTTGGTTTGATGTGTGTATAATTCTCCCTCACACGCAGCTTTCTTAAGTGCACAGAGATGCACACACACACAGAGATACACACACATTTTAGCAGCAAATGCCTGCCAACATTAGCCTTTCCAAACAATTCAAAACATTTGGGGAAAAAGTCTTCCAGCGTAAGACAAGAGTCTAACAAAAGCCACCCACACCTGCTTTATCACTGGAGTGTGTTTCTAGTGTTTCCCTCCAACTAAACATTGGGAACATTCTGAACAGCAGATGTCAGATGGTGCAAGATCACAAACGAATGAAAAGAACAGAATTATGAAATAGAAATGTGGTTTCATGGTGTAGTGGTTATCACATCTGCTTTACACGCAGAAGGTCCTGGGTTCAATCCCCAGTGAAACTATTGATTTACTGTGAGTCAGTAATTAGATGTCTATTTTCGAGATTGTGGTTCAATCCCCCTGTTCCTCCAGCATGCATGCATGTTAGCGTCCCTGGACAGGATACTAATGAGCAAGTTGCATCCTTTGTTATGAGTTTATAAAGACCTTTGTGTGGCTGAAAGACAACAGAAGTGCTATATAACTGCAGCCCATTCACAGCAAAAAATTGAAAAATGGGGAGTGCAAAGAAAAAGGCTTGGATAGAATGGTAAAAAAAAATATGGTCACAGATGTGATTTAATGTATAAAGTGGTGTGTGTATATTATACTATACTGTACAATACAGCATGAACATGTTTGAGTTGTCCTGCAACTCTCAACATTCATCATCTTCACGAAAGGCAGCGTTTGCAAGACTGTTTTGATTTAATGTCAAAATAATTACGTTTGATAGATGAACTTTACATTAAGTATACTGCGATGTCGTCACACAGAGAGTAACTTTAATGGAGCAAAGCAGTGATCAGCAGTAACAAAGAAGACCAGTTGACCAACACAAACTGCAGCCTTCAATAACTTAAACCATCTCTGAGGTGAAGAAAGTCGCTCTTATTCTGTCTATTCCAGCTCAAAAATTTTGCACATGTAACACAAATTACATTGAGATACATCAAGATGCATCTGAAATCGTGTTTTACCGTCACGTATTGGCACTCTGAATCAAACAGAATCAAATCTCCCCTCGTAAAGTTTGGCCTCTTTAAGGCATCATCTAAGAAAAAAGTAGCTTCTCCCTAAGAGGTCTGCTTGAATCATAGTCTGTGAGCACATTAGAAATGTACTAAAGAGGCAAATCGTTAGCTTTAGCTATGCGTTCTCATGCACATGACAGTGCTTGTGGTTGTGCACCTCCTCCTCAGATTTTAACATAACACATCTGCAAGATTTGATACTTGCATGATCTGTAGGAGCAGTATGGGGATATAATGGGGTCAGAGGTCAGTGGGCACGTAGGGCAGCAACAACAGTGACAGAAAGTTTGGACGACAAGTTTACAGACCAAGTACTTAATGCTTGATTTAAGTGTCTTACATACTGCATGCAGTGGTGCAGCTGCTGCATTCTCTGCCACAATCTAACCTTTGAATGTGTCGCCATATTTATTATTTACATCATGCAAATCCAAATGTTCCAAATGGCCCGAGTTCATGTGCCAGTGCTCTGATTTGCCCACTAATGGTGTCCACTACGTTAAATATATAAACAACACAGCTGGTTGTCTGCATGAACGTATAGTTAAAAAAAAAGTGTATCACTTCTTAAAGCTGAACTTGGTTCTCCGTTGCACAAGGAGTCATTTCAGTGATTTCAGTTCTTAAGCAATACACTCAGCTTTAGGGAAAGTGAGAAACAGCATTAACTGATGCATTAAAGCATAATAGACTTTCGTTTTAACAGTATTTGGATGTTGTGCTACATCAGTGAAAGGTCACTTTTTATTAGCAACCACGTCATCAGATAAGACTGACAGAGGGAGGGGAAGGAAAAGATAGAAGAGTTAAACGCCGTGTTACACGAGAAGCCATGTGAAGCTGTTTGCGTGAGCTGCTGTGGGAATACACTCTTTCCTGTCTGAGGATAACCAGAGTCCCTCAGTTCATCCTCCTCCTCCTCCTCCCTAACTCCTCTTTAACCTGACCTCCTCGCTCAGGCTACTGTGTGTATGTGTTTGCATTAGTGTGTGTGAATGTATATACCTGTGTTAATCCATACCTGTGTCTGCGTGTCTGGCTCAGAGCACAACATGGGAAAAAGACGAAGAAGGGAAAATGGAGAGAAGGCGGAAATGAGTTGCTCCCTCCAGCACTAAGAGCAAAGATTTATAAGTTTCTCATGAACAATATTTCGGCTTAAGTCGAAAACGCAGCCAAAGCTGGTGTGCATACTAAAAAAATAAAAGCTTGTTGCTTTATGTCTTATGATGCTCAAAAACTAATTTTACATTTTAAAATTGAACCAAGTGCTTAAAAAAAGATGTTGATCATCCAGTTTTTGGTTTTGGTTTCAGTGGGGAGGAACGGAAAACGCCATTTTCTGACTTTTTTGACTCAAACAAAGATAAACATCTGGTGGAAATGCAGTCATACATTAAACATTTTTGCAGCCTGTTTTGTAAATCATAATTATCAGGATAGTCCTAAATCTTTACTCCTGCCCTTACATAAGGATGCGGCGCTCATATGTAAAACACTTTACAAAGAGACGGCAAACTGATACCCTTTTTTTTTATAGAGCGGAGGCTCAGTATTTAAGAGCTTTGATTGATGAACTTGAAAGAAAGAGGTTTTATTTCTCCACAAGTATGCTGCTGCTTTAAAGACAAGTCCTCAGAAGAAGCTCCAGGCCTCTGTGCACTTTTATTGGCCCTGCTAATGACACAGTGTTTGTGCGATTTTTTATCAGAAGCCAGAACGTGAGAAGGAGCTAAAGTGCTTCTTGCTAAAGACTCTCATGTACAGCTTTAGAGCAGCAGATACCGTTTTATCTGACAATCAAGATAAAACTGCCAGGGTGAGTTCACTGCTCCAGCTTTTCCCACTCTCCATTCCCATACCTGGATCATGTGGAATTCCCAGAGAAGGGCAGTAAATTGTCCGGTGGGGCGACGTTGTCCTCTCCCTCCTGAATACCTTTCACTCTGAGAAAAAGAGACAAGAGAGGAGGCATGTTGAGTTTCACCTACGTGTCCTTTCTGAAAAACACATACATCACTTTTTTAAAAGGGAGGATGTGAGCCTGAGTGTGTGTGTGTGTGTGTGTGTGTGCATGTGAATTTGTGCTCAGTCCATGACTTTCTCAGGTCCGACAACTTGCCAGATCAAGTGAAAAAGGGAGCGCGGTGCTTTGTGAGAAATGAAATATGAGGTTGACCTTTTGTTGATGGACAAACACGACTGAGGTTCCTGTGCAAATATGTAGAGGAGGCTCGCTCGGCCTCTGTGGTTTCTCTTGATCAATACAGTACACTAGCTTACTTGACGCAGAGGTCAAACCTCGCCAAGAACACGTCGCCTCAATAGATGCTGTGTTGATGTATTAACCTCTCAGAGAGAAATAAAAATCCACACGTGGTTTTTAAAAAGCGTCGCTGTGGTCAGTTCAGGGCGTGTTGTCAGCTCTCTGGAAAGCTGAGTGTAAGTCAGGGCAACGTTTACATTCATTATGAGATGTGAGACACACATTCAATCCATAAAAAAAAGTTCAACCTGACAGTTTTATCAAGTTTTTCCCGTCTTCATAACTCAAGTAACAATGCAGCAAACCTGTAAAAAAGAAGGAGACTTCTAACAAGAGTTGCACTGGACTTTTAAGTACAAGCGTTTAGCCTATAAATCAAAACATCAACAATCAGAAAGCCCCTATTGCTGCACAAATAGTTCAGTATCCTGAGAAATCTGCTTATTTGCTGCAAATACAAGACTCCAGAAAGTTACCGCACCAAGCCAAGAAACAGTCCAGTGCAAGAAACCCCTGAAAAATATAAATTTAAGTGTTTTCACAGATCAAAAAAACTAAATCTGTTGTTTAGTGAACTTCAGGGGTGCTGTTAGGTCAACTTCTTCATCTAAAGGCAGAGCCAGGCTTTGTGGTTTTCCCTGTTTCTAGTCTTTGTGCTAAGCTAAGCTAACCATTTCCTGGCTGTAGCTTCATATCTAATGATCAGATACGCGGTATCAGAGTTGTGTGAATCCCCTAATCTCACTTTTAGCAAGAAAGCTAATTCTACTTGCATTTTGATGAGTGTTGCAGTGAAATGAATGTGATCAAACTAAAAGGGAGAAACGGGGGCAGAACCAGAAGATAGAAGCTTTGACTATAAAAACAAAACATTTCGTTTACAGTTCTTTTTTTTCAGTTGAGACAATTAAAGCTTTTAGAGGCACCATGAGCTTTATTACAGGTAGGGAGCTCTTCAATTTCACCCAAAGTTCCCAGAAACACCGGGCAGCAGAGGTTTGTATTCATGCAGAGACCAAAGTGTTTATTTCTCACTGTTTTGCACTGATAGTCATAACCAAAGGTAGAAATGATTTTGCTGGATTTGGAGCTGAATTGTCCAACAGTATTGGGAATGACAGATGTTACGTTAAGATCACTTCTAGTTCAGTTATTTAGTCAAAATGTTGTCCTGGGAGAATTTTCTCACAGCATTGAAGCTAATTCGAGGCTCAATGTCAAGTCATCAAACTGTCTTGGCAGTGGGAGACGACCGAGAACATGCTGGAGAGATCATATATCCCATCTGTCCTGGGAATACCTTGGGATGCCCCCAAGAGGAGTTGGAGAGGGGCTGGACGGAGGAATACCAGAGCTACCATGCTAAATCACTAAAAGACTCAACCAAACAGCAGAAAGTGGATAGATGGATGGACTGATGGCCAAAAATGGAGAAAGCTATCCCTTTTTTTTTACCATTTTGCTTTGTTAACTGCAAGAATTTTAGCTAGAACACAAAGTAGCTTCCAGTGGGCTCCTTTTCCTTTTTGCTTCATCATCTGATGGAATTTTCCTCTGTCACTTCCTCATATGATCATCAGAGGAGTTAGCATGTAACATGAAGCGGTAGAAACAGACCGACCACAGTTTCCACAGTGTTTGCTCAGCTTGAATAACCTATTTATTGAAAAGGTTGATCGTCACAGTTGCAGAGCCGCCACATGTTCAGAAACTGTAGATCAACAGAAAGGCTGCAGTCAGCACGCAGCACAGCCGAGTCCGTCGGCGAGTGACCCTGAAAACTGCAGCGATACATACGTGAGTGTGAGTGCATGTGCTTTGAGGACATACAGCTGTACAGCCGAGTGTGTGTGCATGTGTGTGTGTGAGAGTCCGTGCACATATGCAAGGGAGTGTGTTTATAACTGTTTACACTCTTCGGATTGAAGCCTTTGCTCGGCCTGGTTCCACTGAGCGGGGCAGGTACACCGACAGGCAGGGAGGCCGTGGCAGCTTCTTAATCATTTCTCCCTCCTTTTTGTTTCTCTTTTGACAGCCCTTCGCTCTTGTGTGACGGCCCACATCGCCGCCCCGGCCTGCTTACCTTTTCAGGGCTCCTGAAGCGAGACTACTAATGCACTTGCTGCTCTCCTCGCAGCCTCGCCGCCTCGCCCTGAGCTCCAAACTCCCGTGACAGCGCGGGACGCCCACTTTGTCTACCGTGTTTGCCCAAAAATTGTTTCAATATGTATTTTTGGGAACGGTAATGTTTGCTTAATAAATCTTTGTGTCAGGGGAACACAAAGAGAGCTATAGGTCGAAACCTGGGCGGGTCCGATTGGACACTCTCTCTCTCTCACTCTCTCTCTCTCTCTTATCCTCGTTTACTCTCCACTCTACTTTCCATTCTCTCTCTCTCTCTTTCTTTCTCGCTCTGCCAGGTTGTTTTTCCAGCCTGCTGTCAGTAGGTTTATATACACATGTATCAGGCCCAGTGCAGAGCCTTCCTCTTAGTAACCTTTGGCAGTTCTCATGCCCCAGTGTTTGCTGCCTTCACATGCCCAGTGAGAGTAAAGTGATAAGAGTCTGCAGGATGCACAACATGCTGCAGAGAGCATCCACATGCAATAAACACTTTGTTTTGTTATAAATGTCTAACGAGATCTGTGCATCTAACATTAGTAGTGGCCACGCACCAGAAACTTATCAAGCTAGCTGCAAAATACGCTTCAGGCGCCAAGCCCTTATAGAAAAAACAACTTGTTCAGAAATCAGTCCTTAAGTTTCATTGTGTTTAAACTGGTGTGATGTAATGGGAACACTTTATATATAAAGAGGGGGAAGAGAGGCAGAGCATCTTAAGTTACAGAAAATTGGACATGCTGACTTCTTGTAGCCTGAAATGAGCGAGTGAAGGAGCAACAATTGACTCAGGCCAAAGAGAATAAGTACAAGATCCTCACTGTCATTAATGTTTGAAAAGGCAATATGAACGCCAGCACCAGTAAGAACATAATTCAGTTTTGATTAAATGGGTTTAAACACATTTTTTATTCAAATTTTTTTTTTTTTTGGCTCAAATATCCAGCAAATGCTAGATGTGTGAAACTCCATTTTAATGAGAAACTATGGATATGAGGTTTGGTTTCAACATTATGAAAAATTAAGCATGAAGTGGCGTCCACTTTAAAGAAATTTCAAGTCCTCCAACCTCAACAACAACATGGGTCATTTGTAGTTTCCTTTAGTGACTTGGTGCCCTTTCTGAAGGATTATGTAGTTTGTTGGTTCCTTATGAGCTTTTCTGATCTTCAGCCTTTATTGTTGTGGTTTAGTTGGGTTTAAACAAATAAAAGTAATTGATTGACGCAAAAGTGGCCAGTAAAGTTAGCTTAGCCGGCCAGCCTGAGTCTGTCCAAATGTAAAACAAAACAAAACAAAAAAACACTGATTACACATCTAAAAAATGCC
>JAPZDZ010000006.1:18105888-18118682 GCA_029783805.1 Acanthurus tennentii | reverse complement strand
CTCTGTGAGCGCTGTATCTTTGGGTGAAGAATGTCTCTCGAGACATGTTTCGGTGTGTTAGTGTGTAAGTGTGTGTGTGTGTGTGTGTAATGATGCGAAAGAGTAAGCTTTGCGATCTCAGAACACGGATGCTACTGAAGGCCCATAACATGAAGATCTGCGTATAAACTTTGTATTTTTCTTTTAAAAACTGTTTTTCTTTGGCTGCATTGTTTTAAAGTTCTCCGATACAAATAAGCATTTTTTTGAATTGTTTCTCAAATAAAAAGTGCTTGAGAACACAGACATCAAGAGAAAAAAAAATAGTTGGGATTATGAAATTTCCCTGTGATGTAAAAGTTGGCTGTTGTTAATTATAATTCTAACTCAGCCTGATTTAAGAAGAAGGGAAATGGATTTAATTATACAGAAATATTTTCTTCTGATGCAACTTTCTTCATCTGTTTTCAGGCAACTGGAATGGAACTGAATCTGTCGAAGAATGGGATTTCTTGCGGGGACCCAGGTATGAGTTGTTCAGTTAAATATTACACTTTTATTGCCTTTGAGAAAAGTTTTACATAGTTTGAAAATGTATAAAAGCTAATAATTTTGGTTTAAAACAGAAGGATGCTGCTGCCTTAAGCAGAGTCCTACCGCATCAACCGGTTTGGTGAAAGGTCACCACGTTTTATTGGTAAAATCTTGCAATAAAAAGTCTTTGGCGTATTCACAGACATCTGTTCTTGAGTTTTTAAACGTAATATGTTTCCTGTGTGGTGAATTAATGCGCATGACATTTATACGTTGATATGCGGATGTATCAGATAATGAGATGCAAATGGGAGTGTGAGGAAATAAAATGAAAGCAGCCTGAAACAACATAATCGGCACTGTATAGTCGAGTTTTACTTCCACATTATAGCGATGCGATTCGTTTTGCTCTTTGACGTTAATCGTTTCCTGATGAGTTGTACGAAAAACAATACAAAAAAAGAAGAGTGGAAAAAACACATGAAGCCAGATTGACAGCGAGAAACAAAAAACGCTCTGTTCAAAAGAAATGACTCGTTTCCAAAAGCAGAAGTTTGCATGTTGGCCTAGTAGTTTCTCATAGCGGAAATAAAAATCGGGAAATTCTACCGGGAAATAATCGAGTTAAAGTAATAAAGCACTTCAACTTATACGTCAAATGCCAAACAGCACATCACAATTTAGAAACATAATTATTATAAAGGGCTTGACTGGAAGAGATGGTTTTGAGTTGAACTGAGGGCGCAAATTCAGGCCAAATCGAAATTAAAGTTGTAGTGGGCTCTAAGCTGATATGAAATATGTTCGTTTTTATTGTTTTATGCTCATTTGTTTTATTGGAAAAGGTCTCGTGATTCATAACTATCAAGAAACTCCCTTGTGAGTGAAAATGTGTGTTTTCTTTAGATCTACTTCCACCTTAACTCAGGTTATCAGCCTTTTTATTTTTCTTTAAAACCACAGATAAACTACCGCTAAGCCGCGTAAACAAACAGGATGATAAACGTGAACGTGCACGGGAGATTAAAGTTCAACCAAGAGAGAAAAATCCCACATTTTATGGCAATTTTATAAATTTTTCTCGGGTTTTTCCTGTGACGCCTGTGAGAGGTTATTCTGTTTACACCTGCTTCCCTTTTGTCAGGTTGTTTGTTGGTTGTCAGGCTCCAGGTCAAACAGGCCCTGGACCGAGCAGAGAAACCATCACCAAGGAAATAATCAGCTCTGTCCTTCTAGAGTTACCCACCGTGTCCAGTTACATCTCCACTGCCGTCCTGCCTTTGAATCCGCTCGCCAGCTTTAATTTTCTGTATGCTTTGTTTTTTGGCCCCGTGGTCAGCTCGACTTTGTTTGGTTTCCTTACAGCTGAGAAAGAAAGAGGGATAAAAAAAAAAACACCAATGCTTTATTTCTATGTGTGTTTGGTGTGTGATTAACGGAGTTCGCAGAGTTTATTTTCACTTCTTGGAGAGAGAAAAAAAATATGAGTGTTTGCATTGCCACTGGCCTTTAACCTGTCCTGCCGGATGGAAAGGCTTTTTAACTCATCCATCACACGCAAGTGCCCTCTCCAGAGCAGAGGAGGAGCAGGGCGCAGGCTGGGATGCAGGCTGAGGAGGCTGGCTATTTAGATTACCCCCATCTATCAGCCTGTAATATCAGCAGGAGAACAGGAGGTAGAATCACAAGAACTCCTCCATGGAAAAAATCTCCATGTGCTGTAAATCCTTTAATATTCCAAAGGGGACTTCAGGGGTCAGTGGGTTTTTATTGTTTTTTATTTTACAGTAGTGTCTGATAACATTATGAAAATTACTTTTTTTTTAAAAGGCTCAACTGCGCTACTGCTCCTAAAAACACCGCACATCCAGAGCTGTGTGCCTCTTCACTGATACGCATCGTACCCGCTAACCCCCTCATTTTACTCGCGCTGACTTCGAGTTTCACAGCCTGCATAGTAAAGACCACCTGCTGATGCGATGGGGTGACCGAGTCCTCGAGGTCACTTCCGCATTGCGCTCATCCACTTTGGTCAACCGCTGCAGTTGCATTTTTTTTCCCGTCTCCTGCGCCAAATGTCTCTTCCAAATCCATTTTGCACACTTGGCTGCAGCTTAGATTGAACGTAAGGAAGTAGTTTCTTTTCTTTTTTTTTATTCCTGACCAAGGGCACTTCAGTAATCTTAAGGCCGCTCTTGTTGCAGGCCTGCGACTGCACACACACCACAAGGCGCGTTAGAGCTGGATAGAGTTAGTGATCATTTTATTATGAAAGTCAAAATCGCTGAATTGGATCAGATCAATTTCAAAGCATCCAGAGTTCTTACAGGCCTTTTTTATATGAGCCCCTCTCTCTCTCTCTCTTGAGGACACGCTGTGTGCAAAGAAGCTGAACAAATATGGATGGAAAAGGCTGAGTGGTTGTTGAGAGCTTGCGCTATTGTCTTTTGAAAGGGCCTTCAGGGAAGTTTTCCGGTCGGACTGGGATCTCGTGTCAGAAGTTACTGTCGTACAATGGCCGAAAATGCTCCAGACTGGCGCCGGTGACAGTCCGGGTCTCAGACGGTGAGGCCTGAGCCGGTGCGCATTACGACCTGACACATGTAGGCTTTGGCTACAGGCCGAGCCGCAGTGAGTCGACGGGTCAGCTGGTCTCGTGTTGCAGGAGAGACTTAAAGCTAACAGTCTGCAATCAAAGAAAAGTTTAAGTTAATGTTTATGTTCCCTGCCTGGCTTTAAGGCGTAATTGCGCGGACAACAAAATATTTGTCCTTTCCTAATTGGCACTTTAGTCACTCGCTGGTCATTTTAAACTCACAAGTTTAATTCTGTGGTTTTGTCAGGACACTTTGGCTTATTTCCTTTTCTTTCGGGAAAACATACATAATTTAACAAAAACATATATAATAGCAACAAGTTTCCTACTCCTCTGACAAATGTTTACCAATTCTTTGAGATTACGGATTACAATTCTAGTTCTCTTTATTGCTATAAATTATTCAAACCTGAAATTTGGCTGTAAGTCTTAGCGAAATAAAACGAAAATGGAGCACACAGGTCAGATATGTGCGTGTAGGCACAGAACAGTAGAGCCCTGATGCGTAAAAACTAATACTCAACTACTGTCGTTCAGAAATTAAAACATATCTCATTCCAGACTTTAAAAGATGAACATAGTTCACTCAAACATAAAGGTATTACAACAAGGCCTCACCTGGCGTCTTTCTGACTTCAAACCAATTCAAATGATGAAGTTTGGCCTCCGTGTTTTAATACCAGCAGGCGCTGCTGCGTTTTCTAACAGAGAAAGTTTGTAAAAATCGTCTAATCATTAATGCAGACTTTTAATGAACGTTTCACTCCAGTGCAGCACAGACTGAGATCAGCAAGTCAACATCTGGACGAAGTTTTGTTCAGACGTTTGAATGTTCAGAGGGTTCACTTCTAACTATGCCTTGAAATCATCTTTAACATCTGACTTGAATTTAATGATTTTCAAATTCACTTACAGATTAATTCTTTCCAAATTTTATCCATACTAACCCGCAGGAACTGATTGCGTTTAGATTCAAGTTGCCTGAGTAGTTTCTGTCTCCACGCTGCGATGACTGCGCGCCTGCGACCAGTCACCGCTCGCTGCCATTTGTGCGTCAGCGCGAGTAAAACTGAGAAAAAATGCAAATATGCCGCTATCAGAAGCCATATTACGGTTATCTCTAATCAGACCACCAGTCATAATGGGATTTGTGCGGAGAGTTTGGGATCCAGCGGTGTAATCCCACCACTGCGTGCATGTTGTTGGAGTTTATAAAGTTTTTTTCATGTTTGATAATAAACCTGGTGGTTGTTTGGGGAAAGTGTCAACAGATTGTTATTCACCGATTTATCTGGTAGGAAAAAACGGCCTGTTGCTCGTCCTGCAGTCCAGGTGCAGCGTGTGTGGAGTCATGAGAGCTCTGACCAGCTATAGACTTTTATTAGCCCTGATTGTTTATTTGTGGTGCAACAATGAGCTGATAGGGCGACATGCCATTCATACACACAATTACCTTCATATCACGCACTTTTCATAGCGGGAAAACAGTAACTGGGCAGGCCCGTGTGGGATGGCAAATGTTTATCCAACTCAGTACATATCCGAGATATACATTGTGTGCAGAGAGTGTGTGTATAAGCGCACCCAGCTGCGTTACGCTGGACTTATTACAAACATGCCTGCACGAATGAAAGACCCATTTTACTCCTAAAGAGCAAAGCGCCGCATTGCGCGTTCCCGACAGCTTAAAAAAAATAAGAAAATGAATGCTGCAAAAAATGTCTGTTATGCGTCCAGTCAGATACTAAGCCTCTAAAGTCTTTCAAAAGTTGAACGGACAAACCCGATATAAATCCACTAGGTAGAAATTGTCTCTTTTGCTCACATCGATCGTTTTTTGTGTTTTCATTCCACCGAAACTTGATTGGCAAGACTGTCTGATTTGCATGTGACAAAAGCGATGGTCTAAAGAATTAATAACAGGAATTTTTTTTTCACTTGTTTTAGCTTGACGTCAGACTAAATATCTTGTTTGAGTGGATATTTTCTTGCAGCGGGCAGGCTCAGTGGGTGGGACTCGCTCATTTTGGGGAGGTTAGACGCACCAAAATGGGTGGGTCTCTAGTGTAGGTTGGAGAGCCGGAGCCTCGTCTCGGTCACAGCGGGCACAAGCTTTTCTCTGCTGCGGAGAGAAAGGAGACACTCTGGGCTATCACTGCTGTAGCGGAGGCAAAGGGTGCTATGTGATTTCTTTTTTCTTTGGTCCTTAAAGTCTTTTTTTTTCGTTGGAAGAACAAAAAATCTGGTGGAAATTCTCCCTGCATGGTTCATCCTCTCATGTCGGGGTGTGTGTCTGGCAGCGGGTGGATTTTTAGCTGTTGAGGAAAGCTTTGTGCACCCCGGGATTCACCCCGTTTCCTCTTTGTACGCATCACTCTCTTTAAGGTGGGATGAATTTGGACAGAATCGCAGAGGCAGTGAGAGCACCGCCGCCCCGCGACGTGGCCCCCGCGTTTCATTTACCGAGAACTTCAAACAGCAGTCGAGAAACTTTAGAGAACTCAAGCAGCGAGTCTTCGGATACAGAGTTGGCAGGTACACAGAGTGCTTTTAGCAACTCGATTCCTTCTTCTGAGTGCAATGACAGTTTATTTTACGCCCCAGTAAGCACATTCACAGAGGTATCAAACGCTAAGAATAAAAATCACACCATTTTAAGTTAAATTGTACGTCCCAGTTTGCTAATTCTTATTGCAATTACGATTTATTTCCGCATGTTGCAGCGTAACATACACGGGAATAAAAAAACATGTAAATCCATTTGTAGTAAATGTCAGTTTGGGCTTTTTCTGCTCTGCAGTTAAACGCGCATAAATACACCAGAACAGGGAAAATCGTGCCGTTTTGGTGCAGTTACACCCCATTTCTTGTTTATTGCGCTGGCTGAACCAAACACTTGGCAGGATCCAGAGGTCTGTCAGGGAAAAATGTGCAGAACAGCCTGGCCTGCTGTCAGTAAATGCATTAAAACAAACTATAAATACTGGGCCCGTCCTCTAGTCTAAACTGAAAGCCAGAAGGTCTGTATTAACAATTCTCGGAGAAGCTTTTTGTTCTTCAACTTTGCCACGTTTTTTTTTTCTTTTAAGAAAAAAAATCCAAAGGCTCCTGTTTTGTCTTAAGAGCAAGGAAACTAGCAAATATGGGTGAACGTCATTCATTTCTTATGTTACCATCATCAGTTGGGCTTAGATTTAAAAAAAATACCTTGTGGTTTTAAGTTGTTTTTTATTTTGGCAAACATTCAAGACACTTTTCCTTTTTTTGTGATCAACCTTTGCACGTGTTGACCTTTAGTTTAATGAGGGGAATCTTGTAAGGACACGAATACGAGATAGCAGCTGGGAGATAAGAGTGGGCAGACCTCGTCGTAAAGAGAGTAATATTGATCGAGCGAGGCACGTCTAAGTGTGTTTGAAAGAATCGATATAAAACTCACAGCCGTGTTTGTAAATATTTGGCTTTATCTGTCACTTCTCTTCTGATAACTTCTGTCACTTCCTTATTTATAACTTTGCTTAGCTCGGCGTATTTCACGCTGGCAGGCCTTCTCTGTTATATTGGACCTAAAGCTTTAGTTTATTGCACACTGGTGTTTTAGTGCTCTAACGTTTAAGAATTATGGTATTTTTTTCGACTCAAATTTCCATTATCTGCATGCTGTTTGAAGTCACGCATAGCCGTAACAAAGAGTGATTTAAGTCTGATTTCTGATCCGCAGAAAAGGAGAGGAGCGCTGAACACAGGAGCGATGACGGGAACGCGGACGATCCCAAGAAGAAGAAGCAGCGGCGGCAGAGGACTCACTTCACCAGCCAGCAGCTGCAGGAGCTGGAAGCCACTTTCCAGAGGAACCGATACCCGGACATGAGCACCAGGGAGGAAA
The DNA here is from genome assembly GCA_029783805.1 of Acanthurus tennentii. Lineage (NCBI taxonomy): Eukaryota > Metazoa > Chordata > Actinopteri > Acanthuriformes > Acanthuridae > Acanthurus > Acanthurus tennentii. The sequence continues at coordinate 18,111,687 of JAPZDZ010000006.1, read as the reverse complement.
TCGCCGTGTGGACCAATCTGACTGAAGCTAGAGTTCGGGTAAGAGGCCAGAGAGCAGGCCGCCGGCCGTGCGTACAGTGTACGCAATGCATGTGTAAAGACGAGTTATTATAGTAAATGTATTAGTGCATTCTTGGGTGATTCAGTTGACTCTGGTAACTTTTAACAAGCTAAATAAATAGAATAATTTCAATACATTTTCAAAGAAATAAATTTGATGTTATATGAAATATCCGCACACTAATAACTGTTAGAATGAACAAAACAAAAGTAATTTATCAAAAATTATAATAATAAAAATCCTAACCTTGCTAGATGTCAAACTGTCTGGTCGTTGGGCTTAAATAAAAATAACTTTACGTTCCCACAAACATTTTGATGCAAAACTGACCAATAATTTGCCTTAACCGAGCCGTTTAAACAAAATAATGAAAAAAATCTGCTCCACTAAGGACGTCAACATTTTATATATTTCATATCAGCCGATAACAACATCCTTTGTAATTAAATGTGGCAATAAGGTCTACATTTTTTTTTTACCCCGGAAGACTTTGTCCTGCGCACGCACTCAATGATACAGTGAAAATCCTCCCTTTTAATGGATATAATGCAAATTACTGCAGCGACTTTAAACCACTCGGTCAGTTACAAACCAAATATGTGATATAATTCAGAGACACGCTGAAGAAAATCCGCTGACAAAAAACTGGGAGCTTTTCAAAGCCGTAGCATTAACAGATATTAAGTTGCAGTCATCCCTGACTGTACGGTGTATCCACAAAGTAAGTCTTCCATTATTAAAACACGTGCGTAATTTTTCAGCACCGCGCGCAATTATGACGCAAGCAGGACTAAAAGTGCGCGTTTTAAAAAAAACTTCATGTTCACATATTTCACGATGAAAGTTTGGAAGATATCTTTAACCATTTAGATCTGTTAGAAATGACATCTTTTTTTAAGGGTGTATCCGCGCTGCTGATGGAGCCAATAAGGGATTTGTCTTTTAATGACATCATCACCAGTTTGGACCCTTATTTGTCCCCATGGAGGAGACTGTTCATGCGGCTAAATCTACCTGGAGGTGTGCAATAGGATAAGAGCAGCATGTGATCATTTAATACGTTTTAGAACTATAGTGGGAAAAAAAATTATATGTGAACAATATCTCATTCAGGCAACTTTATAAAGGAGATTTCTTACTTTAGGATCCGTTTACTGTGGAAAAATAAATGATGCAAGTTCCTTTTTACTCAGAGTGACAAAACATTTGGACTCAATCTCTTTACACACTTTTTTTCACACACTGGCGGTCTTTTTTTTCTCGAAGAAAAATGTAGATACAAGAAACGCGTTAAACACAAACAAGTGCAGTTGGTTTTCATTTACAGCGACTGGCGCCTGGCGGCTCTTCCTCACAAGATCCGTCTCAAATTGCATTAAAACGCATACAACTATTTAGAATACAAGGGAAAAGGAACGGGCTTCACAGCGCTGGATTTTCATTTTGGATTCTAGGTGGGCGATTTTTCAAACAGTGCAGCCTTTTATTTTGTAGGAATAAAAGGACAACATTATAAAGAGCGCGGCGTGACACAACACAGCCTGGATACTTCTGATCCATGTCGGAGTATTTAATTAAATGTTTTGACATTTTAAAGTGTTTGGACTTGACCTTTTAAGGTCATCAGTGTTTAATCATGCTTGACAGATTATATAAAGCGACTGAATGATATTTGTGGCCTCGGCTCTCATGAATGGTACCATCGTTTAATTAGCTCCAGTGGGGATTTTTTTTTTTTCACTTGTTAACATGACGTTAAGACCCAGAGTTTGTTTATTTTCCGCTCGGTGCAGGAAGCCGACGCCTCACACGAGCCGAGGGGGCTGCTGTGAAATGCAGCCCGCGTGTTTCCTCCGCAGCTCTCTGTCACATCGCTCATGTCTTTGTGGACAATTTGTCCGCAGCACCCTGTTCCCTGCGCGGCTATTAATAGCATCACTTGTAAACTGTTTCTATTATGAATTAAAAATGACTTGCAGAGTGCCGACTAACGGATATTTTGTCAGGTTTCGATAAGGTTTGAGGATTTCCAGAGACACGTTTTCTCATTCATTTACAGTCATCCCCGGTGCCTGTTTGATTCATGCTGTAAACTGGTTGATTTTATGTTGGGCAGACTTACCTGAGACACACACACACACACACATACACGCACACACACACACACACAAGACTGTAAGTAAAACCAATTAAATGGACGTATTAAAGTATCATTCTTCTTGTGATTCATACAATTTCTTTCCATGTTTATTTATTGAAATGATTTAATTCCGTGCCGAATTTTTCAGTATTAAAAGTGAAATATTTAGAACGAAACTTATCATGCAGAATATTAAAAAATAAAATGTTAATAAATATATTAAAAAACGAGCAAAACTGTAGACAAAAGTTGATTAATTATGTTTCTATACTTTCGCACTCAGAGCTACTTTAACACGTTCGGCTCAAATAAATGTCATTATTAAGAGGAACGTTTTTAATAAATCATAAATTATAAAATATGAATATGCAAAAACAAAAATCAATCAGCTTGAATTTATGCGACTGTCACTTTTTCCCCTTTTTAGAATTATATTCATTCGAATACTTTGGGCAAATTGACAGGGAATTTTGGTAAAACAATAAAAAGTTTTAAATTTTTGCTTGAGCTCAAGCAGCTGCTCGTCTGAGTTTAAATTTTGGATTCAAGGATTTTAGTCAGGATTAAGACAATCAGGATTAAGTCCAGTTTGCTGGAGAAAACAAAAGAGTAATGACAGCATAAATAAATCCCCGGTATAAGACAAAGACTAAATACCGAAAAAAAAAATTTTTTTTTGTTTAAAAAAATTAACAAAAATGATTTTTGGATCATTTTTAAAAATTAAAATGTAATTAAATTAAAAATCTGACCATGAAATAAATTAAATCGTTGTGTGGGTTTTCCTCAAATAATTATGACAGAAGGTACAGCACAGGCCTTTCTTTCTGTATACAGTCTGTTATAAACAAAACATCTGAGAACATTAAACAGATGCTGTATTAAAGATCTGTGGGAGAGCAGCTTCACATTTTGAATTTTGCTGTGAGGCTTTCCAGTGTGTCTTTTACAGGAGAAATTACACCATGCAAGATGAATGAAAGAATGGAAGATCATTCATTTAGATGTTTGTTTTTAGATTTTTTTTGTTTAAATCACACACAAAATGTGGTATTTTATTTCAGTGTGTTCTGAGGCAAAAACACCAACACACCCTGAAGAAAGCAACACAAAAGAGTTTAATACCTTCACCTCTAAAAGTGCCCGAATGTATTAATTTAATAACCACAATTAAGAAATTTGAGAAAACATATAGCTTATATCTTAGAACAATATGCTGATTTTCTTTGTGATAGTTCCACATAATGTGACATTTTGAGATTGTTGGACGGAAGTGTTTTGTTCTACCTATTTTTTTGATTTACGAAATCCGGAACCAATAAGGAAAATTCATATTTTAGGGAGGCTCCTCGGTAGCTCCCTCATTCCTCATGTGAGTGCTGTCGTTATTAATGCCAAATGTATTAACCGTGTGTTTCCTCTCCAGGTGTGGTTCAAAAACCGCCGGGCCAAGTGGAGGAAGAGGGAGCGGAACCAGCAGATGGACCTGTGCAAGAACAGCTACCTGCCGCAGTTCAGCGGCCTCATGCAGCCGTACGACGACATGTACCCGGCGTACACCTACAACAACTGGACCAACAAGGGCCTCACCCCGGCGCCGCTGTCAACCAAGAACTTCACCTTCTTCAACTCCATGAGCCCCCTCACCTCGCAGTCCATGTTCTCGGCGCCGAACTCCATCTCCTCCATGACCATGGCCTCCGGGATGGGCCACTCCGCCGTGCCGGGCATGCCCACCCCGGGCCTAAACAACATCAGCAACCTCAACGGGATCGGCACGTCCGGCATCAACTCGGCCATGTCGTCGCCCGCGTGTCCGTACGGACCTCCCGGCTCTCCGTACAGCGTTTACCGGGACACTTGTAACTCCAGCTTGGCCACTCTCAGACTGAAATCCAAACAGCATCCAACTTTTGGATACAGCGGCCTGCAGAGCCCCGGCTCGAGCCTGAACGCGTGTCAATACAACAGCTGACGGGCCAAAAGTGGGGCCTGAATTTTACAAATATTAATAAATATATATGTGATAAAAAACGGACACGGTGTCAGAGCTTATTGGCTACCTGCGGATGGGGGAAAAAAATCAGAGACAACTAAACTGGATTAGTTGCAGTCATTTTTTTTGAAAAAAAGAAAAAATGGATTATGCGGGTTAAATGTGTTTACCAATGAACTTGCACAGCAATCGAAATGTCCAGGGTTTTTTTGTTTTTTTTTATTTTTTAAATGATGAAGATGTGTTACATTGCTGCAGTGTACATATATAAATGTAAATATACGTATACAGGCCTAACATATAAAAAACTGACGGTGGGATTTTTTTTTTTTTTTTTTTGTGCTTGCTTGCTTTTGAAGACTGACTTAAGGAGGGGAGGGAGGGAGGGGGGTTGTTCCTCGACCAAACCAGGATTTGCAAGAAAAAAATAAAGTGTCGAGCATATCACGAATCCAGACTCAATACGAGAGAGAAAAAAAAATCTACATTGTACATATTTTATACTGCTTCTGTGTGCTTCTATTTACCGTCTATGCAGGACACCACCGGCCCGTTTGACTCCATGACGCCTCCCGTTCAGTGACTTTACTTTGAAATGTTTTTTTTTTCATTTTGTTTGAAATAGAAATCCCCGCATGTTTAACTTGAGTGCAACGTGTTTTGTACGATAATGTAAGACTTTGCAGAAGTAAGTTCATTAGCCTAAACTGTATACAAAAGGTGATTCAAAGTCACTGTGTTTATGGTAACATGTTTGTTTGAATAAACTCCAGGAAAAGAGAGGTTTATTTCAAGTATGTTTTAGAGGAGTCTTTGTTTAACGGGACAAGCCGCTGTGGTCCATTTCCTCCCCCCAAAGAGGAGCAAAATAAATAACTTGGCAACATATCGACAGCCTATTGATCCACTCAGTTTAAAAGGATTATCTCAGGAATATGAAGATTTCTACGGATTAATGTGACTAGAAAGTAATTATCTGGGCTTTATTTTCTGTTTTTCTTGTTAATTTTAAATCTTATTTCTGCGTTTTTACAAAAAAATGACACTTTGTTCTGTGAAGGGAAATACATTCAATTTGTGCGCATTTTTGCAAATTTCCAGGGCATACTCATAGAGTTTCTAGGAATTAAAAAGATATTTTTTGATGAAAAACACGATTTACTCACTAAACCCTCGATATTATAAGCCATTGCTGTGTGGTAACTGCGATAATCACTGTATTACGGTGCAGAAAATAGTCCCACGAGCGCCTAGGACGACTTATTTCACGACATAAAAGTCACAATAGACTTGATTATTTTTGCGCTCATAATACAATAAATACACCAAGATTTAACGCGGAGTTACTCAGGATGAGGCTTGACAGGCGCTCTCACCTGTATGGACTCACCTTGCCACCATGTTAACAGGAACATACTGATGTGATGGGTCTCAGCCTCGGATATCCAACTGGACTTTTTATGCCATCAATAACATGACTTTAAAATTACCTTATATGCGAGTAGAATTAATTTATTTTTAGCTAAAGAAATGTTAAATCTAAAAGAACTCCAGTTTAAACGAAACAAACGCCTCCAAACCTACTATTTCCGCCTTTGGCGCC
>JAPZDZ010000006.1:18030643-18043089 GCA_029783805.1 Acanthurus tennentii | reverse complement strand
CAATTTCCAATGAAACAAAATCTCACGACTAACCTCAGTGCTGCTTATTTTTCAGATTTTTCAGTTGTTACACTGACTGTTAAATGGTCTAGTCAGCCACTTTATGAGATTTCAGTCAGCCAGAAGGGTTTGTTCAGTGAAGCACACATAAGATTACCTGCCAAGAATTAAATCCACCAGCAGCTGCTGGCGAGTTTTAATTTCCTTTTCCCCTTGCTACTTGATTCTTTACTCTTTGTAAGAAAGGCTAATATTAGTTCTGGCTTAATTCAGAAACTGGGCAGACGAAGGTATGTAAGCTACCAATCAGGATTTAATTAATGATCCAATGACACAGCAAGGAGAGATAAAGGTCACTGCTGCATAAAAACGGCACAGGTTGCTTTACCCTCCTATCCTTGGCATGTTACACTCCACTGGGTCTCTTCTGATGACACAATAATACACATGCCTGCTGAAGGCCTTCTTTGCTGTGCTGCATGTTATTGATTTATTTACTCTAAAGAGTGAAACTTATCCATTCTTATCCATCTGGTCCTATCTTTATTATCCAATTGAATGCCTCTGTGCAGGATGTTTTCTGTTGCCCACCTGATGACATGCAGAGAGGGGAAGAACGGCCTCTGATCCCTCAGCCAACCAAGGAAAGCTCTGGTTCTCTGTGACTCGGCAGTGTCCAGCTCTGGGAGCATATACTGTGAGAGGAGAGAGCGACAGTCAGGGTTTTTATTATTAGGCAGAGGATGCAATGAGTCAAACTCTGGCCAAACTATATCTTAGTTAACAATTGAGACTCCCACATCATCCCCAAGATGACATGTTGAAAAAACTTTGTGCAAAAGGAGAAAACTGTTTCCTGTTGCAACATGAGACTCCTCACCAGGTTATCAGGCACAGAAGCGTAGTTGGGAACTCCAAGGACTTGTGTGAGGAAGTTGGGGTTGCAGTTACGTCCGATCCACAGGTATAACACCTTTTAGAGTAGAACAAGGCATTCATTACATACAGTTACAAACATATAGTAAGCGTTGTAGTATTGACAGACATCACTTGAGACTCTAGCCCAGATGTATTTGTAAAGACAATGTGAACTGCAGTGCTTTTTACTTTTTCTGAACAATAAATCTCCATTTCTTATGATGATTTTTATCAATTATGTTCAAACCTACAACTATTCCCTCAGGATTCAGCCTGGCATCAGACATCAGCTTTGTTTTTCTGTTGGCTTGTTTTAAGTGATAAAAGTAACGTACCATTCCAGCATCCATGAGGAAAGCTCCCTCCCTGCTGAGCTTCTCCACAGACAGCTGCAGCAGCCTGGGCTGAGGGATGGTCCGCTCATTGATGTTCAAAGCTCCCTGAGGGGGCAGGAAATACAAGACAAGGGAAGATAGCTCAGTAACAGGGAGACATTTAAAGCAACAATGGAAAGTATTGGTTGTTTGGGTTCAGTCCACTGCCAAAAAGAAAACACCTTGACTAGAACTCAGTGTCCCTTTCAAAACAACATTAGTCCATTAATCAGTGTGCTAAACACAGCACAAACATAAAAACACACCAATCATGTCTTTCTTGTATCCTCTGAAATTAAATCCATGATCAGTACTTTCAGAAATCTCTCTCCACCAGCTGAGATGTGAAGCTGCTGAGGGAGACTTTTATCATCCTCACCTCATCGGTCAGATCGTCCACTCGGTACAGAGCAGGGTGGATCATCAGCATGGCGTAGGCCAGCGGCTGGTACTTCAGCTGACACATGGCAAACACCCGGTCATCCAGTCTGGTGCTGGTTCCTGTCCTGAATGCTTTCTGCAGGGTGCACACACAAGCACATTAACCTGGATCAATACAGGCTTGACAGAAAGGTTTACAACAAAAACTCCTGGGACTAAAACCAGTCTAACAAATTAAATATTGAATGGCTTCATTTCAGTGTTCTCTGTTCATTTAACAAGTAAATAACCGAATTAAATAAACATTTTAAAAGCTGACCTGTTTGAGCAGGGCAAGGATATAAAGGGGGAAAAGCCTGAGGCAAGCTGGGGCCAGCAGACCGGGCTGCTGGATGGTCAACACAGACTGCCGGTATGACGATAGCGAGTCAATGGCAGCGTTGGTCATCGCATCTCTGGCATCACTCAGGCTGGCCGTCACCGAGCGGTCCACAGCTGGAGAGAGAGAGACATATTTGCAGCTGTCAGGAGGGGGTAAAATCTTTTCCTTTTGAGCCACTGCATGCAAGAGTTTTCAAATATCTGATTTTGATTGGCCCCAAAATCTCAATAATATAACAGACAACGATATAAACACAGATCTCGCCAGTTTTCACAGGTTTTTGTCAATTTGTTCTGTAAAACAAAAACTAGCACCATCAGAATATCTTAAGAGATTTAAGAGAGCTTTAAAATCAATAAATAGGGAAATCTAAACATAGAAAGAGAAAAGAGGAGATTTTAAAACTTGATTGGATTTTGTTTGTATTCTCACCTCTTGTGTCATGCAAGCAAAAAGTTTGTTATTGTATCAACGTGGTGGGAATTGTTGTTTTTAATTATTTTAACTTAACGCTGAGACCTTTATAATCATGCACATAAAAGAGAAATTACAAACAGCTGTGGGTTATTAGCTGAAGCAGGGCACATCAAGAGGGGCAGAGCCACTCTGTGCCACATTTGACAGAAAGCAAAATATCAGCGTCTGTTCTGTAAGATGAGAGATGAGCCGGGGCAGATCCGTCTGTTCAGCATGTGATGGTTGCTAGGCGACCACAGCTGTCAGCACTCATCTCCATCTGTCGGTGCTAAGAACAGTGACGTGGATGAAAACTCTGCGATGATTTATTATCCAGCCAATCAAGAGTATTTACTGCCACAATGAGGAGTCATTTCAGAGTGATGCTCCATAGAAATCTGATTGACATTTTGAGTTTGTTGCTTATAATTTTTGAAAATGCATATTTGTAGATTATAATTCTTTGAATGAGGGAAAAGGGGGCAGATAGTGTGGTATGTACCCATGCAAGCCAGCAGTCCAGTGATGGCCTGAACATCAGCTCCAGCAAAGATGTCGGACATAGAGTTCACAACAGGGAGACACAAAGTGTGGACACGGATTCTCCTCTCTCCTGTGAGAGAAAACACACAATATTTTAACAACAGAGACACAATTTCATTACTTTCATTCTCATATTAGGTTTAGAAATAAAAACAAAACGACTTTAGCTGTGTGTTTGTGTGTGCACCTTTGCTAGACGTGTAAAGCAGCGCGGCCTGGAAGGAGACGACCTGCATGTCGTCCAGGTTTTCCTCAATGGACATCTGAACCGCAAAGCCGGCGTCTGGGTTCACGTTTGGGAGGGACAACAGATCTGTGGAGCGCACGAAGAAGTTTCCGTGGAACGTGTGGATGGACAGACCTGCAGAGAGATGGAGAAACAAAATCAATCACACAGGACTGAGAGCACCGTTTAATAATGCAAAGTCATACAAGCAAACATCCGGAACATTTATGCATTCAGAGGCTGTAAGAAAGACAACACACAACCCAAACCAGCTCTTGTGCCAACGGACCTTTGGTGCAGCGTATCCTCATGACGGCCTCAAAGCCAATCTTCCTGGTTAAGTATCTCTTCAGATCCTTCTGGAAACACTCCACCTGAGCGGGGTTGTGCTGGTGGTGGTAGGAGGGGTAGTGGTAGATGCTTCCTGCTGAGTATCTGGATATGCAGCCTGAAAGACGGATGAGACAATTAGATCCTGATCTGTCTTATTTCTAACGTGATAAAAAAGACTCACAACCAATTCCCCACTTTCCCCTCCTTTGCAAGCATTGGGTACTATGTCTTTATCAATGATACATGAATGTACTGCTTTTTTTACTTATTGTACAGAAAATTACCCACATTTTTAGCAGCTGTTGTGTTAAAACCCCTTTAATCACTCATTTAATTCGAAGAAACACGTTTTAACTAAGACACACTCAGAGCTTTTCTTTCCCTAAAGGTCGACTTTTTTCAGAAAATGAGGCCTGTGCTTGCCATAAACCTTAAAGAAATGTAAAGCAATTCTATAATGATGAAATCATGATATTGCCCATATACTTAAAATATTTAAAAATCTAAAAAGTCGAATAGGCCTCTCCTCCCTCTTTACCTCCATCCAACTTTTCCTATCCATTCTTTTCAGGACTTACCGAGCGATGCCAGGTCGCAGTACTGAGTGCTGAGCAGGAACAGGTCAACCGCCACCTGCTGGCCGGAGCAGTCGAGAGCCAGCTTCTTGTAGAAATCTGTCACTGGGGATAAGTGCTGAATGTCCTAGAAGAAAACACAAGGGGGCTCACAGTAAGAATTTAAAGTGACTACACCAAATTAGTCAAAAGCAAAGATTTTATTATTGATGTATAATAAAAGAGTTGGTTTCTATTATAAAAAAAAATCATTTTGTTTATCAGTGCAGTTAAAAATCTAGCTTTAATTTGCAAAAACAAGCAGTCATTACATAAGTTTTCTAATTTTTTGTACTATGCCTGATATGTAATACTCTATAATTGCCTGTCAACTAGGTGGAATTTTTTCCCTTCTTTTAAATCTTTCAGTATTTTTCCAGGGGCAATGCATGGTGAATGTTGCCTAAATAAAAGTGGTATGATACAATTACTACTATATACTATGTACTACTGTAAAGAGCATTGTTAGGGTTAGGGTTATTTTAAGACAATATCTACTGCAACATCTGGTGTTTAAAGTAACATGATGTTGCTACAGGGTATACAGCTCTTTAATCCTTCTTTCCTAATCCTGTTCTGATGCCCTGGACAGAGCTCTTACCTTGGCAGATGCCCGTTGGTTGGGGTCTTCTCTGGACTGCAGTGCCCCCACGCCGAGGTTAGGCAGCTGGGTCTGAAAGACAGACATGCGCCCTCCTGTGGGCGACAGCAGCTTGAAGGCTGCTTGCAGAGCTGAACCCAGGGCAGACTGAGTCTCCATGGTCTTTACAAATAAAGTTGGCAGGCTTTTCAGCAGATCCTGCACAAGCTGAAAAACAAATAAAGGGAGACAGTTTTATTTTTGGAACCCTGAACTGATCCCTGAGGGGAAACTTGTTTTCTTATTTCATTTTTCTTCCATATTTTCTCTCACTCTGTAGTGTGGCCACAAGGTTTAAAGGCTTGAATCAAAGCAAACTTTCCTACCTCTTTGCATTCATTGAGGTTTACAAGAAGGCTGTCTGGTGTTGGTAAAAAGATATCTGTGGAGCACAAAAAGGTTTTACTTTAACAAATATAATACAGCAATACACACACAGACAGATACAATGATAGTTATGAGACTCATTTTATAGTGTCACAGTGTAATTCACTTAAATGACATTAAACAGATGTAATTGGACATCAATAACTCAAAATATCTGAAAGGTTTGAGGTCATCTTCATGATTTTTTCTCATTATTTGAATGCTTAGAATTTGGAACCAGCTAAATGTTTGAAATTTCACAGAAGTTTCATCTAAAGCAGACAGCAACAGGTCATCTGCGATCTTTTGAAAAACACACATCACCAGCTCCTGGCCCTGGCACAAGAGCTGGTGTGTTGCTGTAGTAATGAGTGTGTGGCCTTTGCCGTCAGCTGCGTCTCACCTTCGATGTCAGACACAATGAGCATCTGAGGCTGGGAAAGTCCCTCCTGGAGGTTGTAGAAGTGGATGGTGCTGTCAAAGGTGATGAAGCCGACCTTTGTTCTCGAGTCTCCAGGAAGACTATGATGCAGACACAAACACACAGGCACGCACAAATGTACACACACACATTTCAATGGAGATAAAAATCAGGCCTGTATTTCATTAACATTAAGCTAATACAGGAGTAATCATGACCAATAAAAAAACTTTTGTAAATAACTTGAAATAAGGACATATTCAAGTATGTCAGCTTATCCACAATAAACGGCCAAATATTTTACCCCAATATATGTTTTGGTCCTCTAAACAGTTTAAAATCCCTACAAGAAATTGCAAAACAACAACACAGCTGTAAACATCTCATAATTTCAAATGTAATGTTATACATACGCATTAATGTTGTCCAGCATTGACTGACAGAACACATTCAGGTAGCCTGTCTCCACTGCATTGTGGGATACGTCGAGAACGAAGAGGTAAACAGCAGGCTGTGGTGGCCTCAGCTGGACAAATCAGTGCAAACACATGCACATTAACTCAAGGTAAAAAAAAACATCACAAACACACACAGATTTCTGTATAATTTGCACATATATTACAATTACATAGATGTAAAGTAGTAAGTAGCTGTCTTATTGTCTGTTTGCCTACCATGTATTCTGAAGGAGCAATGAATTCAATGGTGGCGTTCTGGACTTCAGGTCTTTTGTGCGGCTCGCCGTAAGATCTGCTGACTGGGTTGTACATAAACTCTTCTGGAACTACACACAGACACACACACAACATTTAGCAGGGTGAAAGTGTATGACTGACTTTCTCATGTGTCTCTGATGTCAGTGCTTCAGCATCTTAGTGAAAAAGCATCCTGTCTCACTTTACCAAGCATCCAGTCCACAGAGCAGGCTGGACACAGGGGAACATTAACATGAGCATTACCACAACTTAAATCAATATGATTGCTTACTGACATGAAGGAATGAAGAAAAATGTGACAAATTGTTTGCCCTGACTCTAATTCAGTGCTTCTCAAATAGTGGGGAGTGTGACCCCGGGGAACACGAAACTACTGTTTGCTTTTTCATTGCCATACCAGAATAAAGTGTAATTGCACATCCACCACAGTAGGTGGCAGTGGCGCTTTCACGCTGCTGTGCCTTGGGTGATCACTGTTTTCAAAAGTCACAAGGGGTTAAAATGTATTCATTCTTGCTTTTAAAGATGAAAAATGATAAATGATGGAAAATAGATGAGCTCCAAAGACACGTCTAATCATTTTATCGTGTTTTGAATTAGTTGCGGAGCATGAAGCAAAGGCGAAAGGCAAAAGCAAGAATTTTCTGCGTACTTTTAACAATTTTATAGACAAATGATTTTATTTATAGTCATGGCAGAGGGTGGGGGGCGCAAAATGTTTTCTTCCTCCTAGGGGGGGCTTGAAAGAAAACAATTGAGAAACACTGCTCTAATTCAACCTCAAAAGAGTTGTTTATCTGAAGTCTAAAAAGTTTAACTGACTGCTGGCTAACAGTTGTCAACATTCTTCCCTTGTGTTGTTCATGCAGATGCAGCCACAAACCAACTCCTTGTAAACAGAATTTTGCTTGGTCATTTTTCCATTTGCTACTTCGAGGAAATACTGCACATTTTGTTGCTACACTGTATTTGTTTTGATCACATGTCTATTGCCTAAAGTGCCCTCAGTGGCAGAAGCTCTTTCACATGATCCTCTCTCTTTAATCACTCCTCCTCCCCCTGCCCTTACCATCGTTGACCCGATAGCACAGGTTGCACTTCCACCTCCTCTGGTCCAGGAAAGAGACGAAGGGGTTGATGTAGGTTCTGCAGGACCGACATCTGACGATGGTGCTGGATGTCACCACAGGAAGCTGCTGCAAAACAATGGAGAAAAACCAGCTCTTGGGTAAAATGGGCCTCTGGCAAATTTATTTTCTTGTTTGTGACGAGTTGTAACTGACACTTTAATAAAGACTTTTCTTATCACTGTCCAAATTACACAACATCTCTGTCGTCTGTGTCCTCTATTAACACAGGAACAAACACAAATTCATTCTGGCACATTTTGCCCAGAGCCCGATTTAGTCAAAACCTATTCTGAAAACTAGAATTACCACCTCGCATGACTCTACAAAAAACAGTCAAAGTGCAGTTAAAATCTCTATCTGTCCAGACTCATGTTTACTGAACATTTGAGGGAATTTAAAATAAGCATGAGGTTCATTTTTGGGGAAATAGATAAATAACTTGTAAAACACAACAAACTCTGTGCAAACATACATTCATATCATAAAGTTTAACTAGTCCAGTTTAAATTTCGGCATAAACTTCAAAGAAATTTGAGGTTCGGAAAAACATTAAGGTAAATTTACTGCCTTGAGTGTATGCACATCAAATATTGAATTTAGGAATTACCGAGAGGTCTTTGAAGGGGTGGAGCAGCAGGCCCATTGGCAACTTGGCTTTATTGAGTAGACTCTGGGTCTGAGGGATGCTGGTTAGCGTACTACGAAAAACCCTGCAGAAACGCACAAGCACAGAGGTTCTGCCTTAATACATCATAAGTTAACAAAATGAAAGAGAATAAATATACAGACACGTGCTGTCATCAGTAGTTCACTCTGACTTACTCCGGGTTGCAGTTGATCTTCTGCAGATCCTGTGGGAGGCAGGGTGTCGGGGCAGGGATCGGACTTGGTGGAAGCAGGTTCCTCTCCTGCAGTAGGTTAACCACTCTCAGGGCCTCTGGGGTGCTGGACTGGAGGCTCATGGCTGCCAGGGACGGGCTAAGCTGGGCTGGCCCTGGGCCACCAGGTGGCTGAGAGAAGGGAAAACAACAAGCTATTTGTTTGATCTATTTGCCAAAAAGTTATGACAGCCAAATCATTTAGCACCCATGTTTCGATTGACTGGAGATCCAGTCACACACATCATGAACAAGCTGTCTGTGACTCTCCTCTCACCTGCTGGTATGGCTGAGGTGCTTGAGTGTAAGGCTGCGTGGCGGTCTGCATCGCAGGGTGCATGGGGGACGTGGCATTGTGGGGGGTTGAGGTGTTCTGGTACCCAGGTGGGAGGGAGGGGTAGTGGCCCAAGTGCCGACCTGGCGGTCCTGGCTGGGCGAGGCCAGCTGTGTAAGGAAAGAAAACAGAAATTAGTTCAGTTTGAATTTAATTTGTGAAGAATATAAATCTCTCTCGATGTTGAGGTTGAAGTTTATTAAATGTTTTTTCTTGCTTGTAACTAATCCAATGAAGACCAAAAGAGAAAACCACAAAACCTCTGACTGTGGCTCTGTACTCCAAGCTTCTACTCAAGACAAACGTTACAAATATCACATTCATAAAGTGACTTCCTGAGCACAGCACAAGCAAAGAGAAATAAACCCTGTTGCTGTCGGCTGAAGAACTCTGGATTGTGTTAAACGCACATTTTACAACAAGTCCCAAACTGCTTCAGTTCTTCAGGAGAATTCTACAACATTGTTTGCTAAAAAGCTTGAGAAATGTTTCATGGACTTTGACAGTTCACTTTAATTTCCATCTGCAAGTGTATAGGAAGATAATGACTGAATTTCCTTTTGGGGGAAACTGTTTCTTCAAGTCAAATATTAAGATGGACAGCAAAATCTTTAGCCAAACAACTACAAGTACATTGTATATTTGAAGTAAAAATGTAAGAGGATCTAGCAAGAAAGGGATAGGATTAAACAAACTACTTAAATATTTACAAGATCAAATGAACAATTTGCATTTTTTTAAGCTATAGGAACAACCAGACATCCACAAAGAGAGAGAGAGATGAGCTTATATGAGTTTTAACAATTTTACAAGCTATAGCAACATCCTTGTCAGGTCAGTGACGGTCTTTGTGTGAGTTGTACTTCAGTGATGTTGTGCTCTAAGTATTTATTATAAAAAAATATGTCCTGCAAGTGTGTAGTTGCTTTGAACCCCTGCTTGGTAAACCTAGCAGGCCTGTGCATGTGTTTGGTGTGAAAAGAATTCAATAAGTGTCAGAAAATGGCCTTACCCATTTTGTTTTCAGCATGGTTATAGATGTTTGGAGCTTGTGGGCCATTGCCAGCCATGTTTCCTGTTTCAAAGTAAACACAGATGTGATGTGAATAATTTGAGTGACACTTCACTATTTCTATCCCAATGTGCTAACCACAGGCGGTAGATATGCTACGATCTGACCTACAAGATACATGGAAGAAGGATGAAAAGGAGTGCTAAGAAGAACAACAATATCAATGATGGTAATTGATGGACGTCTTTAAATGAAATATTAAAAGTTATATGGATGCTATGATGGGCATGGATGACCAGGAGAGGCAAACAAGCTATCAACAGGATATGTCACCAGGGATGCACTTACACTAAAGAAATACTGGACTGAAGCATCACTTACACCCAGCTACATAATCACACGTTAGAAAGGTCCAAGCAAAGCACCTTAATGAATATCTCCACTAATTTTCTTGTATTTTTTATTTCTTCTTTTAGGTTTTCTCAAGGAAAAGGCTGGAGCACTGTATCAGAGGATTTTAGCAAAGCTTTATATAAGGTATCAATGACATGTGCATCCCTGGATACAATGAACAACAACACAAAGAGGACGGGATGGGCACCACAGCACTAACACAACATCTAACAGTTACTGATAGATTTGGCCACACCTGGACATTCAATATCCCCTTCCTGACAGTCAGGCTCAGTAGGGGACAAAGTGCTGTTAGCAACCCCGCCACACTGAGCTGGCATGTGGGGGAAGGAGGGGAGGGAGAGAAGTGACATAAGGTGATGAGAGCAAAAAAAAATGGCCGGTTTACAGAAGGACACAGTGACAGAGCCCAGTAGATATAATACAATCATTTCATTGATACTACTTGAAGCATACCACCTCCTGAACATCTGCAATTGATTTGAAACACTTATTAAAAACCTGCTCCATTTCTTTTTTTTTGTTTAGCACAGTTGAATCAAACACTTTTAAAATACATTACTAGCCTCAGCCTGCTGCAATAACACCAGGTTAGTGGCACCTTTGAGATCATTCCAAGAATATCAGACAATGTAGAACATAAATAAACACAGAAAGGGACTCAATGAGTATATAAATATTTTGTTGTGGGGCTTAGGGTTGCTGCATTTACAGGGTTGCCATGCCTGAGGACAAAGCGCAAAAACCAACATGTCAAGATTAAAAGAAACTAAAAAACAAGAAAAAAAACACTTACCATCTGCCTTGAGGGGTGGAGGTGTGGCATTGCCCATTGGGGGTCCAGTGGGAGGCGGTGTGGGTTTCATGGTTGGTGGTGGGCCTGTAGGTGGGGGGCCATAGGGTGCTCTGTTTGGTTGGTATGTGTGGGGGGTTAAGGGATTCATTGGTGGAGGTGCAGTGCCTGGTGAAAACAACAGTGATTCTTATTAGGGATGCAACAACTTATCATTTTCTAATCTTATGATTTTTGTTTCTGACTAATCATTAATTTGTTTATTAGATTAAAAGTGACAATTTATCAAGCGCTGTTCATCACAATTCCCAAGAGAGGAGAAAGCAGGAA
Organism: Acanthurus tennentii; assembly: GCA_029783805.1. Classification (NCBI taxonomy): domain Eukaryota; kingdom Metazoa; phylum Chordata; class Actinopteri; order Acanthuriformes; family Acanthuridae; genus Acanthurus; species Acanthurus tennentii. The sequence goes on along the minus strand of JAPZDZ010000006.1, from coordinate 18,031,828 downwards.
ATCTTGTTTTGCATTTTTCTTTGATTAATGACTCACACAATGAATCACATATTAAAGTTGTTGTTGAATTAAGTTTCAACTGACTCTCGTTTCAGGCAAAACTGCACTGTACTGTTAGTACGTAAAATGATTTATGTTTTTTAAACTATGACAACATTACTGTGTCTTGTAAAAAAGGAGCACCCTTGGGTATTGCCACATATCATGACAGAGGCATCTCAGGCACCACTGATGAGTAACATTATAAGCTCTGACCAGAGGCTACAACAGCAGGTGGTTACACTGACCCGCAGCCAGCTAATGTCAAAACAACAACATGACCATCTTCATTCACACACCAGCCACATCAGAAGTGTCTGGATTCAAATAAAAAGGATACTTACACCATTATTTTAGTGCATGGTGTTATACCATGCACTATTTCTCAGGTTAATTATACTTTCAGCAATGACAGAATTGGGTAAGTTATAGTTTGAACAACAAATTATTATCAATTCAAAGAATCTATGATTTCAGGGTGGTGAAAAGTATAAAGACTTTAATAGACTGGAGCTTAGACTGAAATTGGGCTGTATGCTAAAAATTAAAATCATCGTTTTACAACACGTACTAAAATATTGTGCATAGTACGTTTTTGCATTTTAAATTAGTACTGTGACATGCTACATTCCCCTGAAACATTTTACTAACAAAATACAATGTGACCGTTAACACTGGAGACTAAACCATATTCGACTGTACTATGCAATTAAGCAGCACAAATGAGCCAAAACTGTCGGACAGAATATGGTGGCTGATGGTCAAGTGTATGACATTTAAGAAATGCTTTTGATGTGTGGCATTTTAAGGCAAAAATTCCCACTAACACCTTCTAATTTCTCCGGTTGGTAGCTACTTTCATTATCAGCATTGTACTGGAAAAATATGCCCTGGTGGTGCTGCTGGGAGAAAGGTCAAATCAAGCAGCACCCTCATGTTAGAGGTGTAAATGCAAACAGCAAATTTCCAAGCCATGATAATCTTAAAATTGAGAAATTCCTGATCATGTGACCTCTGATTTAATGTAGAAGTACTGCACTAAATATAGCTCTAAAAAAAAATCAAGGTTAATTACAAAATGCTATGACAAATCATTTAGACACTGTGGCTGCAGATTACACAACCAACTTCATTCCTGCTCATATC
>JAPZDZ010000006.1:18019773-18030543 GCA_029783805.1 Acanthurus tennentii | reverse complement strand
AGGAGGCATTTTTGCTCCTACCTGGCTGGGTGTACCCCTGCGCCGAGATGGGGGGCATTCTCGGGCCTGGGGGCTGAGTGGCACTGTGGGACCCATGAGATGGTGGTGCAGAACTGTAAGCTGCCGATGATGGTGGCATTGGCGGCGCATTTGAGCTTGCAACTGCATTCACATGATTAGCAACAGGACCACGGGGTGGCGTGTTTATTGAAGTCGGTGGCCCCATTGGTGGGGGAGCTGTGTTGAACTGCCAAGCTGGAGCCATTGGCTGCTGCTGTGCTGGGTTTGGGTAGTAGCTACTTGAAGACACAGCAGGAGGTGGAGGTGTGGCCTGTGCAGGTGGTGGCCTAGGGCCAGGGCTGGGGCTGGCAGACTGAGGAGGGGTATGAGATGGAGGACCTCCCATAGGAGGCCTGGTCAACAACTGCTGGCCTGGAGGAACTGGGTAGGAAGTGAGTGGGGCACCAGGCTGGTAGGAGCTGACTGGGGGAACAGGTTGGTATGGCCCAGAGGGGTATAGTCCAGGCCCAGGCGGTGCTGGGGCTTTGGCCTGCATTGGATTGTAGGTTGGTTGGTGAGTCATGCCGTAGCTGACCCCTGGCAGCTGCTGCAAGGCAACTGGGTTCTGTGATGGACCTGCAGAAGACAAGCAGAGAAATACAGGCATGTTAGATGAACCTACTCAACAGGTTGATGTTTATTCAGTTATTTTATTTTTCTCATACACAAAACACCACAGATCCAGTCTTGTTCACACTGGTAAAGCCAGCAATGTTACAGATTCCATATTTCAAAGGGGCATTTGTTTGTGATTTAAGTCTCTTTTAATTGAAAGTAATCCTTGAGGTTAAATCTGTTTAGTTGAAAATGTTACATGAAAAACACATGGCTCATTACTGATAGAAGTGACAGCATGGAAAAACCACTCAATCAAATTACCAAATAAAGACAGTGTTAGTTTTTGGCATAACCTTAAAAAACAAACAGTTATCTATTGGTCAGCAGAACAAAAAGAGATTGGCCAGAGTAGCAATTTATGGCAATAATTATGTTACCTAAATAAAATCTACCAATAGACAATAGCATTTAAATTGCAGCACTGTGTCACTGTTGTTTGCAACCTGGATGGTTGCATAATGCAAACACATTCTCTCTTATCCACTTAGTCCTACACTACATAACTGGAAGCAGAGCTCAGTCAGCAGAGTGAGAAGGGATTAGAAAACAACTCTTCTCAATGAGCAAAGATAGACGAAGGAACGTAATCCACCTCAAATCTTTGTTCTTCCTAAGAGGAGAATTTAAGAACTAAAGCTTCTCATCAGTTACAGCTCTCGTCCAATCAGAAACAGTCTAAAGAGGAATCTGACCTCTCAGCCAATCCCAAATCGAACCCATTAGAGGAAGACAGTTAGAAGACTGAGTTGGTTTAAAAATTTGCAAATAAAAAATGACTGTATATCCAGAATTAGGGATGTGAATAAGATAAACACCAGTAAAGGAGACACAAAGAACCCTAATAGACTTGTGGAGCTTAAAAGATCATTTAGGTACAAGTCATTTACTGAATGACACTGATTGCAAGACAGGTTTGGAATGATGAATAAGAATGTACAGTATGTCCACAAATAATAGCTGAGAAATTTAAGTGCAACCCTAAAACTAACCACCCTTGTTCAGATAAGAGATCTTTCCCAGGAGAAGTGGAATAATACAGTTATTATCAAGGATACTCCATAAGCTTACTCCTATAGTACCAGCAAAACTGTTCCTCTACTGACTTTAAATCCCTATCAAAAATTACCTCAGGTCATTAAAGGACAGTGCAGATAGACATCTTTAACCTTAATAGTGAGTACCAGTGAGGTTAACAAAAAAGCATTTACTATTGTGGTCTTTGCTCCACATTCAGCCAGTTACGACCGCTGGTCATAATGACATCAAGTGGCTGTATGTTAGGAATATGCAAGAATATATAAATCAGCTCAATGTGAGATTATGTGAATTGTACCTTAGGTCGGTTTACCACGGTTGGTTTCAGTCCTTGCACATTAATCTTATGGTCAGACTATGTTATTACTGTATGCACATCACTCGTGAGTGATGTGTAAGGAGAACTGAATCAAGATTTCACCCATTTTTTCTTTTTTTACAGGATTTGAAAACGTACACTATCCAGCCTCAGTGGCTAAATTTCATGTTTTTTGATCACTGTCAGCAACACATTGTCTCTAGATTGTTCAAAGTTCAAAGAACAGAGCTGGATTAACGTCCTTCATCAGTAACACATCTGATACAAGGGAGATAATAAGATTAAAAGGGAATGTAATGAACAGTTGTAGGCACAGACACATGTTTATCTACAGCTATAGAAAAACACAGAGTCATAATCTTGAGCTGCAGTTTCCTCATCAGATCAGTCACGTGCATCAGTAAGAAAAGCCACTGTTGGCTGCACACAATCACAGTTTTCTCAGTTGTACCTGTGTGCGTTTTGATTGTTTTTTTCTCACCAATAACTGAAACCCTTCGCAAACCTACAACCGATCTCAAACTAAAGTAGATTATCGGTTAAGCCTAGAATAAGCACAGCAGTAACATATCTGGATCGTCCCCAATGTGCCACATGTACAGTTAAACGCAGAACGCAAATATGCCCGTGCTAAAAGTAAGCCTGCAAAAAATCAGCATTGCACAACAGTGGGGTAACTAATGGACCTGTACGTTATGCACCGGCAATAAAGCTACACGGCAGGTACCTAGGAAGACAGATAAAAACACTAATACCAGGAAAAGCTGGTTTAAGGTTTGGATATGACAGGAAAAGTTCTGGCTAACCAACCAGCTTAACAGGGGAAGAATAAGTGCTTAGGTAAACGGTGTGATCCGATCATCGCTGTTGTGTTCACTGTGAGAAGATGGGCCACCTGACTTAAAAAATATTGATGCCTTTCGTTTGTCAACCTGTTGGTGTGTCACCTGGATAAAACAGAGGCGGCGAAAACTATCTAATTTTACTTAGCGAGACGGGTGTACGGGCTCGTATACTGAAAAGATAGCTTCTATTTTTGCCATCTTAAGTCAGTAAGGTAACACAGGTCGAGATTAACCGCAATTATCCCGGCGTAACTGTGCCTGACAGCTCGCTCTTGTTGGGCTACCTCAGGTCCCAGCGTTACTAGCAATTCAGGTGGCTAACAGTTAGCAAATAGCCACAGAGTCAACATTTAAGAACGGCTGCTAGTGTTAACGTTAGCTTGTTACTTGAGCTAAGCGAGTTTGCTAATGTCAGCCACTTTGACTTGTCATAACTTTACGAACATTTAAATGTTACTCACCGTTCGCATAAGCTTGTCCCGTCCCTGTCCCATTCTGAGAGTTGAACCCCGCAGTTGACATCTTGAAATAGACACCAGGATCTAATTTAGAGGTGCTTGGTTGGCGAATAGCTAGCTGCGTCTTCAGCTAGCTACGTTAACTAACGTTAGCTGGCAGTCGCGGTGTAACGTTTAAACCTGTGGCTCGGACGATGTGCCCTAAGTTCAGCGCGGGGGTCTACGGCGACGTCTTCTCACTTCTTAAAAAGTTGGTCAGTTGATTTGTTTTCGATCACAGTTCCATGGCTATTACAAAAAAACCCGTTCAACTACTAACGGGTGAGTAACGACAGGCCTTGTCAGAGTAATCGTGTGAGACACTTCTCCTCTTTCACCGGAAGTAGGGATCACCCAGATCGACGTAAAAATCGTCGGGCATGCGCAGTGTGTACACGTGGCATTTCCTCCGGTGCTCTATGATTTTACAGTGTACTGGAAACAAGAGTTGAGCGTACAACCCTTGGTGTTATGTTAAAATTTTAAACAACTGCACAATTAATTGAATCCCGTTGGCCCACAAAAAAATCTGCCAACCTGTAGACCTAGATCTAAAGATTACCAGAGCAACTGCCATCAAGACAAAAAGTGTCACTCTAGTTTTTTAAAAGACGAATTTTCTGATTTTAAAGGCAACAAAGCAAATTCTACAATCTTAAAAGCTTTAAGACACCTTTTTGTTGATCGCGTGGTTCACCATAATAATCACAGTTACCTTATCCAATGAAGCATGAAAAATATATGTGGAATGTTTGTCTTAAAATCGTAAATTAAGTATAGTACTTGATGACTGTGTTGTTTCAGTTCCCCTACCGGAAAGATGTTCATGAAACATAAACAGGAAGCGGCTGGGCCAAGATTTGGGGAGTAGTTGGACGAGTTGGACAGCCATTGCAGTGTCGTGGCTCAGTAACAAAACACGAAAAAAGAGAGAAGCACCTAGCATACCGCAGGCTCTCTTTTTTTTTCGACCGGGTGACAAATTTACATGACTGTTAGAGCGAACAGTTTCGTTACATTACTCTACACCTAAACATCGGGTAAGTTTTTTACGATGTGATTTCTCAACAATGTTCTAAAAAGACGCTTGTGAGGATGTTCGGCATCCCGTTTAGCAAATTATCCCGGCTCCAAGCGATGCTACGTTAGCATTGCTAACTCAAGTTGGCTAACTCGCTCTAGAGCCTCGAGGTGTATATAAACTGAAGTTAACCCGCTGTTATGTTCATTTTAACATTGATACATATAAGTGAAAGAAAAAACGTTACTCTTTCTAGTGTCTGGTGTTATTTGTATATTTTGGAACTATTTTTTAAGCTAACTGCTGATTAGCTAACGTAGCCTGTAACTCATCGATGCAACGTCGCCTCAAGAGAAAATGACACGTAGCTAGTGGCTTCCTGCTAGCAAGCCGACTAGCCGGCCTCACCCAGGCTTTTTAGGAAAAATACTTAGTATATCACTTGTTAATATTTCATGACTTTTTATTCAGATTATTGGGCGCTTTATAGATTTCTTTGCCATAGCGGAACATGTCGAAGACAAATTATCTACGTAACATTAGCAGGTAAGGTAAAGGTTAGCCAACTTAACTGCTACGTTGACAGCGGTATTGATAGCTGGACTTATTTTGATACCTGAATCAACGGCTTTCATTGTCTATTATCGCATGAAGGATTCGCAGGTTTATTACAGCCTCTTTATGGATCCACACCACCTGTGTGAGTGTTATAGTAAATGGAAATGTAAATACCATATATTCAAAGGGGAATATGTCCTGGTATCACTGATTTGAATATTTCGAGAAATAGGACGTTTTATCAAAATCACTGACAGCACAAGAAATATTATCTTAAATCTACCTAATTTTCTGAGTGGGAAGCAGTTTTCAGTTGTTTGTCAGACATAGATGAGAGAAGGGATAGTAATCAGCACACGCAGCAAAAATATCTTACTTGCCACTAGCTTAGTGTTTGTTGAGTATGTTCACTGATATTCAGCCATACACAATCTTGTGCTGAAAGTGTTAACTGGAAAAAGTGTCCTTTACACTAATAATTCCATTTATTATAGATGTCTCATAATGGTGAGTTTATCTCCGAGGGCATTTTCAGCAAAATACCTTAAATGATTGTCACTGGACAAGCAGCATTTTTTGTCACCTTTAAGTGATTTGTCAAGCATGTTTATTAGTTTGCACAGTTAACCCTGTGAACAACAACACCAGATCTATTAAAAAATGTTAAGGCTTATTCCCTCTGTCATGTTTTTCTATTAGATCTTTTCTGATTATTGTTATAATTTCAACTCACGTGTTAATGTTTTTCTTGTGAGGGCCTGTATTTATCCATAGTCGCTCTTAGTTACTGTCAAATTGTTTCATGCTCACAGCTGTATCACGCCACACGTGGTAGCGTCAGTGTCAGACTGTAATTCCAGCCCACAGTGTCCTAGCAGCCAATAGGGTCAGGCGTAGGAGAATATGGGACTGGAGTGTAGCAGCAGCTGACGTGTAGTTCATCTGTATTTGCGTGGTCTTGAACTTTGGCTACCTTATACTTTAGCCCTGGAGTTGTTTGCATGTAACTTACTAGGGCTAGAGTTCATAACCAGTTTACCTGATTCTGATGCCTCTGTACCTGTCACTGTGCGTTTGTGTGTGCACATGCCTGTGTGTGTGTTCATCTGTGTGTTGCTAATGTAGACCACATTGTGTTTAATTGGGACTTTGGTGCATTTAAAAGCCTCTCATTTGTTACAGGGAGGTTTTTTTAAAGCTTCTTTTCCCATTTTTTGACACTTATTGAAACATTTGATCATATGTCACTTAAAATAGGGGATAAAAGAACTATGTATGAATTAGAATAACAAAATGAACAACACCGGAGTCTATCTTGCACAAAAGTAACAAGCTTTTGTATTTTGTAAGCCAGAGAGCTGTTGATTTCACATTGCTACAGCAGGTCTTATCTCAGATCCTTTTGGTTTCAATTGAAATAAAATCTGGCTAGCTTATCAGAAAAGGCTAAGACCAGGCTTTATTTCCAGAGCCCTTGCAGATGGGTTTTATTGAACAAAACACTCATGTTGCCTGTTGAAGAGCTGTCAGATGGTATGTGCTCTGAATCGCCTGTCCTGCTGTCCAAAGACTCCTATTGGAACAAGATTATAATTTGCTTTAGAAAGCCAGTCATTGTTTACATGATTGGATAAGGAAGGCTATATATTCATAGATTTTACTGCCTAAGATTTGTTTTAAGGAGGGCTGATTGGTTCCTATTGATCTTAGGGTCTATCTGATGTTGTCTGATGACTTTGGAGTGTGTATGTCTGTCTGTATTTTCAGGTACTTTCCTCTGTAGGTTCAGAAATGCACCAACTGTAGTTTAAGTCACAATTTAGTCAACCAAAGGAAACTGAAAAAAAGCATTGTTATCCTAAGATCAGGGAAATATGTTGTAAATCAAAGTTGCAGCAGAAATTACAACATTAAGACAGTATCCTCATCCACATGAAATAAAGTAATTAAAACGTTCACCAGAGTTTGCTAATTTATTTTTATATGTATGCTCTTTCCAAGATGTTTAATCTTACTAATATATATTACATGTTACGGTAAATCTTGAAGCTTTCTCTGTGGATCGTGCCATGAATTTTTAGCGTATGAACTGTAGAGCATAATGAAAACATAAGCAGCTCGCAGTTCCAGAGATTTTGCAAGTGTGCCATGTCAGCTATTTTTCAACTCTTTGCTCTTCAGTATTTTGTTAATGTTGTGGTTGATGGATTATGTCTTATTTCAGCTGTCCAAGCCACCTACAAAATTTATCTCCACAACAGTTAAATGCTGACACACTTTTTCTTGAGCCTTACTTTACATTGTAAATAAAACCTCTTTCCATAGGCAGGAATAGAGAATCTGTGGATAACTTTAGAGACAACCTATGCATTAAGATAAGTAAAAAGGGACGGCCACAGTAGCCAAGTGGTTGTAGCAAATTTCAAATGACTGTATGGTTGCAGCCATCACTGGTTCCATCGTTTTACCATTTCCTGTTCTCATCTTACTCCAGTAAAGGTTAAAAAAAATGAATTGATTAGAAAAAAAACCCCTGAAATTATGGATAAATATTCACAATTATGTATTTTGCAGCCAGAATATTTAACTTTTCTCTCCTTTGCTTTTTTTCTCCCCTGTGGTTTTGCAGGATTCATCTGCTCCAGGTATGACATCAATAATACAGTGGATTACTTCCAGTTTCGGTCATGTACTACAGTTCTTAGGTGAGTACCTGTTGTTAGACACACTAACTCAGTTATTAATTGTTAAAAGGTATAACAGACTACAGCAAAAAGTTTTGACAAACCTTGTACTTTATTTTATTAAACCAAATGGTGTTGCCAGAGTACAAACCACAAAGCTACTTTTTGATTGAAAAAAAGAAATAGTGCATGTAAACACAGTTGGTAATTTGAGAGAGGATTAATTGTGAGTATAGTCTTATAAATGTCTTCAATGTTTTCAACTTTAATTGTTACAACTACAGGTCTGTCTTTGCACCTCAGTCCTGAAGTTTTCAGTGAAAAAGTAGGGCTTGAACAATAGTGGGCTTTGTTCCTCCATCTTGTTCGAAATCCATCCCAGTTTTGGTTTCTCTACAAGTGTCGGTTTACGTTGTCTCCCACAGACTGAAAACTTAAAAAAAAACAAATACCCTGACACTTCAGCAAGCACTATTTCATAACAACTTCCATGCAATACAGGTTTTCAGGCCAAAATACCAAGCATTATTGCATCCTCATCATTCTCATTTAAAATCCTTGCCCCACAAATATGCGTCAGGCTATTATTATAGTCAAAGCCATTACAAGGCTCGTTTACACTGATGAATTTCTAATTTGTTGCATGTAGTAGGAAATGATTGAATCCCTATCATTGTTTGCCACTAATGTCTGGAATCAACTTTTTGGCTCACTGGCTAAGCATTTTTTTCTACTGACCACAATATATGCATATTAGGTCTAATTTAAGTATTTAATTATTACAAATGCTTCAGTTATAATAGTTTAAAAATTATCAAAGAAGCACTCTGACCTGTGGTGCAACACTATGGTTAAGTTTGCCTGTAATTATTTGATAAAGTTAATAGGATTCAGAAATTTATGGAACATTGTTATGATGTTACTAACTATTTATTTTAACGCAGTAGTGAAAGAACAAGCAAGAAATGACAGATGTAGGGCTATGTTAATTTGAAAGTTTCAGAGGTGCACTGCACCATCAAGTTTGTGTGTGTGTGGAACTCGGATATAACCATCAGAACACAAGACTGATGCAGCACACCCTCAAATGACACCAAAATGAATTAGAGACATTTACTTGTCAGTGTGGCAGACAGCCTTTGAAGATTTACTCACAGAGCAGATAGTGTACCTGCATTTGCTGCTTTATGGGTGTTAATTTCGGGCTATGCTGACCACCAATCATTTAAATGCTTTTTGTATAGTTTAAATACACCTTTTATAGCTCCTTGGTTAGAGCACAGACTGACTTACATGTTTGATTCCCATTGGGTCCCTCACACTTATGTTCTTGACTGGCAATCAGATCAACTATTGTCAATGGCTGATAGCTTTTGCTAGAGTGGCATGTCTAGGAGTCATGAAAATGATCACCGTTAATTAGCACAAGTGACTCTGCTTCTTAATTTTAAGCAAATGGTTCATAATCCTTTTTCTGTTTGCCAATTCAGACATGTAGGTTGTGCAGTTTGCCTCGTTTTAATTCTCTGTATACCTGCTCACCAAAGTTTGCTGAGCATTAGTGTCTATAGCAGCAGACTTTATGACTCCACAATTGCAGCTGGATATAATGCTGTGCCGTTCTAGTACATCTCCGTTTGTGTGGCCCCTGAGCCATGCTCGACTCCATCTCTTCTTTGCTCTAATATCTTTACGTACCGGTACTGTTTTACTCAGACTGGCTTGCGTCTCTGAAGCATGAAATTCACTTGTAAATGCTTATAAATGCCTGCTGTCGCTAACATTAGACTTCAAAGTAATTATCCAATCATTCAGTAAACTTTTTATGTTTCAAAGAGAGATCACACTCTGGGTTAAATGGAGCAATATTCAAGCTGAAGTTTTTCTTGTTTATGTCAAACAAACATTAAAATTCTGAACAAGATCAGAAATGCTGTTTTAGCCAGAGGCCATGCTTTAGTATGCATATGATTGCTCAACCCTAATGTTATCAGAACATGAAAGGCACACAGAGGAAAAATGTCTCTCAGAAACATGACATGGACCCCCCCCCCACCCAACTTTAAATGTGTTTGTGATTGAAGCGTCTGTCTGAAATCTAATGGAAATTATTTTTTATGTGCATCAGCTGTTTCTTTTCTTAAGGTGCACTGCTCTAGTTTCTGTTGGAGATGCTCCTGTGAAGCAGTTGTACCTGTTCTCCCTGTCAGACAGGTAGCATAGTGCTGTTGTGAGTAATGGTGACGTCTAGCAAAGCTGACTCAGAAGTTTCGCGAGTGCATTGGGCACAGGCTGATTCAGATCGTGCTGAACATGAAGTCTTGTATTGTCTCGTAGTTATTAATCTCAGTTACAGTCTTTTTTCTGTATTCAGTATACCATATTCGGTTAACTTAGAGAATTGACCTATTGAAATAGTTTTATTGTAGGTTTTGGGGTTGTCTTTTGTTTTTTATTAAAACTGAATATCATCTCTTCACAGCATTACAGATCAACTGTGTAATTTTTCAGTGAAGAATGCAAGAGTATAGCTTAACTTGAGCAGAAATAGCTTCAGGTTTTTGTTCAATATTCAAACAAATTAAGGAATCAGTGGGTGCAGTACAGCCACCTGTGCATGTTTTCTCTGTGCATCCAAGAAACTATTTATATGTGGGAATTAAACATCCAGCGCCTGCCTGAACATGCCAGAGTGAGGCAACTCTTGACAAGTGTCATCTTTATGTTTTTGAGACTGATACAAAGCTAAGTCTTTCAGCCATATGACAGACTCTCAGTAGCACGTGACGTACCACATGACTGACCACCTGAATTCACCCTGTCATGTAGAGATGTCCTGCCATTACTGATTGACATTCGTCTATCAGCCGATACACAGCCATTACTAATCTTTTTTGTGGATTTGTGTGTTTTGTTATAGCAGGTGGTAAAGTATTATTACACATCAATTTTAATTTTTGTTGGCTGTTAGTATTCGCACTAGGTGGCAGCATAACATATGGTGTGTGACTGTGCAGTATGAACTAAAGACCCATTTAATTCAGTCTTATTGGTTTACTTAGTCCACTCAATTAACAGAGCGATACAAAGAACTCCCAGCAGCCAATGCAAGTATTTAGCTTCTGGCTGTTTT
>JAPZDZ010000006.1:17958412-17971708 GCA_029783805.1 Acanthurus tennentii | reverse complement strand
ATACTGTACGAGATCTGTGTTATAGATTCTTCTAACACTGTGTGTGAATGTGTGTGTGTATGTGTGTGTTTGTTGGTCGATAAAATTCATGCCTACACTGTGTGTGTGGCTGTCATAGCCAGCAGTAGGCTGTCCTCATGCTTGCTTTAGCATGGAGGAGCAGGACATGCATGAATAGAGCTGAGAGAGACCAGAGAGAGATTTCACACTGAGACGAATGTGTGTGTGTGTGTGTCCATGTGTGTGTTTGTGTGTGTCTAAGAGTGAGAGAGAAAAGAAGAAGTGTGTGTGACAGCATAGTACAGGCCTACAATGCTTATTTTTTTGTAAAAGAAGGTAGAAAAGAACATTAGTGTTTTGCTTTTTGTTCGCTGAAAAGTTTCCAGCACTCTTTAGAGATACTTAAGTTTTAAAAGGACTTGACAGTCACCCTGCTGCACCTCCATTTCAGAAATACATAGTAAGGTGAAGTGGAAGAATAAACGAAGTAGAGACGTTATGGAACCTGACAGCATGAATGCTGATGGTGAAGAGGAAATTGGATGGAATGAGGTGTTAAAAGTGTGGAGGGGTCTATATTTCCAGGTCCATGTCGGATCATCGCCCGGGTTAGAGAGATGCTCAGACATGCTTCCCTGTGAAAAGTTATGTGGAGTGAAAACTGCAGCTGTTCTCCTGAAAGTCGGGCGTGTATCGAACATGCAGTGCACACAGACATGGCTGCTACAGGAAGGAGGAGTGAAGTTACGACTTTAAAAGGAAATTTTATTCAAGTTTGTTAGATAAACGCGAGACTGAATTAGTATTTTTGAACAAGTCGGTTAAGCTCATTGGTCACATGCTTTTAACAGAGTGAATATTCTCTCTGCCACTTCACTGCTAGATGCAGCTAAATGCTACACACTGGACCTTTAAAGGTACGATCACAATAACCTTCTGCTAAAGTTACAGCAAAGCTACAGTTTGTAGTCTCACGGTCTGATGTTCGACTAATCATAGTAAGAAAAAATGACAAGAACATGGACTTCTCATCAGTAAAGTACACAGATGTATAAGTGTTTCTGTTGGCTGCTTGTGCACATTTACAATGTCAATACTGAAAAAAAACATGATTTCTTAGCTGTGATTCTGCTGGAAGTTGCACAATATGGAAAATAATCCCTTGAATTTGTTCACTGTCAAAGCTTAAACCTCAAGTAAGATCAGCAAAGTTCGCAGGAGAACCGTAACACTGCATAAAACTTTTTTTAATCAAGAGAATTTGTTAAACAGTGAAGGCACCTAACATGCTACCAGACAGCTCTTTCCCCTTTTCCAATTTATTTTATGGCTGTTGCTGAAATTGTGAAGGCCATTAATGGGATCTTTGAGGGAGCTCACAGAGCGAACGCTCCACACAGCTGCTAAATTCTAATTTCTTTCTTTTCTTGTTTTGACAGGAGGGACCATCTTATCCTCTGATCTCCCAGGAACCATTTTTCAACAATTTCCCCCCATTTTTGGGGTTCTAATCTGATCTTGTTCTTTTATATGTTCTACAGTTTTCTGAAAACCAGTCTTTGGGTTTTTTTCAAGGACGCCTGTAGGCTATGCTTGAACGCATGGAAGCTTTTCCCCCTGCAGTTTGTAATCTCAGCACAAATCCAACTATCAGCAGTGGAAAACCTTTTTAAACACTTTTTTTTTTTTGTCAGATCTGTGCCTTTTTTTCTCCTCCTCCTTTGTCTACATTCTGCTGTTGCATTTCTCTCCATCTCTGCAACATCATCCTTCCCTCCAAACCCCCCCTTTCCCCCCCCGTGTTTAGGAGGTGCAACAGCACCGGGGGATTTGTCTTTTTGAAGTGTGTGATTAATTTCCCCTCTTTCTATGTGCACTGAACTGCAGCGTGAATCTGTGTGTGTGTAGCCACTGTGTCCCATTTCTTACCTGAGCTCATTAGTGCAATGTGAGAAAGTTTTTTTTTTCACTCCCCTACTCTCTTTTCCTCCCTCTCTCCATCCTTTCTTCTGTCCTTTCCAGCAAACCCCCACCTTCTCCTTTTTTCATGGTTGCTACTTCTTTTTTTCTCTGTCTTCTTCCAGTCTTTCTTTCATCCCATTACCTTCTTGTCCCTTCCCATCTTCCTCTTCCTATGTCCTTATTTTCTCTCTCTTCTTTACAGACACACACACGCACACACACACACACACACTTGCTGAGAGCAGATCAGAGAGGCCAATACTAACCACTGTCAGCTTGTCACAGTTCGGTCTGAGCCAGAATGTAAATGTAGTGCACTTCCTGCATAACAATAATCCTGTATGTGTGTGTGTGTGTGTGTGTGTGTGTGTGTGCACTTGTGTCCTGCCTTGTAGTACAGAATATAACTGAACCTTTTTTTTTGACGTTCAACAATATATTTCCTCCAAAGACGAAACCAAAAAGCGAAAAACAAACAAATGAAAAAAACCCCTGCAGATGCTCTGCTGCACCACAGTTTATTTAAAGTCTATACACGTGGGTAAAGATGAGGTATAAACGCTTACTGGTCATGTATTAAAAATAAACCAGGGCCAAATTAACTGAGAACAAAACCTGGTTTCACCATCATGTTTCTACTGATAGCAAAAGAGGGGAAATCCTGTCGTGTTGACTTCCGGAGAGAAGGTTTACACTGTTTACAGAGGAGAGATAAGAGTCTGAATGACTCAGTGTTTTCCTTTAATTTAGTCAAGTTTTAACCAGTAAAAGACATAAAAAGTAATCTAGAATTGAATCCTTATTGTGTAAAAGTCGGTCAAAAACCTGAATGTCACTGGAGATTTCTGCTGAAAGGCCTTGAAGGTCAAACCAAAACACTCAGCCGATCATTCTCGATAGTGTCAGATTATTTATTCTCTGTAACTTACGTTCCTCCTCATATATTCTTCACATATACTTTTTAGTGATTACGAGGGCTCTAGTTATAACAGTATCCAACATTTTTGTCCAAATCGAAATATCTCATCGGATTGCTTTTAAATTTTATACAAACCATCAACATTCTCAGAAAAATAATCTTTGATGATCCCCTGACCTTTAGTCTATCACCATGATAAATTTCATGTTTCTGTTTTTAATGGGGAATTACCGTATTATTAAATTGCAGCACCTTTTAGTCATGTTTTGGTGTCTAAATGACTAATAATCTAGCTGTAATGGCACCAATTACTACAATATGATCCTTTGGGGCAACGTAGTCCTTCTTTAGCACTAAAAGTCCAAGTTTTGCTGATCACAGACTGACATTTATTCTATATGTCTGACAAAATTTTCAGATAGTTTTGTTGTGGCTCTTGCAGGATCAGTTAGATATGCTAGCGTGGCTGTGAACTCTCCAGTCTTCTTGTTTTAAAATGCACTTTATTTTCTGCTGCCTCAACAATATGAAGTTACATGATGTTATTTTTGATTATGTTCATCCTATAAAGACATACTTCATCTTGTTAAGCTGACAAAATCTTGGAGAAAATTTGAAAAAAATGGGACAAAACAATCTTGAAATGAGCCATCCTGAACAAAGATGGCGTGGGTTCATTCTTCATTTTTTCTGACAGACCTTTAAATCAGCAAACCGCACATATGAGTCAGCCTGGGAGGCAGCGGCAGCAGATAATTTGAGACATTTATGTTTGATGAAATTGCATTTCGATGCCAGATTGGTCCTGTTGAAGTTTTTTATCACCATGTTGAGTTTTCAGTTTTTATTATCATAAATAAATTTACTTGGCACAGACTGATACTAAATGTCATATCATCATGGAGCCTCCCTTGTACTTTCAGCCTCTCTATCTGTGTTTGGGACTGCAGGGAGATCGCCTGCCTCCTCGTCCACGCTGCTGGTAACAAGCTAGCATTCACAGAGCATGACGTGAGCAGGCTTGGACATGACAAACAGGCAGATAAACATGACTGACAGACTGGCGGACTGGCAGACAGAACGTGGAACATGACAGATTAAGTACTATGAGAGACAGACAGGCGGACAGAGGTTTTTTTGGTTCTGTTTCAGCTGGGTTAGAGGAGAGAGGCGTGTGTTTTCCACATGGAAACAAGCCCGGAGGGAGATGAGAGGAGGGGAGATATCCGTGCTGGTGCATGGTAAGCTCAGTGGATCTGCAGGTTTCTGAAAATCTGATTTTACAGTTGTAAAATCTTTCTGTGCTGCCCACATTTGGATGTCAGTTTTTTTTTAAGTAAGTTTAGTCTGGAATTTTAACAGCCCCCCAAAAATGTAATCACTGTCTAAAACAACCTTTTTTTAAGGCTGAAAAAAAGTTTTTTTCTAAAATATATCAGCAGTTTGAGCACGATCAGTGGACTGAGACATGAGATTCATTCTTTTAAATCAATGTTTAAGTTACTTTTAGCATCAGTTCTTTGCCACAGAATCAGTGTTTGTGGCCAGAAGGACGAAAACAGACCAAACTGAGACAAATGATGGACTGACTGAGACTTGGTGTCAGGTGAAAACAACCAAAAAGGAGAAAAACAAAAACATTAAAGAGAGGAAGGAGCAAATCAGGAAAGATACATCCCTTGGAGGACACAGCAAAATGAGAGAAAAAGATGGAAAGAAACAGATGGAGGAGAAAACAGATTAAAGAAGAAGATGAAGAGAAATTGAGAGTAAAAAAATAAGAAAGAAAGATAAAAGAGGCAGAGAAAAGAGGTGGATACAAGGTGAGGGACACGACAAACCATTATGGCAGACAACCTCATCCTTCACTCTCTGGTACTCGCTCTCCCTCTCTCTCTAACACACACACACACACACATGCACACACACACACACACACACCCCTACTATCCTCTCTAATCTAGTGTGTGAATAGATATGGCTGTTTAGTGCCAGCAGCACCACTCCCGCTACCTGATGACAGCAATCTGCTGAGTCAGGAGTACTGCACTGAATGTGTGCGTGTGTGTGTGTGCCTGGGTGTGTGTGTGTGTGTGTACGTGTGTGTGCCTATGGGAGTGTGAATGTGTTAGTGAGACACAGAGGGAGTTAGCAAGAGAGTGAAAGTGTTTGTAAGATTTAGTGGAATGAATTGATGTGTGTGCAGCCTTCCTGGGAAAAGATGAACACTGCAAATTGAGCACTCTGACTTAATGCACACACACACACACACACACACACACACACACACACACACACAGAGCCACGGGAGCAGGCTGACAAGAGTTCACCATCATCACCATGTCAGCGAGATGTCACTGGTATTACCATGACAACAAGCTTCCACCGTCATCGCCATGGCAGCTGCAGGTCACAACTACTGGAACAAACATGATTCTTTGACTTTAGCAAAGACGAATACAGCATCATTTTTTTGCAGCTGCGGATAACAATCAATCATCGGTTGAGATGTTTGTTCACTCCTGCTTCATCCAGCTGATAAATATCTCCAAGATAGGCTACTTTCTCCCTATAATACCTGAGATTTGGGACTAGAGTTTAAGTCACAGTTTAATAGGTTCAGGCTACGTTAGCATGTGTGATACTAATTGTTTAAGGTGGAAATATATCGTGTCATCTTTCTGACTAACTGTTGTGTTACACCTGATGAAGATCTGATGATCTAAATGTCATCAATACAGTGATGATTAGTTTTTTCTCTTCCTCTTTCATCTCAAAACTACGTGTCTCATTGTCTCAGTCACAGCCTTCTTCATCAACTTAAGTTCCTACAAAATGCAGCTTGCAGGCTAATAAAATGTTCCAAAAAATACAAGAAATATGACAATATCACACCAGGTTTTGATGCTCTACATTTCCCAGTCTTTTTTAAAACTGGTGTTAAGATTTTTTTTTGCTAACTTTTGAAGCTTTTCACAGTCTGGCCTCTGGTATCATTACCAATCTACTGACCCTCATGCTGATGGGGTCAGGAGCTCAGATGCCATCTCACTCGATGCACTTAAGTCCAGATTGGTGTTAAAAGGTGAGGAGTCCCCAGGCTGTGGAGCAGTCTAACAATCAATCTGTCAGAGCAGCTGCTTTATCAAAAAAATCTTCATAAAAAAGAACCATAATTGTTCAAAATTCTACTGTCCATTTACTATTTTTAACTTTTCTTTTGTTTTAGATTCGACTACTGACTGTTATTTCTCTCTAACTCTTTTCACCCTCTTCTTTAATCTGATTTTGCCTTCATCTGTTTCTCTCTTTTTCACAGAACAACTGGTAAAAATATAAGTTCTCAAAAGAATAAAAGCCAAACAGGATTCACATTTCACCTGGTGGTCTCACTGGGGTTATACATCTCGTTTTTGAGCAGATATCTAAAAAAAAAAAACCCAGAAGCATCAACTCAAGCAGCCAGCTTTCATCCTTCCTGTTCTCCATCACAGAGCAGCTGCATGAAATGCACTGAGGTCAGTCATCTGTGCAGAGTGGATAGGAAATCGAGCTCCATTTATGTGGATGGTGCGCATCAAAATATCTGGTCGAACTATCACTCCACTGTTCTTTGCTGTGCAGGTGTCAAGTGAAGCCCGCTGTGCAGGAAGGATGACAGGCTAATTCCAAAACTGTCCACCCACTACACTCAGCCAACAAGGGCTCGGATGTAACTGTTATGCACTTGAGCTTTCCAAATTGTACTTTATCTTCGGATGGACAGATGTGTGTGTTGGCGGCCCTGGCTACAATGCTAAAGTAGGTGAAAGGTAACCGGTGCGTTCAGATGAGTGGAGTTATAAAGATCACACTCATGTTTTCTTTCTCTCACCTCCAGCTATGTCCTCTTCGAGTAGTTGTATCTGTAGGTGGAAGATCTTTTCCTGGAGGTCGCACAGGGTGTGTTTCATTTTCTCCCTCCGTGTTACCATGTAGCACAGGTTACGCACCTGAAACACAAGACACCATTGTTACAAATAACGAAACAAAGGCGCAACACAGGCAGCATGTCATCATGCAGGTTCAGAAAGCAGACAGTTAGGATAACAAACACTAACATTATGACCAGCTGACATGTGGATGCAGATGTGTTCACTGCTATAACTCAGAAAAAGACATTATAATAGAACAAATAACAAAACAAAACCAACAACAGTAACAAAAACACACCGTTAGGGCACTGAACAGCTGCACTCATTGTTTTTTATTTTACAAATGGATTAAATGTTTGATGGCTGCTCATAGTGAAACATTATCATCACTCTGCAGCACTATAGACTTTTTTCATCTCTCTTAGTTCATCATTTTTTAATTTCATTTTATCACTGTGGTGCACCAGTCTAGCACAATAGTATACTGCATTTTTTGTTTTATTCTATGCTACTGTGTATATGTTATATTTTTTTACTTTTTTTAACCTCTGCACTATTTCATGTTTTATTTAAAAGAATCTGTTTTTCTAATTTTCCTCATTTTCTTCTCATACATTCATATTCATACATATAAGTGCATTGTTGAAGGGAGCCTGACAAATGAATTTCATTGCCACCAACTATTTCAATGAGATTTGTGCACCTGAGTTATAACGACCTTGAACTTATGTCACATTTATTGTTTATTTCTGTCTCAGTGCTTTTCACCGACCCCATTTCTCACAGCAGCATTTAGCTGTTTTTTAGCTTAAAAGCTGTGATAAACTGATTGTATGCTAACTGCCACCGACAAGCAGCAGACATGCAAACCTAGCAGCTAGCCGGTAAAGAAAGGGGAATATCGAGCTTTCAAAGAACAAGATATTTTTGTGTTGGTGACCAAACCAGAGCTAACAGGAGAAAGAGAGAATACATGAAGACTTAGGTTCATTAGATAAAATTAATAAATATGTTGTGTTTGCTTGATGTTCTCATACAAACAGGCAATCGTCTGTTAAAGGTCCAGTGTGCAGGATTTAGAGACATCTAGTGGTGAAGGTGTAACCATCTAAATATCCCTCCGCTCACTCTCCCTGTCCAAACATGCAGAAGAACCTACAGAGGCTGCGAAACTCACGGAAAACAAAAAAGTCCCTTCTCTCGAGTTTAGTTTGTCCATTCTGGGCTACTGTAGACACACTGCAGTGCAACTTGCAGACTCTGTAGATGTAAAGAGTTCACACTAATGTGATGAAAACACAATAATTCATATTTGCGGGTGTCTGCAGACAAATGAAAACACACTGTGAATATATTTTATGCCTGCCATATGCAGATTTGAGTGTATTCTACTAGTTTCTAATGTCAAATGTCACATCGCAAATGACTAAAACAAGCAACATTTGATTTTTTTTTACAAAATATAGATCATCAGTTTTTTTTTTTAATGCATCCAGTAATGAGACAATAAAAGGTAAGAGTCAAGAGGCGACTTCCTGTTTCCTGCCAGTAAACTGGATCCCAGACTCGTCTTCCACTCAGACCCAAACTCCAGCTGAGCCCTCCTCCTCCTCCATACTGCCAAATTACTATCATATGGCCCTATAAACAGCATATACATGTGTATGTGAGTGGATAGAAAGGCCTGGAGATGAATGTGAGTGTGCATGTTTATGTTGAAAAGATGTGGTTGTTAATGCACATGTGTGGATGCGTGCATGTTGTTTTTTTGAATTCGCCACGCATAAGAGAGAAGGAGACAGAGGAGAAAGCAAGTAAAGACGCTGAGAATGAGACTAATAAGAAGACAGAGATAAACAGAGAGAGACAGGCGAGGAGAGAGACAGACAAGCGCAAAAGGCTGAGTAAACAAGATTCAAAGATATAGAAACAGAGAGCTGAAGTGCGGCCCCCTGGCAGCTGTAGCTGTTAAAAGCTAACAGAAAATTTTTATCTGGAGATAAGACAGCAATTACGGAGAGTAAATGCCCCTGTCTGAGAATAAGGAAAGAAAATTCAAGGTTTCTGCTGTTCCACGAGATTTTGTATCTCTGAAAAATGGAGAAAAAGAGCTAAGAGCTACTGCAGAGGAAGTGTGCAAGTGCATTCAGACCAAAATTACACATTTATTCACATGTGGTTATGAATGAACCCCACTTTGTTCACTTCATGCACAGTTCAACCTGACTGAACTTTGCCTTGCAGACTCATCAGTCTCTCCAATGTCCAGATAGTCTGGTTGAAAGGACTGAGATCAACCTCTCAGTCAGGAAATGTTGGATGTTTTTATTGGTATTGATGTGTAACAACTACTACAACTCAAACATTAGCTTAAGGATGGGTTTAAGGATGTTACGAGATACAATACTTCAGTACGGAGTTGATCCCAAATTCCAAAAACTTAATGGTAATCATTTTCCTATAGTGCCTTTTGTACCGGGGAGGCAATTCTTCTAGAGATGGGGGGGCCGCATGTACACCTACAAGCGTTCTTGTCTGTCGTTAACGGTAAAAAGAAAAACGCCCACCAGCAGCAAAAATGCAACAACACATGTACGATGATGACAAGTGAAGCTGCAACACAAGAGACGTTTCTGCCTCAACTAATTAAAAGAGAGGCAGTCGCTTACGGAAGAAGACTTCTTTGTGTTTGAAGCGAATCATTGTGGTTTATTTCACAAAGGCTAATCTGAAAATGATGCCTTTTGAGACAAATACAGGAAAACACTTCCAACTTACGAAAGCACCTCAAGTTTCTTTAAAACAATTCAAGGTGAGTGGGTTTCAGTTCACTTTATTGCTTCCTTAACAATGTAAACAGAGAGTGCAAGATGCAACTCTGGTGTCAGAAAGCCCCATCCAGATCAAATGAGAGGCTGCAGCAAAAACAATGCAGGTGCTCTTATTCTGTTTAATGATGTGGGTAGTCTGTTTAGGCTGTGATGGAGAAGAAACGGAGTCTACTGTTCCTACAGAGCTGAACAATACAGCAAGGAGGGAGTAAAAAGACAGTAATTAAAATTTAAAAATGGGACGTCCCTCCCACACACTGTCCCACAAACCTGTGCTGCAAACATCACAAAAGTTTCTATAAAAATTCAGCTTTCCATCACCCTTCCTGCAGAGATGCACCGAGATGTGGAGACGTGATGTGTTAATTTGTGTTTTGGAACATAACAGCTGTAAAACAAATTAGAAAATAAAAGTTTTTATTCACTGATTAACTGCTTTGTTCCCAATTAATGTCGCTCTCATAAAGCAGCTCAATCCGCCGCCGCTGCTGCTCTCTCAGTCTGACTGAGTCCAGGAGGAGGAGGAGGAGCCAAGTTTGAAGGTTGTGTTTGCAAACTGTAGCTGACAACTGCTGCACATTCTGCCTTTAATGTCCTCAGAGGTGCTGCCGCATGTCGGATTCAAAGCAACAGACGCTGATATTTATACACAAGAAAAATTACCGATCACAACATACTGTGGTGTTTGTCACTCTGCAAATAATATCCTACACGACAACAAAGTGACTGGACAGAGAGAGAGAGAGAGAGAGAGAAAGAGGGAGGAGAGAAAAGGAACTAATTGGGTCCAAGTCAGAGCGAATCCCAAACTAACAAGCCAGAAACGGGACGCCGGCCAACTGGATTTCTCCTACAGCCGAAAATCAGTAATCATGTGTCCCCAACCACATGTGTTTGTGTGTGTGTGTGTGGCTGCATCATGTGTGTGTCATGCTGAAGATCTGCCATGGAGCTAATGGGACAGGATAGACCCTGTGTGTGTGTGTGTGTGTGTGTGTGTGTGTGTGTGTGTGAAGTGTAGGAGGGCCAGATTTAGGTATTAAAGAGACAGAACTGACAAGGGAATACAGATATAAAAACACCTACCTGAGAAATAATGCAAAGGTGGGAACACAACAGGAAAGAACAGCATCGACTGCAACAACCTGTGTGCTATTGTGTGCATGTGTGTGTGTGTGTGTGTGTGTGTGTGAGTGAGAGCAAGATATAGAAACAAAACGAATGTAAGGGCTTTCAGAGTGCTGCTGACTGCTGTGTGAGCAATAAAAGCAGAACTGGTTTGTTTGTTTACTTAAATAGCATATGTGCGCAGGCGTATATATATGTGTGTGTGCGTGTGTGTGTGTGTTTCTGCGTGTGTGCGTGTGTGTACCGGCTGTCCGGCAGGCTGACTGTTTATCTGTTGGTCTTGATGGATTCGTCAGCTTGGCCTATCTGACCCATTCCATCCCTGTTAGAGCGCCGCAGATAAAAATAGCTGCTCAACTAGGACACAATGTGCAGAGCCTGGCTTTGATTAGGACACTCTGTGCGTCTGTGTGAGCGTGTGTGTGTGTGTGAGCGTGTGTGTGTGTGTGTACCGTTTTCAAAAACAACTACCTCTGCCTGGGCACATGATGGGGGGGGGAGTGGAGGGCAGGATGGGAGGTAAAGAGGAGGAAGAGTTATGAAAGAGGCGAGCAGTTTAGTGTAAAATAACTGTCAGACCTCTCTGCCTCTCTGTACTTTCTCTCTGTTTTTCTTTCACCTTTCACTCCCACATTTCACTGTAAATCCGTCTCTTTCTCCTTCAAACTCCAGTTATCAAGGCCGACTGTCTTAAGCAGCAGTTTCTCTTTCTTGTTCCAGCAAACTGCAAATGAAGCAAACTAATGCAATTTCACAAATAACAGGTCACCTTAGAGCACAGAGATGAATATTGAATATTTATTGTGGAAAAAAAGTGTCTTAGCTGGTTAAAAATCTACTTTTTTAGATTTAATTAAATACATAAATGAATGCATAAATGAACTGCACAGCTCTTTTCACCGAAAATGACTTAGCTTTTTTAATGAAAGTATTCATTAGGTTTGTTGTGTGGAAAAAATCCTAAAAGATTACAAAGATGTTCTCCATATTTGATCCAAAACATAAGTTAAAAGTTCGGCATTTTAAATAGTAAAAGTAAAAAACCTCAAATGAAATTAAATGCTAATGCTTTTCTGCAAGATCGAGTCTTGAAAAGCATAAGATGTTGTCAAAAAATACATCACACACTTATAAATGTTATTTTTAAGCCATTTTTCATCATTAGAGTAATACGAATTAAACATCTTGAGCTAGTTTTTCAGAATAAAATCTGCACTAAAGACGAAAGTCTGCAAAAGCTCAGTGCGGTGAATAAAATGTATGTTGTGTTGACTTGCTGGGATTTTCCAAACTGACTCTTTGTTACGGGACAGCAGAGTTTAAAGGTGAAGTGACCTGAATTGAGTTTCCGGCTCTTTTGACACAAAAAGAGCAAACTTTTCTCTCTGTTAGAGGCTCCTTCTCCCAACTAACTATGTCATTTGTCACTTTCCTCACAGTTTAATCTTCCATTATTTGATCTCTGCTGAAACACATTATTCCAACAATTCATCTGTACTTCTGTGAGGCTTTTTGTTCTTCGTGCAGCTGCGATCGTCTCCGTCCCGTCTCTGCGTGAGTCTATTCGTTCATTCATCTCTGAATCAGCAAACGCAGCACTTCTCCACTTTGTCTGCTCCACTTACATACATTAACCCACAGACACAAATGTGAAAACATGTGTTGGAGGTTAATAAAAGATTTGACACCTGTCAACATGAGGAAGACATGAGTGAACTTTAGACTTTCTTTTTTTTTTTAAAGGTGGTTAAAACATCTGGTGAGAAAGGTCAGCGAGGTCAAAGTCTCACACTTTTTTTTTTTCACATAAAACATCTGAGAGCCTCAGTTACATGTATCTATGAAACCAAAGCAAACAGTATGAGCTTTAAAATTTTTATCTGCCTTTGCTATCGCGCTCGCAAACGCTGGTATTTTTCCACCATGCGTGCCAGGAAATGACCATACAGACAATTTCCACACAATACAAAAGATAAAATCAGCCATGTTGGTGTCATAGACGAATGATCACACGCTAATGGAAACTTTACTTTGAAAATCTGTCACCTTTTATACGTGTTTCGCGTGTTTACGGTGTACGATCTGGTTACTACAGAGTCAATATGACATATTGTGAACATGTTTGTGGATATTTGTTCTATTCTCTTTATAAATCAAACTCAACAGGTAATTTGTTGTGTGGCAAGTGAGTCAAAGAGGTGATTTTAAACACTTATTGAGACAGATTTAAAAAAAAAAAAATTGGCTTTACTAATCAATAAGAAAAAACAACAAAAAACTGATGAATAACTGATTAAATGAGCCAATTAAATCCTGTGAAAAACACTTGAAACCAGGAATCAGCTGAAAGATGAATTCCCTCTCTCTCTTTTTTCCTCCAACCATCCATCTACTGGTTCATCTATCCAGCCTTCTCCCTTAATCCCTCAACAAGTGAGCCCACCTCCTTTCCGTCTCATCCATCCATGACATGCCAGGCTGGAGATAATCAGCATTACGAGTGAATTAACTGTGCTGAACAAGGCCGGCACCCCCTCACACC
>JAPZDZ010000006.1:17791762-17812302 GCA_029783805.1 Acanthurus tennentii | reverse complement strand
ACACAGCACAAAAAGGAGAAAAGAAAAAGATTATGGGTTGGTTTTAACAATAAATCATACAAAGGTCTGAACTGTTGTAGGCAGTACTCTTGCCTCTAGTTACTCAGTCTCTTAGTTTCATCCATCATAGCACATTGTGAATGTAACAAATAATTAAGGCTTCTGTAGGAAAACCTAATGAATGGGAGAAAAAACCAGGGCTGTTCTTGGTCAAACACAAATATGAGCAAACAAAAAAACTTTCTCAAAGTCTGAAAAATGTGTTTTATTATGTTTATACAGCATATTGTTATAAGTATACATTTTTATGTTTAATTCACAAAATTTCATAACATATCCCTTCTGCTTTCTGGGTGAAATAAGTCACTAGCCACAATATGATCTTTACTGTATCAGAAAATTGAAAGTCTTGTTTATCAATGACTGTCTTCCATGGATTATTTAGCTAGAATTGGGTGGGGTTGGGTCATAAATTTATGCTCAAGTGGTCTTTTTTATTGGGCATCACATACAAATAAAAAAAAAAGACAAATGCAGGCATGAAAACAAACCTTTGAAAAAAACAGCTGATGTCACACTGTTGAAACAGGGGTCAAACTTTCGTTATCAAACCCGTTTCAAGTGCTCTCCCACAAAAAAAGTACTGCATATGCAATGAACTGCACTGCTTTTATCCTCTGCTCATTGATTATTTTATGTGTCAGCAGTGTTATTTTAAGAGGAGCATCAAAAGCATGGACACTTAATTCACGCTTACATGTCACAGGCAACAAAGCAGTGTAAAGTGATTTACTTTCTGGGGAGGGTGGAACTAGAAAACCAGTCCAAGCTGAATTTTAAATGCAGCTGTGCACTTGTCTTTTACTTTCCGAGTTCAATTTTGAATTGTGCTAACTAATTAAGGAGAATTACAAAAAAGAGAGGAACAGGACGTAAAAGCACATCATGATTTTCTGGACATATCAACACATCTTACGTCAGTATTTGATTCTCCACAGGTTTCTACTTCCTTCCTCTGTCTCCTGTTAGCCATGAATGGACTGTAAGTAAAATGACATAGCACCACCATTCAAGACAATCTTAAAGTAAAAAACACTGCTGAATTCCTGAGCTCAGGGGTTCCTGTGCTCTTTATACACTAACATGGGATGAACTGTGAGAAGACCGACTCTCTTAACTGACTTAAGAAAAAATTTTTAAAAAAGCTGATTGAAATGAATACAGTATTTCCTTGATTCAGTCAAGATATCTAGTCACACAGTCCAAGTTTGTCCTGTCCCATCATGGTGTTAATATTTACTTTCTTATAACACCCCCTCTCCAAAGTAATCTTCTACCTTGGAGCAGAAATGATTAAAATGAGAGCTCAGAGCTGCCTAGCCAGGGAGTCATGATTCACCAGTGCTTGGGAGACTTGGCGCTGTTTGCAGCCTGTGACGTCTGTGAGCCCAAACCTAAAGTGTCTCTTAAAATAACAGAAATGCTGGAACAGATCACAGAATGTACTTTATCAGCTGCATCTGTGGCTGACTTGAAGTATAATGACAACACCGACTATGAAAGCCTCTTTTTTCTCATCGTTTTTCTTCCGAGACATAATCAAATCATCAAAATATGCTAAATTGGTCATCAACCAGCCCTTTCCAAACAGCCAAGATGTGTGCACACCAGCAGACATTACAAAACAAGGAAAAATTTCAAAAGGAAAAAAAAAACCTGTAAAACTCAAACACTAACAGCATCAATCCAACCAAACAACAAAGATATATTACAAATTCTGTTAGCAATAACTTATTTCACATCATGCAATAAAAAAAGTAAAATTAAGGACAAGAAACACAAATATAAGATTGATATCCCCTCCCTCGTTTTCCTCAAATGTATTGGCAAGCAAGTTAATGTCCATTCTGGTTTGGTTGTTTTATTATTCCTTTTTTTTCAGGGTGGCACTTGATAGTTCTGATATAGTTGCTGTTTTCTCTTGATGAGGTAAAAATGAAAGACTGAAGTACTCGGATGATGAAGAGAGGGTGATGGAGAGGAAGGAGTAGAGAGCGAGAGAAGCTCAGACGTCCACCCAGCTCTGCTCAACGATGGCCGTCACCCTCTTCTCATACTCCCTCTTGTTTTCCTGATAGAGCTGTGCGGCCTGACTGTTGGCCGGGCTGTTGGGATTTGGCTCATCCAGCAATGACTGCAGCAAGATAAATAGAAGTGATGTTAAAAAACACATTTCTTTTGTCCAGCCAGCATGAAACAATCAGGACAAACTCTCCGAATGAGGTGGAACATTAAGATATAGTGTGTGTAATGCAATACATACAGCAAAATGTTGTGGACAAACTATTCTGGAATATTATTTTACATTTATTCTGATCTCTGATACCTGATGTTTCCACTCCCTTTGGAACAGAGACACTGTAAAGCAGCTTCCTCTTGTATTAAATTACATACAAAAAAGGGATGATGCACTGAAATATAACTTGATATGATAATTAACTTCCATTGAAATAAGATATGATTCTTGAAGTGCAAATTTAAACATTTTAATGTCTTCTAACCATCACATTTTATTCTACAAATGCAGGTAGCCAAAGCATTTCAGCACAGGTTTTATCAGCTGCTGTGAATGATTGGAAGAGATTTTTTGAATGTGATCTCATGAGCATCTGACAAATAACAGAGAATACTTTAATAATTTTACTCAGACCAATGCATTTATATTCACACATGTATTGAAGAAAGTAGAGTACAAGCAAAATGGACAAAAGCCAACCTGGATGGAGGTGAGTATGGACGACACATCATATGTGGGGCTCCAGCGGTTCTGAAGAATGTCTAAACATATACTGCCATCTGCGTAAACTGGTAAACACAGAACAAATACAAAAGAAGATGAATCCAGATGACTGAAAATTTGTAACCTTAATCTAAATGATACACAAATGTGCTGTGTTCACACATTGCAGTAAACTATAAAACACTGCGTGTCTTTTATGAGCAAGGAGTTTATGAAGTAGTACAATCAGCAATTACAACACACAATATTGAAAAGCTAAACTGTGCAACCCAAAGAACACTAATAAAATCAGTTCTGCGATCGAAAGCAAATGGATCATCCATTGGTTGCAGATCCATCATGTTAGCTGTACAAGCACAAAACAAAAAAGATCTGCTATATTTAGAGTTTACTACCAGCCTCAGTTAATTTACCTACTAAATTCAGTTTAATAATTAACTGGAA
This sequence comes from Acanthurus tennentii, assembly GCA_029783805.1. Taxonomy (NCBI): domain Eukaryota; kingdom Metazoa; phylum Chordata; class Actinopteri; order Acanthuriformes; family Acanthuridae; genus Acanthurus; species Acanthurus tennentii. Next base: position 17,809,058 of record JAPZDZ010000006.1, on the reverse strand, counting down.
AAGGAGATGAATAAAAGGAAACTGTCAAAATCAGGTGGGAATGAGAACTTGAAGGTTTGATGTAATGGAGGCAAAATCTATGCAAAAAGGGCTACATCTTAAGTCAAACCATTTTCTTCTTCATAAATCTCCATGGACACTAGATATGAAATTAGCAGAAATTTATCTTTTTTTCCAGATACATTGTTGTATATGCTGGAGTTTGTAAGGGAAACTGTACAACTCACCATTTGGGTGAAACATTCTGGAGACAAACCGAACTGTAGGAGGCTTGTTTGGATACTCCTCTGAAAACTCTATCAGGAGCTTAAATGTTCCTGCAGAGACATATATGGGGAGAGGAGAGGGGCGAGAGACAGAGGAAATGACAGGGAGGGAGGGAAAGAGCATGTGAGGGGTGCACACAAGTAATTTAGTGAGAAGAATACAGATGCGAGGGATCAAGGGGGTTGGAGAAAGCCAGAGAAACAATTACATTACTAAAAATACTGCCAGCTTGACTAGAAAGAGAAGCTAATCCTTCATTGAGGCAGAGATGTCAAGTTTGCAGGCTAAAGGCAGAATAGGGAGGGGAGCTGACTAACAAGAGAAAACAATAAACCCTGAGTAAGCATTTTCTTTGCTTGGCCTAAGTCATATATTAAAGCAAAGAAAGTGTATGAGAGAAAAAGTGTGTATGTTTATGTGCTTGTAAAGTGAAAGACACTATTGTACTTCATGTATTTATCCAATAAAACTGCATATAAAAAGGTATGATAAAATATATGTTTACAGGTGTGGAAATGTTTGTTTTTATGAGTTTGTGTGATTATGTAATTGAAAAGTGTGTAACAACTGTGTGTGTTACAACACATTGCCCAGAGGGCTGTAATAGTTGGATTAAATGATGCAACGTTACAATTATAAGAATGCAGGAAAAAGTTGGATTAAATCCGAAGCTAGGAAAAATATGCACCCTATGAGCAAAGACTTTAAAAAGAAGATAAATCAAAGTGGAGAACTTACCATCTTCAAACGGTGTTCCCACAGGCCTGCAGAAGGCAGAAAGAGAAAGAGAGAGAGAGGGAGAGAGAGAGAGAGAGGGAGAGAGAGAGGGCAATAAAATTATTCCCAAATTCTCAACTTCCCCACTGATACCAAAGAGGTTTTGGCTTGCAGAAAAACATAACCATTACCATCTATCCTTCAAGGACTTGCTCTGCACAGACACCGGAGGCTTTATTTACTCAGCTCTTCACAGTCACACAGTCTGTATAAAGAGACCAATTAAATCAGCTGCCTACACTTTTTACATTTCCGGCTGCCTCCCCTTTGACTTTGAATGAGGTGAGGGTCTATCAGTAAGGCTTTTCTATTCTTAACCCTGGTGTGTTGATCTGGTTTGTATTTGTTGCATCTTGTTGCTTCCTGTTGAGTTTTCAATTACTTACAGGTATTTCTTGCCTCTTGCTTCTGTTCTTAATGTTTTTCTTTTTTGCTGTGACTTGTAAATTTCATTCAACACATATGCTTTCTGGAAACTTTGGAGTTTTCCTGTAAATATTATTTTATTTTCCTTTCAGCTACCTTATAATTGAGTTTACAAAGACATATCAGAGTGAAAAAGTCCCACTTTTGGTTTGAGTTTTATGAACAATTCTTTCTTCCTTCCTCTCCTTACTTGACTCATGGACTTCAGTCTCAAGAATGTCTTGCAGCCAGTTCTTCTATAAAAAAATTGCCTGGGTCTGCTGATTTGCCAGACTGTTTTGTGCCACAATCACAGCAGTAATAAAAAATATTTAAATATTCCAAAGGGGTGAGGGGACTCCGTGCATCACAATCACAGTAAAGACAGCAGGGCGGAGTTGGATTTAGAGCATGACTCACCCAAAAATAACAGCGTTCCAAAGCATGATGTTGTTCTCTGATGGTGCTCCACTCACACCGGTGGGAGGATCTTCTTGAAGTCTGGGTAAGACAGAAGAAAGGGACATGGTAAGAGAAGAAACAAAGGGAAACATCGAAGGAATGACAGCGAGAAAAAGAGAGAAAAGGACAGCAAAAAAAGACGTAGATAAAAAGAAAGGCAGCAGAAATCAAGCTTGAAGAAAACAGGAAGAAAGGAAAAAAGGGAGACAAAGAAAAATGAGAACAAGCAAAAGGAATGGTGGAAAGCAAGAAGAGACATAGAGATAAAGCAGCATTAAGAGATGAAAGATGGATTTAAATGGAGACGTTAACAGACATGGGGGAGAAAGAAAAGGGAGAGACAAGGATGGGACATAGTGTGAGGATTTCAATTAACACCTTGACTGCAGGGTAATTATCAGTCAAAACACGAACTGCTGTATCAACACAACTTCAATAGACAGCCATCCCTACAGGATCAACTGCACACTGCCCATCCTGCTGTCACATGTAATTTAATATAGGCTGTACATTTAGCACTCCTCTGAAGCCATACTGTACCATGACTATAACCCCAGTGAGCATCAAAGACTTGGTAGTATTAAGCCCTGAAGCTGACCTTCGACTCAAATGACTTCTAACTAATGTTTTTACAGCCAGGCTACATGGATAGATTGCAGGCAAATACACAAACCTTTAAAAAGAGAATACCCAGATGTTTTTCTATCAATACGTATAGGATTGGTTATCTTTCACCACTGATCTTTATGAAACACTAATGGCCGAGCTGAAACCCAGTTCATAAAACCTCTGGACACTCAGTTTCTGTTTTTTTCCCAGGAAAATCAATCTGGTGCAGAGGAGGTGATGTGTTTTACACATGCTCAGCAGCAGAAGCATTACTGCTGTGTTTGCAATAAATAGAAGAATAGGGTAGTTAGCAGCAGCAGAAGAAGACAAAGAAAGAAATGTCACCTGGAGGAACTGGAACTCCAGAACATTGAATTCAGACAAATAGTAAAATTTTAATTGTTTTATCAACAAACAGAAAAAAGTAAAAGACTGTCAAAATGAAAGATTAATTGAACATGAAATGCAGAAAAGGCAAAAAAATTCATTGGTTTTACTCATATCAGGATATGATGCTGAAAAGTAGAGCTAAAACTCAAGGTTATTTCTATAATTGATGATTGATATTCTGCAGCTGAAAAGTGTCAGCGCGCATAACTTGCTTGGCGGGACCAAGAGCAAAAAAGATCCAGTAGTAAACAAAGATCCAGAATTTCCAATTTGTAAAACTACAGGCAATTTAGAAACATGACATGGGAAATTTTTACAGGTAAAAAGACCTGTCAGACAACTCCAAATAATCAAAGACTGATTTATCAATTATGAAAATAACCATTAGTGCCTGCTCCATAAAGAAAACGGCCAAAAGCTGTTTGAACAAATGTTTTCTGAAGGGCAATGCAAAAACCAAGGAAACAACTGCCAAGTTTCCAACAACAGCCTTTGGTCTGTTCAACTATTGATCAGTGTAGGCTCTGAAACAGGTGGTGGATTAGGTCTGTCAAATAAAGGCAGTGTGTTGAAATGAGCCTTACCTCTTAGATTAAACTACAATTTACTGCCAGATCCCTTGGTAAAACACAGAGTTCATTGTATGTCACATTAAAGGTCTTGCTTCTGATCACCAATGCATGTAGACCAAATCCAGAATCACCACAAACTTAGGCCTACAATGCCATGCCTAGTATTAAAAGCTGATTTAATAGGAGCTTACAGCTATAAAACAAGGTAGGGCTGATTTGTGTGTCTCTTTGTAAGTGTAGATCTATGTCCCTAGCTGCAGACCAACCCACTGCAATTAACCTCATTTACTGTAATCTTCCTGAGCTCTCTGTGGGTGGAGGGATGCGCCACTCATTTTCCCTACCAGAATGACTGATAGTTACTTTATTTCACTCCAAAAAACTGGGGATTACTGATAGTCTGCAGACAGCATTAGGTGGAGTTGTGGGTAGTCTTGAGCTAAGAGTGTCCTCACACATATTGTTTTCTTATCTCACTAGCCTCTCCAAAATTAGGTTTTGCAGTTTTTCCTTTTTTTATTCTTGTAAACTAAACATCTCTTACACTTTTCATACCAAAAAACTAATTAAAACTAGTAATCAGCAGATAACTTGATAATAAAAATAACTGCTGAATGTGGCACTGGTATAATTCCTGTTATAAGTGACATAACTAAAAACCTTTGGTCAAGATAACACTCTATATATAATAGTCAGTTCAGTAACTGGTATACCTTATATACGCAACTTGTTTTACTAAGATTTGCATTAATTCTGTTTGGTGAGATCAAACATTAATGGCTACAGAATGACAAACTAAATGCAAAACAAACTCTCAATGTATACAAGACTTAAACTAAGCTAAAAGTGCTTTAAGCCCACTTAAGCTAGCTTGAGCAAGCTTCTCATTACCTCCCCAAACAAGACTTTTAGGTACTGTGGCTTACAAACCACCATGAGTGTAAGGTGATAATTGTTGGCTTCACAATGTTAGTCATGTCTAACAATAAATCTGAGAGAGAAATGATAATGATTCTTTACAGAATAAAACCTACAAAGTTATTCAACACCAAAGTGTCATTTCATTTCACATCCAAGGAAGGGCTTGGAAAAATGAGACTGGACGTCGTCTTTTATTCTTAGGTTTGGATATTGTTATATAAAATTATATGACATAAGTGCTTTCTTTGTCTACTTTTAAAGTCTGCTCTTACGTAAAGTGATGTAATTTTCTGACTTTACTAGATGGTCATAGCTGTTCTGAGATCCACCTTGATTTACTTTATATTAATTTCAATTTTACTAATTATTATTTTTCAAAAATCTTATATTTAGTGAAAGCAGCAACATAAATAACATTACTACACTATTGTAGGAATAAAGGTATTTTGTCAAAAATATAATAATATTTGATTCTGTCTATATTGCATAGCACTGCTATGAACAGTAATTCATAGATTTTTTTGTTTATATGTTTTGAAACTGTATATTTTCAAAAAGGGAAGGAAATACCATCTTTGTGGTTTATTTTGATCATAGTCTGTCCTAATTAAAGAGCATATTGACATTTCAAATGTGATTTATAGTTGAACATTTAAATCACTTCATGAAAATTACCAAGATGTATCTTGTATATCACCATTTAGCCTGAAAATACAGATGATGTAATTTCTGAGCCATATTGCCCAGCCCTAATCTAAGGTACTAAGGCATAAAACTAAGTATTGCTCAGTTTCAGGTCACATTAAGCAATAATCATACTTAGAGATCATACAAAGCAGGTTAAGCAATATCATGCAAGGTAAGATTTCAATCGGTCTGCCTTAATGAGGTCACAGAGGCAGTTCCAAGAATGTGCTATTGTGTTTTCTCTGCCTCAGTGTGCGACAGTGAACCACCTGGGGACTAGCACAGTAGAGTAGAGTTACTGTGACATTTTATCTGCCCTGCTTCATTGGCTGTTCTTAGCAAAATAGCTTAGGATCTTTTTTTCCACTGACAGGTGTGTGTGTGAAAGACACACAAACACAAACACACGCAAGGATGCCATATGGAGCAAGCCAACAGATTGGGGGCAGCAGACAGAAAGGAGGTACGACAAGCAGCACCTTGCCAGGTGTGACTCTCCCAGGAAATACAAACATATCTTTGTTGTCCTCACAACACAAGTTTGATTACATAATCGCTTACACAATAGACTTGTTTAAATATACCAACTTTTAAAAACCAATAAGAAGAAGAGGTTGCAGGCACATATCTTAACATCCTAAATATTGAGAGGGAGCACCCCCTGACTACACACGCGGGGTTGTGCAACACCTGAGAGCCACGTTGCAACCACAGGGGATTGAAACCATAATGCTGGCTGTCTTGTTGCCCTTTGGCAACTGAATTTAAACCCATAGACAAGAGACGGTGATGAGAAATTAGGACAAGACCTTTCACAATCAGCTTCCAATCAAGGCCATTTAAGGCAAGACAAATGGTTTGTTGAATTGTTAATGAGCCACATTTAACCAACTCAGGTAACAAAAGGCTAGCCGAAGTTAACAGCCCAAAAACAAGCAAACAAATCAGGAGAAACATAAAGACCAACGTTAATCTCAGGATAAAAAACATCATAAAATCAAAGAACCATTATCGGATATTTTCAAATTAAATTAAAAGCATGTTATCGTACCCTCGTCAATCCCATTGAGCCCGTGCGTGAATACAAACCTTATAAATTAACAAGTTCACATCACAACAACTCATTACAAGCTTTATATACTGTAACATTTTCAAAAACAGCTAACGCTAAGCTAAGCTAGCTGCCGACAGCTTCATCGGGCTAACGCTGCTAGCTACACACACAAACAGAGGGGCTGACTGCCAAAACGTTACCGTACCTTTTAAAATCTCTCATAAGCCGTCTCCTTGCCGGGGTCGACATTGTTCAAAATTTGTTTTAAAAAAATTTAACTTTGACCATAAACAGAACAGTAGCCGAAAACCAAATCCGGTATGTCTTCCGCTTGTAGCCCTTTTTCTTCTTCTCCCAAAACAACTGGCTAGCTAGCGATTTCTGGTGACGTCGGTTGCTTACAGTGTCGGCCAATAAACGCACAGCTCCTTTTATGTCAGAAACGATGTCGATGGAAAAACGTTAATTAAACAGCTTTCCAAATGAAATCTAAATATATCCCTGCTGGCATGTGGTAAATGATACATCTAACTTAACTTCAGTCCCGGAAAATATCTTTAAAAAATACTGCATTAATATGCTGCAGGCAAAGATAACCAGTTATGTTATCATCATCCCTAGAGACATTTAGAAATACTCAAACTCCAAACTTGTAATGTCTTTAATAGAACATCTGCAGAGTGTTTAAAAACTCATTAAGTAACACATAAACATAAATATGCTATATCATTGTAATGTTCCTGTAGGAGTTTAATGTATTTCTGCAATATTGCTATTAAGATATTTTTAGTCTCTTGTAGCTAGTATCACTGTAACATCCATGCATAAGAATAGTCCCTACAGAGTGGCATGTAGTCATGTAAGTGTAAGGTAATCTTATGATGCTTATAGCCTACTTTTTTGCATCTCTTATTGCATCTTAATCAACCACGAGAGAAAGCAGGGCACTGGCTTTTGCAACTGGAGAAAAATATACTTAAACTTTACATTTAAGTATTTTGCTCATGCTGGAGGTGAAAAGAGGCTAGAACTGGAGGTTAAAGCCTTAACCCTTTACAACAGCAGGCATTGTAGGATATCATTTCATATATTATATAATGAACCTGTGATCTAGTTATGCAGTATCCCAGCAGACTGGTTCAGTCAAAGAGTAAAATATTCACATATTAAAACAGGCTACACATGTAAGTACAGTAATCACAGCTGTCTTTCAGTAAGGCAGACTGTGTATACTTTTTCTTATCTCATAAATTTCTCACTTACTACGCCACACTACACACATAACCTACAGCTAAATGCAACAAGCTCCCAGGAGGTTTATATGAGGCAATGTGGGAACTCATTAACTGAAGATAAAGTGAATAAGGAAGGGAAGATCCAAATTATAGCACACGAAAATGTTGGAATGAGTGGATAACTTATGCTAATGTTTTACTTATGGTGTGTCAGAGTTGATATTTTCTGCAAATAACATAAATTTTAACACAAAGTGCATTCAGTGCAAAGCAATGGAAAATAATTGTAGAGAGGTGACTTAAAAAGAAAAATGGAGTAGAATAGTAGAAAAAAAGAATCAGAAGACAAACATTTACATGCCTTCCTCTCATTCATACTTGTTGATATGTGATCACAGACCCTTTTGTGTGTGTGTGTGTGTGTGTGTTTGTACAGCAGCGGTCCATGAAAATGACAAATAACATGAGATAACACCAACCGTACTCGTTTTCATGCTTGCACGTTTTTTTTATGATTTGGAGAATACTGCAAATACAACAAGCGCCATGTAAACACACCACTGTGTTAGTGTCATTATGCCTGCATTCAGGGAGAAACAAAGAAAAACATTTGTCTCCGACTGCTGTAGGACATTTTCACCGTGTGTTTTAATTGCTTGTTTGTGCTCTTGTTTTTGTTTCAACCAAATTAATAGAGTTTCTTATTGTGTTTTGTTTCCCTCTACATTTCCAAAATCTTTCTTCTGTAATTATTTTCTTTTCTGTTTTCTCCTTCTTATCTTTCTTTTGTATTTTGCTTTTAGAATCTCATTTCCCCACAACTGTTCCTCGCATCTCTTGTTTTGAATTTTTTTTAGTGCTTGAGCATTTTAATTGACTAGCCTTGAGGTTTAAATTCACCTTCATAAATCAGAAATAACATGTTGAGTACACAGATTTTACTGGCATCAAAAGAAGCTTGTCAGAATGAGATTTATTAGGAAAGTAATCTGCCTTATTAACTCATTAAAATAGCCATTAATTACATCCCTAATGTGTTCTGTCATAATTTTGGTATTTTCATTTGAATGTCTTTGTTGACCAAAGTGGAAAAATAGGTAAATATTTCTTTATAGAACGATGTAAGCAGCCTGATTACATAGTTTTAGCAGGACCCACATTAATCTATACACATAAATGGCAAAGTTTCTACAGACTTTTACATAACTTCCTGGTCTCCTTGGAGTTCTAAATAAAAGAAACTGATGCAGAAATCGATCAGCACTGGGATCACATGCACAGCTCAATACTGTGACTCACACATTGAGTTAGCTGGTGCACTAGTCCCACTGCAGGGCTTCAGTGAAATCCCACTCAAAGCTCCAGCAAATATAACTGTCTATTTAATCTAGCTTAATCATTCTCTTGACCATTTTCTAGTGGCAGTCCAGATTGCAGCTATCAATAGACCCACAGTCCTGATGGTGTTTAACTACTGTGAGAATGTAGGTCACATAGAGACAAAAGGGCCTGGCTGCAGCATTCGTCTTTGCTGGCTCCCCCAAGAGTCAGGAATGAAAAGCATGATCTTTATGTAATGCAAAACACATTTACATCATGGGTTGCTAGGCTCCTCAGGGAGGAAACAAGTTTATTTATGGGATTTCAGTACCACTGGAAAGCTTGAATTCATCAGCTGGGAAACAGTGGAAGCATGTTTATTCATGGAAGTCCAAGAGACTGATTGTAATGGATAAGGTTTTTAATCTTTTTTAGCTTGTTTTTTTTTTAAGTAGTGACAGTTTTGCTCTGTAACTCTGTCTGGCTGCTTTGTAGAGGAAAAAAAGGCCCCAGTCTCTGTCAGTCTGTCTGTCCTGTCTGTCAGTGGCTGGACAAAGGCCTGGATCCAGCCAAAATAGGCAGGAAGAGAGTATCACTGCTGAGCTCAGGTGCTTTTAATAGAAAGGGCAGAGAAATGGTGCATTACTTTCTCTCACTAACACACTGAGAGAGACTGTGGTGTTTTTCTCCCTCACAGATTATACCAACATGGTATATATGAAACAAAATATGTGAAAGAGATGTGATTTATGGAAAACTTTGGGAGCATATGAACTATGGAATAACAGAAGAGTTATGATACATTTCTCTCTTTATCCTGTTAGTTAAAAACTAGCTTAGTTAACTAGTTTAGCTGAAGCTTTTGGAAGTCACTTTTTAATGTTGTGCATTTATAGCTATTAATGGTTTGTAATGGAATACTTTAAACATATGTTTTAAGTTAGATGTAGCATTTTTTTAGTCTGAAAGACCGACAATAAACCTGGTTTTAAAATGGTTGTATTTTTCATTGATTTACTGGATCTTCTTTCTATTAATGAAGGGAATTGTTTCATCATGTTTTCCCTGCAGCTGAACAGTTGCAACAGTTGTAAAGTCTCAGTTTATTCTCTCAGCATTCACAGAGAGGAGTGGTTGAATCTTGTTTCGTTAATGTAGGCTGCCCTCCCTTTTCTCTCCCTCGTGTTCTGCGGATGGAGAGGTCACTCAGGCCTTTTTACCTCACTCATCAGTCTTACTCTAATGATCCATTAGTCTCCACAAAAACCTGCTGGCGACGGCTAGAAGACTCCAGTCTGAGTGTTAGGGCGGTGACGTGATGGAGCCATTAACATGTTCTACAGCTATCAGCGCTAATGAGGAGCGAAGCTTTAAGATGGTACAGGCTAATTGTCTCATTAGAGCTGCAATGTCTCGCTACATCTGCATAGGCGATAGCTGTAATTAAATTACACAGCTGACTGGGTGAGTGTTTGGACAGCCAGTCAAGTCTGCAGCCAACTGGAGTGTTTCGGTCAAATTTTAGGGTCTGTGAAGGGCAATGGTGCTTTCAATGTCAGGGAGAAAAAAATAGATTGATTAACATAACGGATTAATTTGAAATGCACAAAATGAGACAGTGTTTTCATGAGACAGCGTGACAGTGAAAGTATTAATAACAGAAGAGAGTTTGTTTTTTAAGCTGAAAAATCTGCAGTTTTGTCACATGCTTTATAATCAACTGTCTCTTTAATATCTGGTTTATGTAAAAATAACTCTATGGATGGCAGTGTGTGTTGCTCTGCCTGCCACTGTGGTCCATAGTGTAATATCTCTACAGTTATTGGATAGGATGCCATGAATTTTAATACAAATATTCATGTAAACAACAGAATGAATTATCATAACTTTGACGAGGCCTTTGTTTTTCCTCTATCATCAGGTATTAACCTTAGCTATACTTATATTATGCTCTGTGCTAATTTGCTACTATTGGTTACCATGCTAACACATTAAGTACATAAGCTCAGTATCAGCATGTTGACCTTGTTAGCATGCTGATGTTAGCATTTATGTCATAACATCACTCATCTGATAGGCACCTAAGTGGCTGCAGACTCATGGTCTTGTTATCACGTTGCCGTAGCCTATCTCTTGGTAATGTAGAGCAGCATGTCTTCATTGCAGTGTTCCAGTATTAAACATTGTGTCTAATGGAGAAGCACAGGATGAGATAAACAGAGAACATGTACTCCTTGTCATCAAAGTAACCGCACACAAGTGTCTTTTTTCCACATGTAGTTGTTATGTTATCACTGGTGAAGCTTCTGAAAATCTCCACAATCAGGGGTTATGTGGAACTTTGAAGATGCACAAACCCGAATGCAGATGCAGACATATCACTGTCAATTATTATGAGTTGCAGCTTATTATTCATTACTGATGCAACAACAGGGACATTTGTGGCAATAAGTTTATGCAGAGGGTTTCAGTGAGGCATGAAAAAAAAAACAAAGGAATTGCACATAGCCCTGGGGTGTAAGTATGAAAAGGCAGAGAGCAATAATAATATACACACACACGCACACATACAGAGTTTACTGCATCAGACCACAGATACAAACTGTGCATGTTTCATTTTTCTTGCCTTCTGTCAGTCTTCTCTCTTTTCAAATCAAGTCTAAATCGAGACTTTGGACTCTTTACCTCTTGTGAGGCTTGGATTATTGGTTTCATCACGTCAAAGGGGAGTGTTTGTTTGTCTGACTCACCATCAAGTTATGTTCAGTTTAATTTTCTTCTTGATCATTAGGGAACAAGAACTGGTACAAGGCTCGGCAATAAAAAAAACAAAAACAAAACAAAACAAGACAGGACAAAATGAAAAAGGGTAAGAATTGATGGAAGAACCTTGCTTGCAAAACTCGATTGTTTGTTACAAGCTCAGATGTTCTGAAATCACATCGTAGAGCAAAAGATAAAAATTACTGAAAATGTGCAGACAGGGACAGGTAACACATTATAAGCAATGATTCAAAGTGAATACAGCCTGAGAGAGAGAAAGCACTCAGCCTATGAGACCTGTTTTCTTTTCTTTTAAGCACTTAAATTGTGATTTCAGTGCTGCAACTCTCTGACCTTGCACTTAAATTTTATTAGCCCCACTAAATCACTCCAAAGGAGTCACTGCCTGAGCTCCAAAGTTTATTCTTGACCTTGAGGCAGTGATCATTTGTAAAATAATTGAACTCTAGTGTTGCTTACTTGCTTTTTTCAGAGTTTTAATCAGCATCTTATAGTCATTGCCCTATTTTAGATAGTGACAGAGGTTTAAATATTGCTCCCTCGTGCAGTCACGCACTTAAATATACACTGATTTCCCAAAGATTTCCCCCAAAGTTACTGTGAAGGAACAGCCTGGACTTTCTCTTTATTAACACAAGATGGAGCTCAAGATATCAAATGGAAAAGAGTAACCTGCTGTTGTCATGGTTTCAGGTATCCTGGAGACACAGTACTAGATGCTAATTGGTGGAAAGAGAAAGAGCGAGAGAGAGGTAGAGGCGGTTGCTCCCTCTCTTTCCTTTTTTGTTTTATATTTGCATCTCTATGTTTAGTCTGACACGTGAAAAGCATCACACGGTGGATGGAGAAACAATGTGGAGGAAAACAATGGATCATAATAACTGAACTAAAAAGGAATGAAGATGAGACTTTATAACCATCAAAAATGAATTGCAATATGTACTTTATAATGTTTTATATGTATATTTAAGTGGCCAAAATACTAATGTTTCTTAACCTTGCCTTTTTGTATTGATTTCTGTTATTCATATGGCAACACCATTGATCATAACTGTAAACTTGTCTCATTTGCAATGAATTTATTCAAAAAGTTTCCTCTCTGTCTTTCTCTCCCACTTAAAAGTTTCACAAGGTTATACAGAGGGTGATCATTACATGACTTCACACTGCACCACTGACGTGATGTTATGTGAACTATGTGTGATAAGTTGTCGCATGTAAACAGGGTTTGATTTTCTGTTACGCAAACCCCTTCCTGGGTTCTCTTCTCATCCTCCGCTTTGATACCGCAAACAGTATCATCACCCAAGTTTCCAAGACAGCCCATTTATCATGATCTCTTCTTCTGCCACATCACAGACAAACACATATCTCTGCTGGTGCTGTTTACAATAGGGTACAGGCCATTTTGTACTGATATCTTGGCATCAGCATCAAACTTGCCTGCATCTGCTCGCCTGGAATTAAAAGGGCTTTTATCCAAACCTCCTTGGCAAACACAGAGCATTTAAATTTAGATGTTGAGCAGCAGCAGCAGCAGCAGCAGCAGCAGGTACCCAAATGATGGACCGACATCAAAGACTAAGGCCCAGTGATAAATTGCAGCCATTTGATTGATGGCGATAAAAGAATCGAGTATTCAGTGGATCCTTAACGGCATTTTGGAGCTCACAGAGGCTCCATCCTGCCACAGTGCAGCTGCGAGTTGTGTAATTTTGGATTAAGCAGCTGTATTGTCTCTTCTGCCTTTGTCTCCTGCCCCTTAATGCAGTGCCGGTCAACATCTCATCACTCCCACATCTAGAAATAAACCTTTGGGACACCAGAGACAAGCATGGGGTTGGATAAAGCTAAAAAAACACAGCTAAAGCCAACTGAGTAATCCTCAGTTTCCTATGTTTCAGCTTTGTTTACATTTTGCAAAGTTATAGATGACATGCTATTGTTAATGCGAGTCATTTACACACAAAAATTAAGGATATAAATCAAAAGTAGAGGACAGGGAAGAAAACACCTTAATGAACCCTTCTTTTTCTACATTGCATGAACTGACTGACTTTAATTACAAAGGAAAGAATCTATAGTTTTTCCCTAATGCATCATCAAGTTAAATTAAGAACCAAGACTTGTAAACAAGCTTGTTGTGTCACAAGAGATGTGACCTCTTTCTTTTTTTCTTGACTGCAATAAGATTTCAGCTAAAAAACCTCACAAAGGGATCAGGTAAATACAGACTGGTCACATGAGGAGGGTGAATGAGCTGCTGGGGTGTGCCAGGTTGGATGCTTGCCAGGTCTGCTGAATGGGGAAACCAGGGCCAAAACAATCTGAAAGGCCAGATGAGCACGCCTCCAAACTGATCGATGAAATGTTAATGTGGAAAACAACGATCCAGAGAATGCTTATCATGATCTAAAACAGGCTACAGGGTCACTGTTTAAGAGACTTGAAACTTGATCAAGCGGAGGCTGATCATGAGTCAGATGGCTATTAAATGTGATGTGGAAAACTGTATCATGGCCATGATTTCTTTTAAATAAATCTAAGTAAGAGGATGAAGATAAATAGAAGAATTATGTGAAATTCAAGGCCAAGACTGATAATAACAATGATAATAATGATCCGATGGGATGAGATACTGGTTTGTTTTTTTGCTTTAAGGATGCAGCTGATGCCTTTGTCTCTGGTCAGTCTAAGCAGAAATAGCTGCCTGTTTTTTTTTGCTGTGAATCTACAAACAGAGATTTTCAATTATGGGGAAAGCACTCTTGATATTTGTGGTTGATTACATGTTTTATTGTTGTAGAAGTGGCTCAATCAGAGAAAAAGAAAAAGAAAAATCACAGTGCAGCAGCATCTAGTTCTGCCTGGCACATTTTATTTGTTATTATTTGTTTTTTTATTAAAAACTTATTGAGAGATATGTTGTTACGGCACACGCGTCCTCTGTGATTGCCATAGCAAGAAAATAGATTGGATTTCTTTCACAATAAAGCCAAACCAAAGAGGATGATGTATTCATTTTGATTTCAGAGAGGCTGCAGAATAACAGCTTAATGACTGTAATCTGCAAGAAAATTGTGATTATAACTTAAATGACTCACAATATTAAGGTTATTTTTACTTCTTGACCTGATGTTTAAAGGTTGCAAATGATGAGAAGAGCACTTTTCTGCAAGTGGACCTGATCACAAGTCTGCACATTTTAAAAGTAACCTGCCTCCTGTATCTTATGTGGCAGCACAGGCAGTAATTTGAGCATATTTCCCACCTCCTCCACTGTTAGTCACCCTCTGTCATCTCACCTGTTTCATCGGGTTTACAAAGGAACCTAACAGGTTTGATTTGAGAAAAGATGATTATTAATTAAGGTGATGCTTGTACACGTCGCAGTGTATCAGGGATCAACCCTGAAAGGCAGATTCAGTCTTTGATCATCGCTTTTGTTTGATGTGCTGCATCTTTTTGTGGTAGAGACTGAGGCTTGCATCTTGAATGGTGGGCCAAAAGGACTGTGAAACTTATGGTTTGTGTCAAGTTTTCACCCCAAAGACACACCATATAGTCAGACACAAGTACACAGTGGAGAAAATGCAACATAAACTTAGACGGGTGTTTTTGTTTATTTCCTTGGAGATGTATTGCTGTGCATGTTTTAATGACATCAACCAAAACCGATCTTATCATCTGCCCTTCAGCAAGAAAATCAGTAAGCATAATGACTTTCATTATATACAGGCAGAATTTAGCTAATTCATTTTCTTTTAGTCTCAAAGTTAAAATAATAAATTTGCTAATATCAACTAATGTCAGTTCAGTCAGTCCCAATGTTTATGTTAGCTACTTTATAGTTTATATGTTCTGATAACATGATCTATTGTTTAGGTAGACAGACAACTTGCACAAGGTGTTAAGCTGTATAATATGGCAAAAGAGTAAAGCCTAACATAAATAATGTTACTTAAAATACTAAACCATGTTTTTTTTTTTTTTAAATTGAATTACTTGTATTCACAAATTTAAAATTGAACCTTCTGGAAACAAATGTATCAGTTACACGGATAAGCTACTTGTTGCCCTTGATTTTGTTTACCTTGCCTAATGTTGGCTGCATGTGAAACACTTACATCACTGCAACACCATGAAATTCACAACAGGCTTCCAGAGAGCGATGAGGTATTCTCTCCGTGGTGTGTTGGTAACTTCTCTATTAAACGGGGAGCCAATAAAACTGCAGAGGAAGCAGCGTCCTGAACCAATAGCGGAGTTGCCGTCATCGGTCACCGGTTGCTATTTGTGTCGAGCGGCGCGGTGCTGCTACGTCAAGCCGGACATAATCAAACCTAGTGAGGGCGGAAGTTTAGTGACAAAAAAGGAGTGGGAAACTGACACAACTCAGTTACTCTAGTTTGTGTGCTCTTATGGTCTACTTAAGGAGAAGTTTTATAAAAATGTATTACATTATGAGGTACTCCTGACACTACAAACAGACAGCAAGGGCTGCTACGCACTTATTTTGATATAAAATTAAGCTTATTTTCTCATTTGAGGGACTGAGATTTTTATTTTACTGGGTTAAAAAACCTGAACATCTAAGGTTGTCTTGCCATTGGGTCGGTTACAAACCATCGGGATCAAAGATATCACAGATATCACAGACCCACAATATAATACTAATAAAAATTTCTTCTGAAAAAGAAGGAAAGATTTTTTGTGAAGCCTCAACAGTCTATGATGTCGCTATAGCTTGGATGGAGGAAAATTTTGCACATATGTTACATTTGCTTTAAAAATATCAGAAAAAAAATAAAAATATACATATGCTCAACCTACAATATTGTCAGCCTTTAAGTCAAGGTTGCTGTTGTGTTTTCTTTAGTGTACACACCCTCTCTTGTCCCCAGGACAGCAGCAATGCTTTTATTTAGAAAGTCACAACCGGAAATGTATTATTCTGCTACAGTTAGCTCCACACAAACAAACTTACAGGGTGGATCAAACTGACGTCTCTCCCTCCCTCTCCCTCCCTTCAGTTCCAGTCAAATCATAGCGACCTGGCGGCTAGAGGTAGTTACATGCGTCTTTGAGTAACGGGGCAATTAGCACCTTCTGTGTCCGTTTTGTGAGCTCTGGGATACGAGAACGTCTGAGGAAGAGGTCTCCTAACCGAAAGCGGCTAAAGCGTCGGCGAACGAACGGCAGCGACCCATCAAAAACACACAGAAATGGACGAAAAGGCGTTCACGAAAGAAATTGATCAGTGGATCGAGCAGCTCAACGAATGCAAGCAGCTGTCGGAGGGACAAGTGAAAACACTTTGCGAAAAGGTGAGATAAAATCCCCCCTCAAGACCCCAACTTAGTCCCAACGTCTTCTCTCTCCTTACCGACGCCTTCCAGACATTCTTAAAATGGCGTCTATAGTGTACATTTCACTGCGCTGTGCGTATATTTGACAATCATTATGAATGGTTACCGTTGGTCAATCTCTCCAAAGGGAATCTAAATCGTTGCCTGTGAGAAATTTCTAGAAAATAAGGAATTGCAGGCAACATGTTGTCGGTTACCGGGGGTTTTAAGCGGCTCAGATGGATCAATCATACCGAGAATTCAAGTCACATTCCACCTTTACAGCCCCCCACATTGAGACTGTCAGTGTGACCTGTAGCATCTCTTTTAGCTAAGCTAGCTGTGGCAGTAGAAGTCCACTCAAGTTTTTAATTTCAGGGTGACTGACTGCTTAATTAGTGTACATTAGGTCTCATGTAGCGTGTTAACAGGGAACATATTGGTGTAAGATGAGCATTTGTATGT
>JAPZDZ010000006.1:17724235-17740188 GCA_029783805.1 Acanthurus tennentii | reverse complement strand
TATGCAAGGACACGCCCAGTGGTGTGGATGCAAATACACACACAAATACGTGCACACTCTCACACACACACACACACGCACACACACACACACACACACACACACACACACACAGAAACACCACCGTCCACCGATGCCACACACCACTGGAACATCTGGGCCATGGCCATGATGAATCAGTAACCACTGTTTGTAGCCAACACACACAAATGCTTTGTGTGTGTGTGTGTGTATTACTGTGCATCTTAAATTGAAAAAATGATATTCCAGTTTTTATTCAGCACTTTTTTTTTTAACACAGAAAATATGTAGTAGGACGTAAAAGCAAAAGTAAAGATTATATTTTGTGTAGAAAATCGATTCACTTGAACAAAGATTTTTTAAATAAAAGGAGGTGACGCCTTTTAATTTCTTTTAATAACCACTTTTAACCTATTTCAACTAATTTTACCGGCGTGAACACAGAATACAGGACACTGAATATTTTTTAGGGATTTCTAGTTTTCAGCAATATCACATGTCCTCTTGGTGGATATGTTTAAGTTGACTCCAATACATTTTTTAGGTGACAGTTTAATTTTATTTTAAATAAATGAATTGTATATCAGAACTTCATCACCAACATTTTGTTCCTTTCTTTGCAATAAAGGCTTTGTAATGACTAAAACTACTAGAGTTGCTGCTACACAAACAGTTACTAAAAAGACTTTTAGTATTGGAAAAATAGTTGAAACAGTATTTGTTTTGGTTGAAAGATTGTCAGTAACCTTTCATTTGTATTGTATTTGTTTATTTTTTTTGCCTCAAATTGCTTTTACATTCCTCTCTGATTTACAAATAATGTAGTTTCTCGAGGAGAGACTTTTTCCACAAGCCTTTCAGCTTCCCAGAATTTCTGCACAGGATGTTTTTTCATGCTTTTGTATGATGCATGCATGTATTAATCCATTCTATTTATAATATCAACACTGCTGGTGCAAACAAGAGCAATAAAGCCTGAAGATGAAGATGAAGAAGTGGAAATGATAGCTGAAGCTGTATTGGAAGTAATGACCAGACTTGAGAGAAAGAGAAAAAAGCGACAGGAAAGCGTGCGGGAGATTCACTTTTCACACTTATTCTGACATCAGAGCTCCGGCTCGATAAGGTGAGAAAACCTCTGGGCTTTTTATAAGCGTCGACCCGGCGCTCGGCTGCAGCTGGCTCCCGGGTTACATGGATTTGACTGCATGCAAAAAAAAAATCAAATCCAGCCTGCGCGGTGGCAGTTTGAGATGAGTTTTCACTCTCCTAATGAGTGGACGTAAACAGACGAGCAACTTTCTCCTCCCGACCGCGATGACGGTTTCGCTCTGCAGAGGTGACCTCAAATGCTTGTTGCTAAAACAAGCTAATTAATGGTGTACTTGTTTGTGTCGATCAGAAAGTTCCACAATTAACAGCCTGTTTGGGATATTTGTGACAATCAAACGCAACAAAATTATTGACAAAGAGAAATGGGAGGAAATAAGGCGACCACAGAGAGCATAAATCCTCTCTGAGACACACTTCCTCCAGAGTTTGGTTTACTCAAACAATAGATACTGCGACTACTTCAGGCCAAAGCCATATTTGTCTGTCTTGTGGGAGCCAGTCTGCAGAAACACAAAAATTTTGGGGGTTTGATAACAATATTGTCAAAAAGGCACCGAGGGCTCGTCGTGGCGGAGAAGGCGTCTGTGTTTGCACTTATTCCCAGACACGCCAGCCGGGATTGTTTCCAGTGTGAAATTTCAAAACTTCCACAACTATGTTTTTCTGACCTGATTTATCTGGTGGCTGCGGTTTGGGATTAAAGTTCCACCCAACCATGAGCAAACTTTTTTTTGGTGGTGAATCTCCTCCTTCACCTCCTGTTCAGATATGATGGTTGGAAACGCCAGGCCTTTGAGTTTTGGTTTTTTTTATTTTCTCTCTTTTCTTTCTTCTTAAAGATCCCCGGTGTGATTGCAATCCCGTCCGGCAGGTTATGTGGTCTCGTCCTCTGCTGAGATGACTGAGCGAGTCTATCGCTCACTCATTGTGAAACCCTTCCTGTGCGGCTGCCGAGGACAGCTTTCACTCACAAGCTCAGCTTAAATATCAGACCATGTGCCAAAATGGGAAATGCCGCCGCACATTAAAAAAACCCCTGCAGTGACGCTTTTCCTGTGTGCCAGCATCTATTTATTTCACAAACATGGCCACCGGATGCCACAATTAAAGAATAAGACAAGATTTAGAGATGACAGTTAGGAGCTGTGTACCAGTTTCACACAGACACTCAAAGATCAGTGTTGGGATGGTTAGTTTTAAAATGTAAAAGGTTTACTTGATTACTGGTTCCATCTTAAGAACTTAATGCATAATTAAACTATTTGTTACTCTGTCAAAGTAATGCATTTGATCCCTTTTTTAAATGCATTACTTTGTGGATTTTTAACTTGTATTTTATGTGACTGCTTGCATTTACATGAACTTCCTGTAGATGTTTCCTCAGCTTGGGCAAAAAGATTTTTAATGTTTACAGGATTTTAAAGAGCTGATAAACAAGATTTGCACTGTACAGTTGTGTAAGATCCCCTTTCCAGTTTCACGGGGAAAATACTGTTGAAATTTCCAGACCTTAAAGGTCACCCAACAGGACACAAGCTATGCACAATTTTAGAAGTGTCTAAGGGTAAACTACCTAATGAATTGAGCCCGTCCCTATAAGCCATCCAACCTCCAACGGTTTTGTGCTTAAAAATAAACAGCTCTTTGACTTGCATTGTGCCTAAATATGCAAAAAGAAGGAGTCCTTGCACGGCGACAAAGATGCAAAGAAACAGAATAAATGGTCCATTCTAAAGATCAGCTTTTGAGTTTAGCTGGTTGGCGAGAAACGTCTCAAAAACTGCAAAAACACAAAGAAACAAACAAAAAAAGATTGAATCTAGTTCACCATTTTAGCTCTTTTATCAGTTTAAAGCTTCAGGTTAAGCTCATGATCACTGTGTAATGTTTGCTGGCAAAGAGGCAAAACCAGGATTTAAATGACGCCCCAAAGTCTTTACATGTTGCAATTTTGAAATCTTAACTTCCTCTTTACATCTACACCAACAATGCAACATTTAGGTTACTTTTTTTATTTAAGTACAGAAATGTATTAATGAAAAACTAATTAAACATATAAAAATGCTCATCAGTCAACATCACATGCGATCAGATCTCTTTAGTGTTTTGTTGTTTTGCATGTATACATCAGTGCATGTGTGTGTCTGTGTCAGTGTCTGTGCCTCCTGTGTGTTTTGTGTGTTTGCAGCGTTCAGGGCGTTGACGAGGCGGTCGTACATGGCTGACTCTACATGTATGCCAACTGTTGTCGAGTCAAGTTTTGGGGAAGCAAACAACTCAATCAGCTTACATGCTTTGTGCCCTGTGGGCCGCCGGTTCACTTCAGGTGCACGGTGCTCTCTGTCTGATCTGCTGCTTTGATGTTTGTATCAAAATAATCTCATCCCTGGGCGTTTGTGTGTTATGGGAGCATTGAAGGCCATGCAAAAGAAATACCTGGGGGGCAGAGTGCGCTGAATGGCCTTCACATTCCCAAAAACCCAAACAGGAATATTTTTTACGCCCTTTTTTTTTCCCCCCCAAAAGTTTGCACACACTCATGCAGTGTTTGGTGTGAGAAATATTGAAGGGAATTTACTTTTTGAAGAGCAAGCTGTTTTTTTAACGCAAACTTGCACTTAATTTTTTAAAATTTCTGGCCCCTTTTGAAAGAGAAAAACTCGCAAAAACAACCACAAATCAAACTGATGGTGTAAAGTAGCTGTTTTCTTAAACTTATGATTCTGTCTAAGCTGCATTGCTTCTCAAGAAACACAGCTTGTAACTGTTTAACCAAAAAGCCAAAGTTTTGATAAGAAAGCTGAGAAGAGATCATGTTTTAGAAGCTGAAATTAGAGAATTTCTTTCGTTTGAGTCTCTTTTAAAGCAAAAATGCACATCAATTATCATGACAAGATTATTTTTCTGTGACTTTTTAACCAGTTGCTTCAGCTCTACTTAGCATCTCTGTTCACAATTTTCAAAGGACATTTTTTATTATTTATTGGATTAACACTACAAGGAAACCCCAGAGGGAGAGGAGAAGGAGAGAGCAGGGACATTAAACCCAGAGCGAGCCAGAAAACACACAAACCAACAGACATGCTGTCTGGAAGAGGCGAGTCATCAGATGACATCAGAGCCCCGAGGCCGCGGTCCAATCAGCTCATTCCTTTCATCGTCTCACAGAGAGATCAAGCAGTCCGACTCAGCAGCACCGTTTTTAAGAACCATCGTTTAGCAAAGATTACGGTCGTTGCGGCAGAAACTTGTGAGAGCCGGTTATTCATCAACACACTGAGGCCTGACACGAAAACACTCCTCAGAAGTCTTAATGCAAAGTGCCCAGAGAGGCGACCTTTGACCCTCGCAAAACTTCAAACCGGCTCAACACCAACATTCATGACAATAACTGCAGTGTCTCTCTGGTTTTGATTCGCTTTTTTTTTTTAACTGCACTGACAGTTCTTGACCCATGTTTCACCTTCATTTTAAACTATTTTCCATTCAAGCTTTATAAAACTGTGACTTCCTGTACTCCGTGACCGTCCTTCAAAAATTTCTTCCACTGCAGCAAAGAAAGGATGAACTTTTAACAATCGCTTTGCAGTGAAGAATGTTGATATAAAGAAGAAAAAAAGTTTTTCTGAATTTTCCTTAGAAGGTTTTTAAGATTCAAGGTTTCTGCAAAACAGAGAACAACCTCCATAATCAGTTAAGTCTTTTAATATGTAAAAGTCGATTTACTGTAAATTAAAAAATGTTCTTTATGTCTTGAACTGTCAAGGCTGCAAACTGAATCACTGCTACATGCTGCTACAATGAGAACCGCCTTGTTTCTTGAATAAAGCACGCTTAAATCAAAGCTGAATAGAAGAAGGAATCATTTGAAACACGAGCTGTGGGGAAGAATCAAGCGGATGATTTCTTCAAAATGCTCGTTTTGTTGGACGAACAGTACAAAATCCAAATGATATCAAACTTATAACTACTGAAAACTGGACTGAGGAACCACATAAGGAGACAAGAGACCAGAAGAGAAGGACGGAGGGTTTGAAGTGGGGAAAAAAGGAGAAGACAGAAGGAAGAACGAGTGATGGAGGGATGAGTTGTAAAAGGAAGGATGGATGCTTCTCTCTCTCTCTCTCTCTCCTTTCATGTCCTAATTTATTCTGTCTGATTAATTCTTTTTACCCCAGCGGCTGAAGCGATTCCTCTGGATGTGCATCGCAACCCCCCCCCACCTCCCAGCAGCCCCTGCTCTCTCTCTCTCTCCTTCTACTGTACCTTTCTTCCTCTCCACCTCTCTTGGCCCACCTGCTGGGCCGGTCCCCTCTCTGCACGCCATGCAGCGGGCGAGGAAGCAGAGCGGGCATGCTGTAGCCATGGCAACCCCAACCCCTCCCCTGCTTTCAACTGCAGGCCGCAGAAAGTCCCGACTCTCTGATCTGAGATCTGCTGCTCTGCTCGTGTTTGTGTGGATGGAGCACAAACATGGAGGCAGATTTTAGTCATTAGAGGCTGAATTCACACAAAAAATTCCAAACAAACACATATTTTGCCAGCACTTTTATCCACAAAGATATAAAGTTTTTGCAGCCTTTTAAAAAAGAGTTGAAATCGAACACTTTAAAAGGCGCCTAAACCGAAAGTTTTCAGATTCACACAGTCCTGAAAATCACTACTAAATTGTTTTTTTGAATGCATATATGTTTTGGTTATGAAGTGACAGGTAAATGCAAATACCAAAACTTTGACTGTTTCAGTTTCTTAAATGGAAGATTTTTCTAATTTAATATAATTAAAAAAAACAAAACATTCAGGATTTTCAGCCACTGAACCTCTTGAACTCTACAAACTCTTTCCACCAGCATTTCTCTGCATTCGTCCCTTCGTTTCCGGTGTTTTATCCACCAAAGTATTGATCAAAAAATTGAGAAAAGCAAACCACAGATTGAGATTTGTGTTTGAATCCTCTGGGGATTTTTTTCTTAAACCTCAGGCCATAAAAATATCAAACCTGATCTGAATCTAGCTGACTTGACCAGACGGCAGGAGGTTAAATGTGTTAATTCAGCACAGGAACCGTCAGTGACCCAACAGGCTCTGCTGAGCTCACAAAACTGTCTTTGATAAGCTCCAATGTTACACCACATGTGCTTCACCAGAAGAAACTGGTTTCACAGTTAAAACCCAAAGAGTTGAAAAGGACACACACTTTATTGCTTTGTGAGTATGTGCAGTCCGTGTGTTGTAAATGTTTAAAAAAAAAAACACGAATAAATTGAATGTTACAAAACTCTTTTCACCAGAAGTGAACGCTTTCAGCCAGAGAACATCAGATGGACTTGAGAACTGAAGTCCTGAGTTCGGTCCAAACACCTGGAAAAACAGCTTCAGTTTTCCTTTCGACTCTCATTTATGGTTATAAAGTGGTTGCTACCACAAGTGGTTTGGCTCGTCCTCAGGAGGGATACGATGCTTCTCTGTATGATGGATAACGCCTGCAGTCAGTTACTGTTACGCAGCTGCATCGGTGTCCTTGAGCAAAACGCAGAAACCTCCTTTTTCTTGTAAAAAGCATTTTTATTGTACTTTAGATTCAATCTCTTCAGATTGTCCTCAGTCATTTTAAAGAGCTGTAATTATATACTGTTCGACTGTTGGGGTATTTTATTCTTATTTAATAGAAATTGCAAAAAGGCCTGTTAAACCTGTTAACATGCCGCCGTCAATGCAAAGTGGATTGAACTTGTGTGTGCATCTTTTTTCTTTTTCTATCAAAAACAAAGCAGAAATGCTAAAAAATATCATTTTAATCTTCCAGTTGAATGCTGTAATGCTCTCCGTGCATCGAGTTCAAGCTACTAACGATAGTAAAACATATTTCTTTCCTCTCTCTTTGCTATACGGAGAGATGCACTCCATGTGTTTGGCAAACATCCTCGCTGTAGTTTGACTGGCTTGAATTATAGATAGGAGACCCGAGACACCCGCTGCTTGTTTGTTTGTTTGTTCAGTACTTTGAGTAAGCAGAGGGAACGCAAGAGGAACGGGGAAAAAAAAAGAGATGAAATGGGACAGAGATAGCAGAGGGAGACGGAGGGGTGGATGTATGAAGAAGAAGACACAGAGAGAGAAAGACAGAGAAAAGACTTCATGGGTGACGAGCAGCTTAAAAAGGCAGATGAAGATGAAAAAGATGGACGGACTGAGACAGAAACAGAACAGGAGAGGAACCGAGTCCACGAGAGCTTGATCAGAGCATCATTGCGCAGAAAGTTTAAATCCCAAGCTGTGAGTCTTGACATTAAACAGATGCATCGACACTAATATCAAAGCAAAAACAAATGTATTCATCCTTAACTGCAACATGCACCATTTTGTTAAAGGCATCTGTTTGTCATCAGCTTAGAAAAAGAGTTACCCAGTGTGATTTTAAGATGGGTTTCAGTTTGGTGGAGTAACATGTAAAAGAAATATAATGTTCATGTAGAAAATCACATAAACATAATAATAAAAAAAAAAACAGGAATAAATAAGAGATTATGAAGGATTATAAAAAGGGAAGCAGATTGAAGAATTGGATTGAACGAAATAGAGAGACGAAAGCGACGCAGTGACACACGTCGCTGCCATCATGGTGGCAGAAAAACAGCCCAGTTAAGACGTCGCCATAGCCGCAGCCATAATTGTTTGTTACTGAGCGCTGCCTTACATCACTGACCACCCGTCCCTGCTCTGCACCTCAGCGGCGGTTCTTCTGAATCCAAGGGGGAACCCTCCTCTGCCCATCCAGATCGCATTACACAGGGCCCAGGGCTCTGATGTGGCTTCAGATAGAGAGCGTACAAACCCCGGCCCGCAACCACACAGCCCAGCTCAGCGCAGGCCCCATCCTGCGGTCTCCTCGCTATGAAAGAATATTTTTGAATACATTCCCTAACTATATCCCCCCCACAACACACACACACACACACACACACACACACACACACACACACACACACACACACACACACACAAACATGCACACACACAGACACATACACATGCTGCTCTCATTTCAGAGGGGGAGTGTAAAGTATGCCAGTGGTTGTGATAAGTTGTTCTGAAGGGATGCACACAGCGTTTCATTGGTTTCTCCCTCTGGACAGAAGGTTCTGGTGTGTTTCTGGTAGGAATTGTGAGGAATCGAGAATAACTAATCAATGTCAGAGCTGAGGGTGGTCAGCAGATTGTTTAAGTTTTGTTTGTTTTTTTTTTAAAAACACATGATAGGGAACATGTCCACATTAAAATGTCTAAAAACAACTAAGCCTACAATGTCCATTTGGATGATTTGTGCGCTTCTTTACACCGATGTTTCCAAAAATGTTCAAACCAAAAGGAATCCATTACTTTATTTAAGGTTTGTGTGTTTGATATTGTCACCTGTTGCTTAACTTCTCAGGATACACAGGTAAAAAAACAGCAATACCAAATGATTTGTCAGAGAGAGAGAGGAAGCTAGTTGAAGAAGTAGCCAGCTAGCTAGCCAGCATCTGTTGTTTACCATTGTTTGTATTGTTCACTTGTGATGGAGTGTGATTATTCATTTGTACCAGCTTTGAATGTTATTTAACAATGAAAAACAACAATGACCATGATCCAACACAACTTTATGATGTCACCACACTTTGTATCTTGTTACTATTTTGATTAGGAGACCCCTAGTGGCAGAAATTACAAGCGTTATTTGTACAGAATAACAACCTTCTTTTTTGTACTGTAAGCTAAGTCAAGATAAATCGAATTTGAGCTTAACAGCCACTCAAGGACGAACCAAAGCAGGAAAAGCACAGGTGTAAGAAACAGTATTTCAGTAACTCAGTAAGTTCACTCACATGAAGCTATTTGGTGCATGTGTTTGACTCAAAAAGTAAGTTTTAAATAAAGTGCAATTAACAAATTAATCTCAACATCCTCCACAATAAACAGAAAATACACAGTCAGTGGTGAGTAACTTTCTTAATGTTGTTTTGGCAGACGTGTTCGATGCATTTTAATGGATCAAACACAAGAAATTTTGAAGAGCAGATAAAAAGAGATAATGAAAGCAGAAAGAAAACTACAAAAACTACAAAGCAGAGCTTTAAGGTTAACAGGATGTAAACACTAATGTACAGATGATCATTAAATACAGCACGAGATGCATTTCTAATGAGGCGGACAATAATTGAGCTGTTAGAATTTATAAATATTTAGACAAATGGACTCTCACTAATGGATGAATGCAAAGAAAAAGGATCCTCCACACACACTCCACCCCATTACAACATCGTCAACCCTCACCTTTTCATCCATCTCCCTTCTACACATCAATTAAATCTCTTTTTCCATTGGCCAGGTCTGGTCCTGTATTAGCACCATGCCTTCCTCTCTGTCTCTGAGCGAGTCTCTCTTTAATCTTCAGGAGATGTTCCCATTGATGGGCCTATTGATTTGATGTTGCGCCGATGCTTTTATCTCCAGGAACTCAAAGAGGTGTTGGAGAGGAGAGATGCACTCCCCACCAGGTTTAACTGTGCAGACTCTGATTCGTCCTGCTGGACAGTTTGTCTTATCCTGATGTGGTTCAAACAATGTGGAGGATAGATGATTTACTAACTTTGCTACTTTTTTCATACGAATCTAATCCATAACAGTGATAATGTTTTACTTGTTTCTTGGTAAATAACATCTAAACTTACAATTAAATGATACAAATTTCACTGAGGGGGAGGCAGAAACATTAGGATAAAATTCACCATCAGGTTCAGTTACATAAAAACAGGATTTTTTTCTGCTTGAGTGCAGCATCTTATAGTCAAATCATAGCAGATTACACTGGACAATATTCAACCTTCTAGTCTGAAACAACACAAATTTGCTTCAGAACAGTTTCATCTTATGGATGATGCTTTTGTACCAATGCTTTCTTGCAAATTAGGAGTAGTAGTCTTCTATAATGCTGGCAGGTGTTTGTAGTAACTTTGAAAGCTGCAGAAATAAAGAACAGGCATCTCAGAGTAAATCTGCAACTCTGTGACCCCAAAACAGCTTTTCTCTTTAGAGAAAAGTAAGAGAGAAGATTTTTTTTTTCTCAGTTTGGGGCAACAAACTGCGTTGAGGATTTCGACATGGCACTGCTCCACTGGAGTCATCTGTGTACGTTGGGCGAGCGAAGCGAGGGCGCTACCATCCAGCTGACCACACGTGGAGCTTGTCCAATACCCTTGGAGAGCCAGTGCCGGTCCGTTCCACCGCAGAGCTGCATGCTCAGGCCCAGGGGGCCTTGCTGAGCAGCAGCATCAGAGAGACCGCCTGTCACCACTCACCATCTCTGGAGTACAATGTTCCCTATGCCACACTGTGTGCATGTGTGTATGTGTGTGTGTGCATTTATTTATGTGTTTGAACTGTGTGTGCATGTTCTTGTTTTCATATATGCATCCACTTATTTCCTTTAGTCTATTTAGGAATGTGTGCATCCATAATTTCATAGTGTGTGTGTGTTGTTGAGGGTCTCTTGGAGAACATGGCAGGCTTGTGGTTTGCAGAGTGCCTGCCAAGCTGCCTGGTTGGCTAACGGAGAGGTTTGATATTCTGCTATCGATCATGTGTACTAATAACATGGTGACTTGCCCACAGTGTGCAATTATCACCCCAAAATAAAGCAGCTGGCTCTGCTCAGGGATATCTGCTTTTAAATCAGCTTTTGTCATCTGCTTCCTCCTCCACTCTTTTCTTCTTCTTGCACCCCTCATGTACAGGTTCACTATATATATATACCTTAAAGATTAAATCCTCAGACACTTTTTTTCCCCGTGGGCGTCACGTGGGAAACTGAGGCCGTAGAGGATTTTCTGTGTCAAACACTCCTGCAGTTTTCCGTCTCAGGACCTCGTAACGTTTCTGCTGAGCTTCCTCCACAGCTGTGGTGGGAACAAAAGCAGCAGCAGCAGTCGCAGGGCGAAGCACGAAAATGGTGCAATGCTGTTACGAATGACTCGCTGACGTATGTGGGAAAAGATCTTTGACCTGTGACTGTCAAAAAACACACTTCCATACCTGGATAATTCAAACCAGCAGCGCCGCAGGTTGTGTGTGTGTGTGTGTAATGGGTTTAATGTTGTGTGTCGCTACGTCTTTTCTGTCGCACATCTCCATCAATCCTGCCCTGTTCTGGTGGTGAAGAACCATACCAGTGTTGTCACATGTTTTAGCCTGTTTTCACATATTTCATATCGCAGTCAAACCATTGAACTGTTGCATTTTAAATATTTGAACTTTTTTTTTATCACAAAAGCTTTGATTCCCTTCCATTTCTTTTGAGCTATGAGAATCAGTTGGCATATTTCTTTGCGTTATCCATCACTGTGAACATCATTTTTGGCTTATCTTGTCCAGAGTTACATTGTTTTTCTAAGCTGTTGAAGTGAAGACAGCGATAATCTAACTTTTACAAAAACAAACTTCTTATGTTTCGTATCT
Organism: Acanthurus tennentii; assembly: GCA_029783805.1. NCBI lineage: Eukaryota > Metazoa > Chordata > Actinopteri > Acanthuriformes > Acanthuridae > Acanthurus > Acanthurus tennentii. The sequence continues at coordinate 17,728,560 of JAPZDZ010000006.1, read as the reverse complement.
TCAGCGCGTTAAACGGCGTCACAGCGTGTGATGGCATTGCAAGAAAAATCCCAAGATTTTTGCTCCCTCTCCCTTCATTCTTCTACCCATCTCTCCTTCTTACCCATCCAGCTCATCTATTAAAAAGTCTGATGTTTGCATCTGTGGTAAACTAACTGGTTTAGCCTTGATTTGTAGTGTAAATATGGCTGCGTGTGAGAGCATCACTCCCTCTGGATGAAACACACACATAAAAACACACACACAAACACACATACTGCATATTCAGAGAACAACCAGCAGCTGCCTGGCTCAGCTCTGAAAATCCTACTAAGCCATAATTGTTCCCGGGCCTCTACTCTGTCAGCGCTGGTCCACCCGAGCCAAGCGGCTAACCATGAGCAGCCCTTATGGCTCGCTTTGCCATGGAGCTCCAACCGCCCTACGATGGAGCCGATAGTCTCTGCACAGGATGGACGGCGTTCGAAAAACAAGAATGCATGTTCCATTTTTTCAGAATTTTATCATTCGTGCACCAGATTGCTTTCAGGAGGCCCTTTGCAGCCACATTGGATTGAAGGTCTGTTGCGTTTTGGCTGACGATTCTATTTCTTACATCCTGATGTTGCAACAAATAATCACATTTTTACAATTATAAAATTTCATAAAAGGATACCTGATCATCGCTATTTTTCCACGCACAAGGTGGACATCTTTAGTTTTCTGATTTATCCGCAGATTCAAGCGGGCAGCGCTACATGCGGCTGCTAAACCTGACTTCAGATTCAAGCAGAAGCAGCTCTGCTCGGAGGAGAATACGTGGCAAATCTAAATTTGACAGACGCCTCATCAAGCTGCACTGAGAAGACAGGAAGTCAGACACAAGAGCGGCACTGAAAATCCAATCAATTCTTAAAACAAAACGCCCCCTGCAGGCCTCTAAACAAATTACATCACTAAACTAACAAAACCGGTACAATGCCACCGATTTACTCGTGGTAGAAGAACAAGAATGAACAAATCAACAAAACTGAGCAAGTCAACAAGCAAAACGCTCAACTTTTGAAATGTTTCCGATGGTAAATTAAATCAAGCAGAGAAATAAATAAAAACTATGCGGAGATGCATCTTTTTTATGGAAAAAACAAAGTTAACATCCTTGAGCAATATTACAGTATCTCCTCTTTCTTTTCCAAACACCAATTCACAAAACAGTCTCACCATTTAGACTCTGTTATGGAATTTGTAAATCGTTTTAGGTGCAAAATAATCAATGAACAAAACAAGCTCTGTCTGCCCTCATCTCTTCCCTTAAATCCTCAAACTTCTTCACCTCTAAGTCTCATTTCACTCCCTCAATCTGTATTTATCTGTTTAAGTCTTAAAGTTTCTTCCCATCTCTCCTTTACTCGGTCGTTTAATCCAAATCCAAAAGAAACATGGTTAGAAACCAAAAAACCCAGCAGCTCGAACGGAGGCCAAACCAAAGATCACTGCTCCCATCCGAGGATCCTTCCCGTCTTTCCTCCCTCCAGCTACAGCGTGTGTCGACTCTCTGAAGCACGAACAGGGTTTTCAAGCCATTACTTAACTGATCAAACTCTGTGACTTCTGCATGTCGAAGCTACTCATCCTCAGCCAAAAACGTTAAAGGGATCATTTCCTGTTGTGCAATAAGGTTTTTTGGATTTTTCCAAAAAATTACATCTTCGACTCTGCTGCTTAACTGTTCTTTCATGAAACACTCGATCACCTGGCCTCACGTGGCCTTTAAACATGATGGCAAGTGATGAATGAGCACCCCCTCCACCCTCTTCTGTCGGGTTAATAAGTGTGTGGAGGAACTGATGCTTCCACAACAAAAACAAAGTCATCTTAAGACTAAAATTTTCAATAATTTATGGCAGAATCCTCAAACATAGCTGCAGGTGTAAAAAAGATCTTGTCTCCTATTAATTATAACTCACAAACATGTTGCTCTTTCCGACTCTTATTGCACCGGTGACAGACTTATGTACGAGTAATTATAGTATGGATACACAGAATGAACTGTCTTTGATGTTCCACCTTAAAAGGCTTTTTTTTAAAAATGCTGGTGCAATGCCAGAAAAGTCCTTTCTCTTGTCAAATATCTTCTATACATCATTTAAATTTACAATTTTATTCTCTCTTTTAATGATTTTTTGAGACAAATTGTTTTCCATCGCAGGTCAGATGCTTTTGCAGACAGTAACTTCTCCATTTTAAGCAGTAAAGAAAGGAAATAAAGGATATGAAGTTCAGCAAGGGAGGCTTTAAAAAATTTCCACCAGCACAAGAGCAGCAAACACACACGGTAAGGGAGGAGCGGTGTGTGTGTGTGTCTGTGTCTGTGTGCATGAGTTTGCATGAGCGTGTGTTAGTGTTTGTGCATGTGTGTGTGTGTGCTGTTCAGGTGACAATGAGACTCGAGGCCTTTATTTTCCATGGTAAACCACAACAGGCTTAACCTCGCCTAACTGTACACAACGAACACAGACACACATAAAGACACACACACACACACACACACACACACCACAGCAACTAACAGAAAGTGAGCTACACTTCAGAGGGGACCCTTATTGTCGAAGCGGAGCAAAGGTTTTGCCCTCACTTCAATTTCTGCATTGCAATTATAAAGTGGAAGTCTCACTTTTCTTGCTAAGCTTCAAATAACAGACATGTTTAAGCTGTACAAGGGTAAGCAATGATGTGAGTTTGGGGGGGTGGGGTGGGGGGGTGGGGGTGCAGCCATGCCTCCTTAAAATAATTACATAATACTAAAAGATGCTTTCCGGTAAATAATATAATTGCAAAGTACTTTATGATGAATGAATAACATAAAACATAAACATACCAGTAAAATAGATAATGCTGCTGGTCTAACCTGTTGCTTCTGAGCTAACTGGCTCTCCTTTTTCCTGCTTTCTTATATTTCTCTCTGTTTTGATACAGCTCTCACTTTCTGAATATAAAGTATAAAATCTAGTACAAAAAGTTTGGAAGTGTTCAGAATATTTGAGTTGGATCTAATCAAACTGAATGTTGGACTGTTTAGCTTTTAGAAAGTTCTTAGGTACACTTGTTGCTACCTCTAGACAAAACTGTCATTGCACCTCCTACAGGTGCAACAGAACAAGTGTTTGTGTGTGTGTGTGTGTGTGTGTGTGTGTGTGTGTGTGTGTGTGTGTGTGTGAGAGAGTGAGAGAGAGAGAGAGAGAGTGAAAGAACCAAGATTGTGTGCTAAGCTATAAAGGTGATTTTACTTGGGTGTTCTGAAGACACACAGAACAGAATCTGGGTTTCTGGGACAAGTTTTTGTAATTCAGTTCAGATATATTATTATATTAAATTCTGTTGAGGATATTTGATTTGTCTGGTCCACTCTGGGGAGCAGGATGATCACAACTTCAGATAAATAAATTAAGATATAGAATTGCACATTTCTTTGTACTGGCTCTTGTGTTAAACTTCTGAATGATTGTAGGAAATTTGTTGATAAAATTACATTTTGTCTGTTTACTTTAAGTAGAAAATAATAATAATGAAAAGCTGTAATTAATATGAAATAAATGTGGAAATGTGTTTTTCAGATGCTAGGGTAACTTTCTGTTTTATTTAATGATGCGTATTTTTCAAATTTAATGCCTGTCAATTGGTTGCCAGAACTGAAAAATTTAAAGCTTTAAAAATAACATCATCTGTGTTTTATATTCCAAAATGGACACATCAGTTTTTATTCTATCATTCAATAACAAATGAATCTTTCCTCCTCTACATGCACTTTTTATCATATTAGTGATTATTTATTACTTTATATATTTCTCATGCTAATAATCAGGGCTCCTTCACATGAAAATGTCTCATCTTGAAATCCAACTCTTAAAGTTAACTAAGTGGCAGCAGGAAGTCTGCAGGGACATTTGGGGTCTTTTACTCTCCCTGTGGTGAAATTCACAAAAGACAGCTAAAAAAAAAAAAGGAGGGAGAAAAGTCAAATCTAAAGTCTTCCTCTTTGCTTCCTCTAATCAAAACAGCATACCACTGACTTGATGTTTAGCTAATGGATGCCTAATTGAAACCAGAATTCTCTCAACTGGTCTGGGATTAATGTGACTCTGCAGGGGATTTCATCTGGAGCCGGGATGGCACTCGCTGCGCTGCTTGTTTGTGACAGTGTCAGAGTTATAGCTGTCTTTAATTGGCAGCATTAAGACCCCGGGCGCATTTTTTTTTAAAGAGTAACAGAAAAGAAATGAGAGAGAGAGAGGGGGGGGGGGGATGGGAAGGAAAGAGAGAGAATGATGAAGGATGAAATAATGAAT
>JAPZDZ010000006.1:17664747-17677101 GCA_029783805.1 Acanthurus tennentii | reverse complement strand
TGAAAACCAAATTGCTTTGCATCGGCAGTTTTAATTCTGATACTTTTGGACGGTTCCCACTGACATGAATGGCTGATTTTATTCACCTATTTGGGTCTGTCATCTGGTTCACTGTCCCGTTTGATGGCTTTAATCCCATCAGATTTGAGGGAGTGGAAACTTGGAGCTGTTGAATCTTTTACAAAAACCTTTTAAGCATGCTGAATGTTACATTTGATCCCAAATGAAGGTAAAAAGGTTGCCGGTCTCAGACTGTTTTGAACACAAGGACAAGAACGGAGTGATTTATACCCCGATATTAACCAGACTTTGGGTTATGGACTTCCACTCTTGAGCTGGAAAAAGCAGCAGCATGCAGTGAAGTCACTGAATCATACAAGGGTTTGGATGGATGGAGGGGAAGTGGGAGAGCTCGAGGAGTTTGGACCCAGTGTGAACCACTGAGTAAAAAAAAAAAAAGGGGGAAATAAAGATGACATACTGCCTTATTTATCCATATGTTGCAAATCATAGCATGTGTTTACAATTTATTTTATTTACTTTGGTGATGCTTGGCCCGGGATGATTAACATTTTCTGTAGTGTTTGTTGTCTTCTGGAGCAGGATTTGATTGGCAGTCGGTGACGGCTGTTTGAAGTGAGCGGAGCGCAGGCTTTGAAGCTTGGGGGATGAAAGCAGAGCATCCAGATATGACTGGAGGATAATCTAGAAATGAATTTTGGCTGCCTCTGAAGGCGACCGACAGGCGACAAACATGTTACTTTTAATTGCTGATTAAATAAGACTCCAGATAAAGCGATGGGAAAGCATAAAATGGAGGTGGAAACTTCTAAATGCATGTTAGCAAATAAGTTAAATGTGTTTGTTTAATGACAACAAGCTGTGAATGTGGATGAAAGAGTGAAACACAAGCTTTCTCCTCTCATTCATCTCAGGACAGTTCCTTGTATTTGCTGTTTGCAATTGTGAAATTAGTTATCAATAACCACTGTTTCCTATCATAGCTTTCTCTAAGTGTTTATTAAGAACGTTTGACTTAAATGTAAATAAAAAATTAAAGCATTTTCTGTTGATTTTGCATTATGTGTCAAAAGCTGCACTCCTGCAAGAAAATGCTTAAAAAATCTGTAATGAAGCCAGTCGGCACCGTTTGAAGATTGATCCAAAATGCAACACTTGGAGTTTTTAAATCTTTTAAAAAAAGCACATTTGTCTGTATGCTGCAGCTTGTCACAGGTAAAACTAACTTAAGTCAATAGTTTAGTAACAGCAGAGTTGCACTAATCCATATTTAATATTCAAAGTACTTGTAAAAATACAGATTCAATATGAAGTCCTTCTGGCAAGTGAAGAAAGATGTTTGGCTTTGACTATTCTCTCTCAGTTAATCTAATGAAGTAAATGTTTTGCATGTTAATCCTTTTCCATACAGAATCGAGTAAATGCAGAATCTTTGAGCTGAATTTGTTGCTTGTAGTTGAGTCTTAAACTGGATAAATTGAAAACATTTGAGTCAAGGAAAAACTAATGAAATATACTTAAAAAAACACTGAGTTTGTTTTCATGTATGGTGGAAATAAAATATAAGTGACCCTGTATTTAGTTAGGAGATAAAACAATGTTTTGCACAGCTTGAGTAAGTTTTGTAAATAAAATTAAAAATGAAAAACAGGTTGTAGTATCAATCTATTGTTTCATCAAAACAAAGAAACGAAATCTGCTAAACACACTTTTTCACTGTCCACTGAAATTTAAAGTTAATTTTATTTTTTTTAAACATTGAGTAATTTGAGATTATTTTGTATTGAAGATAAAGAAATCATTTAAAAATCTGTCAGATTAACAGAAATAATCCCCATAAAATTGTGATATTTTCTTAGTTCATGAAAAGTTTGAGTTTTGAAGATGAACAGTTTTAATGTCACAGAATAAAAAATGCTGTTTTGATTATGATGTTTGTCTTATTCTAATTACTAAAACTACAAACTACACTGTATAAATTTCACTTTGGGTAACAGTCTGAATAAAAACATGATTCCTCAAACAGCTAAAGGTAAAGTTTACTGTTAAACCACACACTTTCATTTCTCAAAAATACTCAACTTACTGGATACTCAAATTACTGGCAACACAGCTATTTTCAGATTGTTGCTAATACTGCCATCTTCTGGCTACAATGAATAACAACCTCTCTCATATCTGCCTCAGTGTATCAGATTTGTACTTTTTTTCTACTGTTTTAATACAAACAGAAGCTCAGTCTTGTATTTGTTTTGTTTCCGCTGTTCAGAGGGTTGAAGGATGTTGCTCGGGTTTTTACCCTCAAACTGTTGACAGAACAGAGAGATAACCAGCCACACACAGACTCAAGAAGTGTTTGGGTGGTGGTTGACTGTAATTTCCTGATAATCTGTTGAAAGTCCTCGACTTGTTTTACATGAGGTGAATTCAAAGACCTGTCTTTATCAGGCAAGAGAGGGTTTAATGATTGGTGGCTTAAGTTTTTATTTGTTTTGATCATTTTTATTCCAATATAATAAAAAAAACAGATGTCTATGGTTCTTATAGTGTATAATATTAAAAAAAAGAAATACTAGATAAGCAAAGATAATGAAAAAAAAGAAACTGTTTATATTCAAAAAGGTAAAATAGAAGGCGTCTGAATTTAAGTTTTTTGCTGCCAGCTGTGCCCCTTGCAAAGGAAGCGTCTTTAGGTTTTGGCACCGTGTTCTTAAGTCAACCACACTGCTGCATTTCTGTGAAATCCTGCACACAAAATTTGAACGAAACTGCAAAACAGCTCATCACCCAGCTCAGTATTCACAGAAGAGACAAGACATATGAAAGTTTAGCTAAAAGTCACTTTTACTCAAAAACTGTACATTTGTGTACAATTTTAAGGTATTTGAACTTTAATGTTTCCACTTTCAACTGCTTCATATCATCCTCCATTTCATTTCAAAGGGGAATGTTGTGTTTTTATTCTACCACACTTTATTAATACCTTTCAGATTCAGCGTACTGATAAAAAATATAATCCAAAAATAGAAAATAATCTATTATTATGGATTAAGATTAAATGTTATTGATTGCTAGGGGAATATTTTAAGCTACCCAGTCAATAAAGAGCAAGTATATAGTCTCCAATTTTTTAATGAGCCATTTTGCATAATAACTGCTTTTATTTTTAGTATTTTAAATATTTTTTTATTCCAATGCTTAAGGTTTTTACCTCGATAAAAAATAAGAATGCACTTAAACTTGTGAGAGTATTACTTTACTGTGGTAATGCTACTATGCCCAAATACAGGACCTGAGTACTTCTTCAATATGTGTATATGACCCTCCCATGCCTTTTAAAGCTGATATTTGGGTAATAATGTGAGTCTGAGAATCTGACAAACCTAAGTTAAAAAAATCAACAATAACAACAGCAACAAACATGGTCTCTTGATAAAATAATACATATAAATGTCATTGTGATGGAATTCTGTGACCTGGCTTATTTATGATGACCATTGACTGCAGGTCTAAGTAAATACTCTTAATCATTATTAGATCTGATTTGTTAAAGTCTCCAAATGAACAATCCTCAAGACAAAGATGTTTACATTTATATTATTAAAAAAGAAAAAAAATATGTGAAAAAAAGAATATTATTTAATCAGTTAATTAATCATAATTGTGTCAAGGCAAATTTTGTATTTTAATTAATGCATTTGCATAATTCTAGTTAATAATATAATTTAAACCACTGTGAAAGAAATGTTAAGTTTCTAGGAAAGTAACTATAATACAATTTAAAATGCTATGTTGCAAGAAAAAGCCATGCATTAAGAATTAGTAGGAACGTTTTGATTATTTGATTGTTTGATTAAATGCAAATAAATTAGAATAAAAAAGTACTCTATGCAACAGAATGATTCATATCAGTTTTATAAATTACATTGTTAAATTATAATGGCTATTACATTGGCATGTCAGCATTAGCTGAAACTATTAACTTGGGTATTTTATAAATTGTATATACTTTATTATACTCTTGAGCAATATAATAGCTGCCAATACCATTATATTTTATTAATAGAACACTTCTTTAATGTAAAACTATAACCTGAAAAAACAGTTACTATATGGTAAATGCAGAGTAGAAAAAGTACGTTATTGGTTGGTTAAATATAAAAAGTAGCAGGAAAATTGAAAAACTTGAGTGAAGTACCTAAAAAGTTTACTGGTACTTAACTAAATCTACTTAATAACTTTTCATCCCTAAAGTCAGATTTTTCAATCAGGAAAGACACATGGTTAAATTAGAGAACACAAAAGCAGCAAAAACAGTGGTACAAGCAAGTTTCTGCTGAATAACCCAAACTGCATGATTTTGTAGATAAATTAGGCTGTTTGTTACTGGACAAAGCAATACTAACATTAAGTAGTAATTGTACAGAGTAACTGTGTATTGCAGTGCAAAGGAAGTGAATAATAACAATTTAAAAAAAAAAGCTTCACATGCTGTGAATGACATTCATCATACAACACAGAGGTCATCAATGAGCTCTATAACAGTTCATCCTGTCATTCTGTCATCTTTACAGATGTGATGTAAAATGACAGCAGCTGGGATGCCTCCTCTGATCCGGCGCAGTTTGTATAAACTGCATGATTGGATGAGGTATGCGGTGGAGGTACCCAATGCTGATCTCCAGTCAGCTTTCAACAGAATTGTTTTCAGTGGTGCAGCAGGAGTTGCGTGCTACTCGGAGTAATCTACGCATGCGTCAAGGTAATACAAAGGGGATACCAGAGATAAATCTACAAAGCGAGAAAGTTCACATTTTGCGGGACCTTTTTCCGTTTTCGGGAATTAGATTGCGGCAGAGGATAAAGAGATAAAATAAATACCCTTTCTCCTTACATCACTGTTGTTTAACAACTGTAGAGTAATTCGCTTTTGCAATATTATATGAACGTACTTTGCGTTGTTTTTTTTTATAAACTTACATTTTATACAATTTTATATTCTATTTTATTTCACTTTGAAAATTTACATCATTGGACTGGGAGCTGTAGTAGTTAGCCTATGTTACAAAATATCATGCAAAATAGCTTATGGGCTTAAATCAGATCAGAAACTATGAATAATTGTTATTTATCTAAAACCCCAGTAGTGTCAAGTAGCCTTTCTTGTGCTCTTACGCCACTCAAACTGCGACACTGAATTGGGGTTTGAACTATCTTGCTCTTTATTCGAATGTTGTATCTTTGACGATGACAGGAAGCGGCTGCTGATTACGTGACTTGTAACGTACGTGACGCCGCACCACCTCTCTCCTCCCTTTGTGCAGTTGACAAGCCCCTTCTCGGTCAGGACTGTTACACTGAGGTACGTCTTGTATTTATTAACAAAATACTATACCGCTCACGTTTTCTTTATTGCGCGGCTGTGTCACTGCTATCGGCTGGCGGACTCTGACCTCCACAGTCCGGGACTTCCCGACTTATCCATTGATTTTTAACCAGAGTTTTTGATGCAGCTCGACGTGCGTGCAGCAGAGATGCTAGGCCTTCTGCTCGTAAAAGCCGACTGCTGTTAGCTTAGTGGCTAGCTAATTGTCAATGTCTTGCGATGCGGTCATTTGACAGTGCATGGGCCAATGCTCAGCGATTATTTGGGTAGCTAGAAATAAAGAAGCTTAGCTAGCTTACGCCTTTACCCCGTTGACACTTTATAGGCTCCCTGTCTGTCATTGAGCCATAACGTTGCTCACTTGAGTAACTTATCCGCTGTCCACCTTGATAGCTAGCTAATGCTAATCTTGTAGCAGGCGAGGGCAGAGGATGCTGCCCTCACAGCCTTCATAAAACCGTCTGAGTGAAGTGACCGCTGCGGCGTTCAGTTTAAAGGGAGATCATGTTTTTCTTATCAGTTGTGGGTTCATCTTAGAGTTGTACTTCCTTGAAATAGACACTTATTGACATTTTAACTCGACTGAAAGTGTAACTTTTCATAAATGGCCCTCGTCTTGCTATGGGATCAGTGTCCTCTTTCTTTTGTAAAGTTATTTGGCGTTAGTTTTTCAGATTTTTCAGCTGTATTAAGATATAGATCTAGCTCTCTCTGCAAACTGAAGGTTTACTCATTGACTCCTCATTGACAAGACCTTTCAAGCTGTAGTAAACACAAGGTTGTCCTAGTCCATGTCCTCTACAACCTGTGACATTTCTGTCTGTAGCCATGTGTGAAAGCCATAAAGCTACTCAAGCACACTGGGGTGTAAACGCAGACTGTGCATGTAAAGGACAGGGTGGAAGACTTAGCAGGCATCTTGTTTGTGCATGTGTTATCAGTTACTGCAGAAAACTGACAGTAATCCACTTCTTGTCCAAATGCTTCTTAATGACCGCAGCGCTTTTACAATGAATGGGTTCAGAGGGCTTTCTGCAGGGGGTCACAGATCCTGGAGGAGTTAGAGGTGGACATGGGCCATAGCACATGGTGTATGCAGAGAAACATCTGTTTCATGTGTAGTTCAAGTGCGCATTGGGATACAATCAGTGTGTTAGTCATACTATAATTGGAGTAAAAAGGTGGAGTTGTTGTCTTAAGGTGAGGCTTCAAAAACACTTGGTTGAACAGGCTTCAAGGAGAGACTTGGACAGTAATGTTGGAGTTGAAGGATTGGCAGAATGACTCATTAAGTTGGAGCAAACCTCTGCTCATTCTTGTCATATTGATAGAATCTATGTGTTGCTACTTTCAGGCTTTACAACTTTTTTGAGTATGGATATAACACTCATTGATGTGTAGTTGTAATGTTTTTTAATACAGAAAAGACACCTCAGCTCTGTAGAATTGAAAATTGAGAAATGCTAAGCCCAAGGATGGCTGTTCACCAGGTGAACTGTTCAAACAATTGTATCTTTTGTCAATATGAGCATGTATGTTATCAATAGGCCTGCGTAACAACTGCACATTGATAACTGTTGCGCCACTCATACAAAAAGAAACCTACATCTACTCAAATAAGGAGATAGACGTGTCTTGCACAACAGGCTTTTCGAGAAAATGAAGGACAAAGAGGTGTGCACATAATTTACATGAAAGCAGCTAAACCAGTGGGTTAGTTTTTTTTGTCCCTTTCTGTTCTTTCTTAACTTAGATTTTTCCCCTTAAAAAACATCAAATTGGGTTTAGAAAACTACTGTTGTCTTAAAAATGACTTACTTCTTCTAAAACATGAAGTAGTTTGAAACAGAATGGAGTGAAGATCAGGAATTAGTAAATGCAATGAAAATGTACTTGCAGAATATGTAATTTGAATAAAATTCACCAAACTGAAAAAGAACAGGTTATACAATAAATGTGACACCTGCACACTAGTTTGCCTCTGTACTGACAGAAATTTGAAGTTTGAATACATGGATGTGTGTGTGAGAGAGTGTGAGAATAAATTTGTTCCTGTGTGTAGCTAATGAAAGCCTTTAACTTTATCAGATTTGTACATTTTTTCTATCCATCAGTGACCTCCAGTTGCTCCCACTCGCCTCTGTTAGCAGCACTACTTTCCCCCTGAGCACATCACATGTGATCAGTCAGTCTCTCCCTCTGCAGTGTGGTTACTGTCTCTCCCTCTGCTGTGTTGCTGTGAGCTCTGGTCGACTGACAGTAACACAGAGTGAGGACAGCAGGGATGTTATTTTTCAGAGAGACTGTTGTATTTCTTGTTTGCCGGCTTCGTTGGTCACAGCCTTGATCATTCACTTTCTCTTTGCAGATAATGGCTGTACCTCCCACCTACGTTGACCTTGGAAAGTCAGCCAAGGATGTTTTTACCAAGGGATACGGTAAGCACCAAGCGGCCAACCATACTCACTTATTTCATCAGCATTTACAGCATCATTATATAGAAGAAAAGGGCACAATCTTTCAGAAAAAAAGCTAATCCATTGATCACCATGAAACCTGTGTTACTGTGGAGATGTCTCTGTATGATCTGAAAAATATAGTTTCAGAAAGCATATATCAGTCATACAAAGTGTATTAAATAAATAGAGCAATTTTCCAGTCTGAGTCTTACTACCTGCCAGATTGCAAAACCTAGGTGCAATATTGAGATTTGGCACGATAAGGGAGAATGAAAACACTAGTAGCCTTTACCAGCTAACTATGGTTTTGCCTTGTCAGTGCTGAATCTTCTCTAAATTAAGACCATTTTTAGAAGTAGAACATTTTATTGACTATTTGAATATTTATTTGAAGTTTTTATAGCTATGGAAAAGTTTGTTTCTAGTTTCACTGTTTTGTTTTAGGGCACAGTTAATGGTTTTTCACTCAATACACGTAGATACCATCTTCCTGTAGTGCCCTGTGATGTAATCTTGGAGATTTATTGCACGATGCAATGCAAGACCTTCCTCTCAAGGATTGTACAAATGAAAGCAAAACGATTCAAAGCAGTTATTCTACTGTTTATAGCTAACCACTAGCTAAACACTGTTGTTAACAAAATGCTGGTGGAGTTGATGTCCTCAGGGTGTGTTTTGTGTGTACACACAGCAGTGCTCTCAGGATCACTGGATGATGTGCACTTAAAATCATAGGGATTCCCAGGACTTGCAGTAGAATTAGTCACATGTACCATGAAGACTGAATCACTGCAAATTTGGCAGTGACTGTAACTCATTACTGTGTTTCACTGCACAGGAACATAAATGTGGAGAACTCTGGGTCATGTGAAGTGTGGCTGGGTGAATCAATTGACGGCTGTAAAGCTGGGTAGGGCCAGGCATGGGGCTTTTAGGTTTGAGCATGGATCTGTTAACCAGCTTTCAATCCATCATTCATAACTAATCACACTCAGCATCATTGTCTTTCTTCATACCTTGACATCTTCTTGATTTTTGATCAGGCTACACGGTATTTAATGGGATCTCTCTGTATAAAAAGAAATACAGTAAAAGCTGTGCTGCTGGTAATAGAAGTTATTGTAGCATGTTTGACATTGTCTATGCTAATTTATGTCTCATGCAATTAGCCTGGCATACTTGCCTTTTTCACCGGGACTAAACCCAAAATACTTCCAAACAGAGGCAATTTTTAAAGTTCTGTAACAGGCCTTTAGCTTGAGAATAAAAAAACATCACTTTGAGCCCCCACTGCAGTCTGCATTTCTGTACCCACAGTTTTAGATGTACATGTGTGACTTTAAGTGACAATGGGTGACTGTGTTTTATCTGTCAAGACAACTACAGGCTGCTGTCACTTGAACTAAGAGTGAGTTGTTTTTTTAACTTGACAACGATCTCTGAGCATGAACATTAGATAATATGCTGTCAATCAGCCTTGCTCACTCCACCACTAATGTTCTAACAGTGTCTACATCAAATCAATACACACATTCAGTCAGTGGCATATGAATAACTTAAAATGAACTCTGGAGACTGATAAATTAGGGTTTCAAGGACACAAATTAAGAACTTGGTTTAATGTGTTTTTTAAGTATTTAAAGGGATATTTTGAATATGTTTTAATATTTTATTGAACAAAATTTTCATGGTTAGGACTAATAATATTGACATTAAAGTAGCACTTGTTTTGAGACTGAGCCAGTGCTTTGGTTTCAAGAATTCTGTGCCACCACAATAATGAAATGTTAGAGTGATTATTATCAGATGTTAGATCACTATCGTCAGTGTTGACATTGTTTTGGCCCTTATTTAATGTCTTCTGTTTCAGGCTTTGGGCTCATCAAGCTGGACCTGAAAACAAAGTCTGAGAATGGACTGGTAAGTTTTGACTAGTCATTATCAGTTCATCAGGGCCGCCACGACAGACTGCAGCCGTCCTATCATTGCTGAAGAGGTTGATGATTGAGTGGCTGGTTATCTGATCTCCTAAATGCTGCCAGGACCCCTTGGCCTTTGCTTTCTCACTGATACAATTTTTGAAATATTGATTGAAAGATTGTTAAAACATTCACGTTACAACAACATTGTTTGACTTGGTTTACTTTATCTTTAAGCAAAATTGAAATGTGGACATTGTAAATGCATCACTAGGATTTTTGATCAAGTTTCCTTTCTTGATTCGTATCAGAACCAGCGGGGCGATTAAATTTTTGGTCCAAGAATTCCTCACCTAAATCATTATAAGAAGTAGAAGCACTAGTATAGTGGTAGTTGTAGTAATAGACGTCGTAAATGCAGTGCTGCAGTAAAGTTTACAAGGCTACATCACTGTCACATACCTTGGCATAAAAATTTATACTGCTGAATGACATTAACAATCATATGACTGTAACATGGTTATTAACTTAGCTAGTTAGCATATCGGTATGACTCTACATGATCTACATCTACATTGATCCGCAGGAGTTCACCAGCACAGGCTCTGCCAACACCGAGACCAGCAAGGTCACTGGATCCCTGGAGACCAAGTACAAGTGGGCGGAGCATGGATTGACCTTCACAGAGAAGTGGAACACCGACAACACCCTAGGGACTGAAATCACCCTCGAAGACCAGGTTGGTGATGGGATGTGGCAACCAAAATATCTAAAATGTGATTTGGTGTGCTACTTATGGTAACATGTAGCCTTTGCCAGTCAAGTAATGACAGGCCCTAACGTAAAAGTTGATTTATCAATCATGAACATTTAATTTTTTTAACTGTATTTTTATATTTTTTCCACAGTTGGCTAAGGGGCTGAAGCTGACATTCGATTCCTCCTTTTCACCAAACACTGGGTAAGAGCAGCTGAAATGGAGTTAACATCAGTGAGAAATCAAGAGTGGATCAAGAGATGGTCAAATATTTTTTTTTACTGACTTTCAGAACTACAGTGATTAACAATCCGTTTAGCAATGGAACTTAAAGGACCTTTTATTTCTTGCTGCAGGTTGAGTCAGCAGTTTATTTGAAAGCTCTCTGATGGGATCTGTCCTATTGACCCATTCCCTGGGTCATTTTTTGCTCTTTACCAGTGTGAACAGGTTGATGTCTGCTGGTTACACTTGAGGGAAAGACACGACAGAGGCTGAAAAGATACCCTATAAGCACAACACAGGAACAATGTTTCGGTAAACATACAGCGAGGTGTGTGTTAATTAATGCATCAGTGAGCTACAGCAGGTACAAAACTATCAAATGACTGGGATTAGCTAGCTAGCTAAGTTAACTGTCATACTTGGGTGACTGCAACCATGTCAGTAACAGGTCAGATGTAGTCATGATGGAAACCTGCTGTTATATAACCTGCTGGATATATAAATAAAGGGCACAAAGGAGCACTGGAATTAGGAATTTGTGTCACACTTTATCCAGAAATGGCTGTGAGTGTATGCAACTAAATATTTGCAGTCTGTATCCCCTGTAAACTGTGTTTTTTGGTATTTAACCTCTTTGACACAGCAGTGAGATGTTTTCAGCTGTGGGAAAAGTTAAACAATCTGTTTTCTCTCTTCAACTCCTCGCCAGCAAGAAGAGTGGGAAGATCAAGACGGGCTACAAATGCGACCACATCAACCTCGGCTGTGACGTCAACTATGACATCAACGGTACAGCCATCCATGGCGCAGCGGTGGTGGGCTACGAAGGCTGGCTGGCCGGCTACCAGATGACCTTCGAGGCTGGCAGGAACAGGATCACCCAGAGCAACTTTGCTGTTGGATTCAAGACTGACGAGTTCCAGCTCCATACAAATGTGTAAGAATACAGGAAGCAGCAGATGGTCATTAGCGGTATGCTAGCATGCATCGTTCCATTGTAACACACACTCAATGCTTTATTCAATGCACTGTAGAGCCAGTGGGGCTTCTCCACCTTGTAATTGGTGTAGTTTATGCTCATTTAAATTTAAGGTAACAAGAAGATTGAATTACTGCCCTGCTGCTGTTACTCTGATGGTTAAATCTGAAGCTAAGCATGTGCTGTACGTAGCACTTGAACATAACAGGCTAAAAGTTTTAGCTATGTGAAACAACTGACTCCAAACAGCTGACCTTGACAAGACTCAAGTCTTCAAACCCTTTTCTTGTCCTTGTCCGACTGACAAACTTGTTGCCCATTTGGCTATCTGCCGGGCACCTGGGTGCCTGCCGGTTATTTTTACGCCCTGCTGATGGGATTTACTATATTGCAAGTGAGGTGGAGTAAGTGTTTGGCAGGCATAAAGGGCCTCAGTGAGAAGGCAGAGTGAGGTAGTGTCAGACAGTGTGAGAGAGGGAGGAGCAGGGCACAGTGTTAGTGTTGTTCCCTGCTGTGCTCCTGGCCAAGCCTGTCTGTTTCAGTCTACAGATGAAGAGGTCAGACAAAAATGTAATTCAGGCTTCATGTTGAGGCTGTGCAATTTTTTT
>JAPZDZ010000006.1:17598964-17609414 GCA_029783805.1 Acanthurus tennentii | reverse complement strand
TGCAGCTTCCTTTGAATATTAATTAAACACCCTTATGTGTCATCAACCCCTCTGGTGAGCAGCTCACTCTTAATTAGACCTAACGAACACCAGGGAGAAAGATACACCTCACTGGTTTGTGTACAGCTGCACAGGTGTGTGTGAGACCCGGTGGGGGGGTGGGTGGTGTCTGGTTGGGGATAAAGTCAATGTCTCTCAGTGTTGGTCTGTTTGTAACTGTGTGTGTGTGTGTGTCTTCTGTTCAGTTCCTACGGTGGGTCTCTGCAGACTGTACTTGTCTGTGCTTGCAACTGCAGTGAAAACAGCCTGTTGTCTTGCTGTCTAGTGTTTGTGTGTGTGTGTTTGTTTGTGATTTTGTGCATGATTTTAATACAAACTTAGATTCTGCCTGCAGGGTATGTTATACCACAAATTTTGAAGGTGTTGCTCTTTTACACCCTCAATTCTGTCGTGACGCTTTTTTTTTTCAGGAATATTTTAATTGTGGCCTCGGGATTGAGGGAACAGCCTATGATAATACTTCACAGTTGTCACTGTTCACAGCTACGAAGAAAACTTGACAATGACTGTGAAAAAGTTACAAAGTTTATTTCTTCTTATTGTTGTGTCGAGTAAATCTAACTCTAAACCTGCTAATTTTTCTCAAGAAGTGCGGTGAAATCATCCAAAACTTTGCAAATGACAACTGAGTAACAAAACTAACTGAGGACAGTATGAGTACAAACTGAAGTTGATTTAACAGGAAGCTCATTTGCATCTGTTCAGTTCGAATAAATTTAACACGTATGAAACAGCAAATGTGTTGCTTGCCCTGAAGAGGTACAGATGAGCCTCAAACGGTGCAAAACTTGCTGTGCTGTAAAAGTTCAACTGAATCCATGAATCTGCTTCTACTCTGCCAATCACATGTCCCATCTGTTCTTT
Organism: Acanthurus tennentii; assembly: GCA_029783805.1. Lineage (NCBI taxonomy): Eukaryota > Metazoa > Chordata > Actinopteri > Acanthuriformes > Acanthuridae > Acanthurus > Acanthurus tennentii. The sequence goes on along the minus strand of JAPZDZ010000006.1, from coordinate 17,608,490 downwards.
TTGAAAGTGTATCACATACTGCATTAATTAGAAAATCCTATTAAAAGGTGAAATCACATTATAAATAAAGCCTCCTGAAATAACAGCGGAGCTAAACGCACTGGTTGGAGGTGGCCAAGTAATTTCAAAGCAGATTCTAATATTCAGTTTTGTCACCTCTCCGCTCAGTTTGACCCTCCTATTGAAACACAGTTTTTACTTCATCTATCAGTTAAGATTTTCCTGTATTTCTAATAAGAAATATAAAACATCTCTCCTGCTTAAAAATATCTTTACTGTGTCTGTTTCAATGCTGTGAGGCAGTTATTGAAGTTTTTTTCTTATAAAGTCAAATCACAGCTTTTTCGCCTGAATTCAAGCTAGAATTAGTGTCATTTTTTGCAGTGTACTGCTGTTAGCTGGACATATTTGTTCTGGGTTAGGGGATTTGGCTGTCCTTCCTCTCACACCAGCCAACTTAGCTCCACAGCAGAGGCAGTAGCATGAAGCCCAGAGTGCAACTTTGCCAAATTTCCTCCACAAGTAGCTCTGTTTTCTCTACTGCAGCCTCCTCTCATTTCCTACACTGTCCTGCACCAGAAGCATGCCAAATTTTTGGGCACACACTTCTATCTTGTTCTAAATATGCTGCAGCATTGGTTTGGTGTCAGAAATGTTGCAGGTGTGTCTATCTTTACTGTGAATTCAACCAACTGCAAACACAAAGCGAAAAGCTTGAAGATGTGAGAGTTGTCTGCCAAATCTGGTGCCCTGACAGCCCCAAGTGTTCCTCCTTATTAAAGTCATTTACAGTTTGATTTGAGGATAAAAATAAGAAGATTTCTAGTACTTCTAACCACTTGAGAGCGGGTCTTCATCTTTCAGTGGTAAATTAAAATACAGAGAGCTGAAGAGGAAAAACATGGAGGTGGAGCTGAAATAAAAGTGATGCAGATCTAAATTAGCTGAACTCAATGAATCAATTTAGTGCATCAATGATCTTCAGTGCATTTACTGTTAATTTGACACTTTGCTGCAGGCTATTCAACAGAAAGAGTAAAGACAGTGTTTTCCGTTTGAATTTAATATCTCTGCTAACATCTTTACATGAGAAACACATTTCCACATGTCTTTCATGAAGTGTTAACCCCCATTTCTGCTGAAAATCTGCCTCCTCACAGCCTCTTTATCTGAATACACTTCAAAGCAAGGAGATGATTTCGTTGCAGCGCCTGAGTCGCCCTCAGCGCAAACTTGGTGTTTGAAAAGTGTTTCTGTCTGTCTGCAGTGTCAGCAGCACATCTGGCAGAGCTGGAGACGACATGTCACCTCCGCCTCCTCAGCTCGCCCTGACAGTCAGGGGCTAATGACCTGGAAGGATACACAGTCCCACTACATATGGGCCTTGATGCCTGTGTGAGTCTGCATGTGTGTGTGTGTGTGTGTGTGTGTGTGTTGCATTAGTGCAGATACTTATTTGTGCCCCTATGAACGCATTTCTCTGTTCATGTGTACCTGGCAGAGTCCACACCTCTGCTCAGGTTGCTGGATGTTTCTGTGTGTCAGTGTGTTGAAGAGTGTGTCTTTGTTGGTGTTTGTGTCTTTCTAAGTGAACAGCGGCCTGAGACCTTGTCTCCAGCGCTTGGAGAGTCCCTGTGCATCTGGGCCTGTGGTCCTCCCTGCTAGCCAAGTAATTAGGACAGGACATGCTGACCAGTAGCACCCTCAGCTGGGACCACTGACAGAACAAGGACAGATGAAATTATACACCTGGATGCTTCATAGAGATTTTTTTTTCTGCTTAGTTTGGTGATCTAAGAACCTAAAGTTGGTTTTTGACCCATTTAAAGGACAAAATTAATGTCACCTCATGTCAGAGCTGACTATTACAGAGGGTTTCTTGTTCATTCTCAACTGTTTATTCATGAGCATTTTGTTGAGGCGAAGTGCTCTTTCCAAAGGTCGTCATGAATAACTCAAACTGTGCAGGAGAGGATGTTTAATGCATGTTTTGACAGCTTGATAACATCCGAACTGTTTGTAGTTGGAAACCTGTATTGTAATTGCCACAAATAAGCAGACAGCACCTTTTTGTTCCAGTTTAAAATAAACTGAGAAGTTGAAAAGAAACTGGAGTGACACTTCAGTAGAGTTTCGTTTCATCAGATCATTTACTGACTATAATAACATTGATCCTGTATGATTTTGCAGCACTTTTAAAACACAACTTTCCATTCATACACACTCAAAGCAAAGTCATCAAGTGCGGTATGTGGCTCAGTATCTTGCCTGAGGACACTTTCACATGTAGAGTGGAGGACCGAGGACCAAACAACTGACCTTCTGTGAAGTGGATCATTTATTCTTCCTCTTTCCATCCTGCTGTCTGATTTGTTTGTAAAATCAGGTACTTGAAGGCCAATTTATCCACACAAATGCCATCACTTATGCTACTTAATAATACTGGTCAATTTCAGATCTAAACTGAGCTCTGCTGACATAACCTCATGAATGAATGAGTGTAAAAATGTGTGCTTTATGACCATGAATTAATGGGCTACTCTAACTTCAAAACACCTGTAAAGACATTTTATTTAACCGTCTGCAGTGTTAAATTATTAAGTTACAGGTAAACAATTAATCCATATTTTAGGATATACAAAGAAGGGATCAGAAACTTTAAGTTGTTTGTTCCATAAGATTTTATCTATTAAAAAGATCCACTAGTGTAACATTATATGGTGACACTTTGTTGGTTGGGATGTTGGTGCAGATCTGCTCACTGAACAGGTGTGCATCATTAGGATCGTTAAGCAACGAGGGACTGAAAACACTCAAGTTGTGGGCGATATGAAACTCACCTGCACCTCTGCATCCTATCAGACAACGTGTGTGTTCTAATGTATGCTCAAAAAAAAGTTTCAGGTCAGCAATGTTAATGATTTTTGGGTTTTTAACTCGCCCATGTTTCCTGATCTTTACAATAGTGCATTCATGTATAAGAGGTGCTGTTTAAGGTCTATGAACAGTAACAAAAATAGACAAGTCTTCTGGCAGCAGAGCCACATATGTACAAATGAACATATCCAAGAAATGCTTCTTTACATGTGTTTAATCTTTCTGCTCACATTTTTTTCTCAGGAGTGTAATTTTTCCTAATGTAGTGTTAATCAGTTTAAAAAAGGAACATTTTTAATTTTTATCACTTTACAAACTATGAATGTTTTCATTCTGCCCCCTGAGTAGAGAAAATTTGATGAATGTGTTTGTACAATTGAGAGCCATTTAGCTCCTAATGAGGGCCGATTGATGCCACCTGGGTCAAAGTGGTACTAATTCCAGAGACCCTCCCCGAGTGGCAACAGCCTGCAGGTGTGAGGGTATAAAAGGTTTTGGAAGAGAGCAAATCTGCCTGTCTGTTTTGCTCTCCAGGAACATGGTGGAGGGCCAGTGTTTTGTGTGCTGTGAAGGTTTTTTTTTCCCCCACTAATTATCTGCAGAGGAGCCTAAATGACAAACCTGATGAAACTGTTTTTGTTTCTCATTTTCTGTGGCTGGTCTGAATATTTTTTTTTATTCTGAAAAATAAAAAAAACCTGCATGCTGATCCATCCTCTCCCAACCCTCACGAATCACATTGCAAAAATAGCAACAGTAGCTCCATAACAGTGGCAGTGCATACGCTGCATGAACTCTGACTGGTGCTCTCTGCTTTCATTACATCCTGCAGCATCACTCTCCTAAATGATGACAGAATTGTTTCGTGTGCCATAACACACTTTCCTTTTGCTTATACAAGTATTACATTGTCACTGGGAATGCAATAAAATATCCACTTCAGTAAATCACACATAAACCAATTAAGGCATGTGACAGAGAGATGATCCTTCGCTGGCCTGGGGTCAGCTCTTCAAGCCCCCTCCTCCCAGCTGTTGGATGTGATTTGGGAGGCATTATCTCAGTGTTTTGTCATTGATTCCCATGATTGATCCCAACCCCCCGCCAGGCACCGGGCTCTTCCTCTTGATTTAAAACCAATTATATGATGATGATCTCGCTCAGGAGGCTTGCGAGTGTGATGTGTTTGGTTTGGAGGTTGGAAGGGACAGAATAAATCAGCAAATAGAGTCAGACGGAGCACTTTGAAGCTTTTTTTCCCCCCCCCTCTCTCTCTCTCATCGTTTTCATGTGCTTTCCTCACTTCTCTTGTTTCTGAACCAAATCCTCCTTTTGGATTCTTTATCAATTAATTTGTCTGCCACACTCTGTCAGGGTCAATATGTGTCTTGAATACTGAGTGAAATTTAAAAAAAACGACATCTCAAACTGTATAACCAACAAGTGCAACAGTAATCCTGAGGATTCATGCAGCATCCACGAAGAAACATCTGCACAGCCTCCTCTCATGAGTTTTATGGACTTAGTGATGAATCTCAAGTGAGTATTTTACATCTCCCCACTATGAAAATCCCCCTCCTTGATCTAATATTCATGAGAATTAATTTTGGATTAACACAAAGCCAGTTTATTGCTTCACCGCCTTATAGATGCCAACTAAGTAACTGCACATAACCAGTGCTGAAATCCCCCGACAATCACAAACCAAAAGAGACCCGCGCTGATGAAGAACAAACATGTTGCTTGGTGACGCTGAACTTACGGGAAGTTATTATTTTTTTCCGCCTTGTTTTTAATGAGGTGACTAATTTGCAGTTGTTCTATTTTTGCTCTCTCTGTCATGCTTTGATAACCTGCTGAGAGGCCTCTCACCTCGTTTTCAACTCGGTTTGGGGTGCTAACAAGGAGGGATCGAGTTGACATTTGCACTTACAGCTTCATAAATCCTTGAGAGCTCACATGGCATTTATTAAAGAGAGTATCAATTTCAATATCAGTGTCATACAGGATATTGAGACCACAAGCTTACCGGGAAAAATCAAGAATTCATCATTGCAGGGATTCTTTTATAGCTTGTTTTGCACAGTGGATGCTGATGGTTTGTCAGGATGTGACAAGTTGTCAATTTCTTTCATGAACTAACACTGTGAGTGTGTGTGTGAGTGTGTGCGTCTGTTTGAGTGTGTGAAGGAACTGGTGATAATGCAAATATATACCGACTGATAAGATCAGATTTTAACTGTATGGAAATAGACTGAAGCTACAGTGTAGATTTGCATCTATATGAAGAAACTGGGTCACAAGTGTCTTCATGTACGGCTTTAAAATACAGCGAGATACATGAACCTGCCACAGGAGACCCATGTTCAGCATCTGATACTGTTATGGCTGCAAGTTGTTTTCAAATTTTTGCCCAGAATGGGTCAAAATTTGCTTAAAATTTGTTGATGCAATTAAGCTTATCACATTAACGATGAAATATTTGGTAGTTCTGGTAGCTGCCTGAGCTGCAGTGATCAAAGCCAAACTCTCTCCATCATCCACTGATTTAAATGTAAGTTAATGGCTGGCAAAAGTTACAATGAGTAACTTTAGTTTTGATACAGACCATTTGCAATTAGGAAAGTGAGCATCACTGAATATTCTGTCATTTCTAGGTATTTATTTACATATTTTTCAAGTGATAAAATATCTAAATAATTTGAGCTGTTTACTAAGATTTCATGGTGATGTTGTGTCTGCTAACGAGACATTGTCTTCTGGTGCATTAATGATCTGCAATGTTGGAACTTTGTAATGAACTCCAACATCATTACCCACTGTTAAACTGCGTTCCAACAGTATTTTTAATTAGAATTATCTAAAATTACATAAATGTTTGACAATTTAGCTGAAAAACATGCAAAATTAGACAAATCTCACTTTCATTTTCACACACACAGATGCGCTCATGTAGAAACATATACAGAGATATATTTTCTTACATTTAAGTTATGCAGTCAGCCACAAGTTATGAAGTTCTCCTTCTTTTTCTCCATCTCTCACATACACACACACAAACTTAAATTCCCCTCTCGTTTAGTTCTGCCAATCCACATAACGTTCCAGAAAAGTTAACGCTCACAATTAACTGGAGATCATCCTCTTATGGAGGGCTGCCATGAGGGGTCAATTACAGAGAGTTAGCACCATCAGGTATTAAAACATTCCCTTTCATCAGCTGTGCTGCGCTTCTCTGCTTCCGTGTTAGTCCGACATCAAGCTCTCAACTTCCCCTCGGTCTTATGTTTCTGTCTGATGTAGTTAACCACCGTGCTCTTGAGGAGCAAAGTGCTCATTTTCTTTTATGTCGTTTTCTGCAGGAAAACCTTGACATGGTGAAGAAGTGCCTCACACTGCAGGGGAGATGGTTGCCTTCGATAGAGTTAACATAGTGCAGAAAGTCTGCTGTGATGTGTCCTTGTGTGCTGTACATTCTTCATCTGTTTATGTTTTTATTTATTGTCAAGATCCTGTGTTTATGCTGCTATTTTGCCCTGGTACCTATATGCAGTGATATTTTGTCTATGTGCTGAGCATAAATATTTCCTGTAAAACGGTGAAAGTTTGAAGTCAGTAAAACTTTTACCTTGTTAAAAAAAAAAGCTGGATGTGGACCACCTTTTTTAAAAGAAATATTTTAAAAATTCTGAGCTATGGCCTTGAATGTTAATACTCATCATATTAAGTAAGGATTAAAAGACTGTTAAGGACACACACATTCCCTCCAAACTACAGCATCTACACTCTGTGAAGTGAAACACACACTTATACATAAACGCTCACTCACAGCAGATATCCGATATATATATTTATCTCCTGTGTTATTGCTCTTTTTGACAGGAAACAAAGAAGGAAATACATGTAAATATACATAGGTGCACATGGGTCTATTCTAATGACTATATATTTATATTTATGCATCATTTTGGCTCAACACAAGGAGACTTCAAGTCCCTAATGTGACTTTAAGCGTATATTCATTTTTTTTTTGCAAACCAGAGAAAGAAGATTCACATTTATCCAGTGTTTGTCCCCAGAATTTAAATAACCGAACCTGACCTGTGACAGTGAGGCCATAATCTGCAAAAATGTTTGTAAAAATGTGAAGTAAGGATGCTGTCACATGTGGATTAAAACGAAAAATGCTTTCATTGGATGTCTCTGTTTAGAGCGATGCTCTGTGTGAGGATTAGTCTTAATCCTTGTCTTTGAAATGAGCCCCCTGCATCACAGCACTTGATAAAGCAATAGATGTCTCATGTCTCGTTTTTATGTGTCAAAATTAGTTTGCCTTGGGTTACTGTTAGATGCTGCCTGTGTAGTTTGAAAAAGCTGTCAGGGGGGAGGTCATGCATGTACAGCGGTCTCTATAGGGGAGAGCCAGAACATGTGCAGCAATGATGAGACCACAAGCAGCTCTGACACTCTGAAAAAGATGCAGACTGAACTCTGCTGCAGCACAAACCTCTGACATGAGTTATAATAACCATCAGTGGTCAAAAGTAAAACATGCTGACCCAGTGTTCACTCATGACTATTAGTATAGGGTTAGGGTTATTTTAAAAACACCATGGCATCAGGTTGAGAGCTAAAAAGTTTTTCTTTTTGCCTTTATAAAATCTTCTAAAACTTTGCTAATTTATAGCTAAATTGATTTTTGGAAGAAGAAACGATCAAAATGTGGGATCAGCTGTCAGTTTGTGTATTGAATACACCCACACAACTATACTAATTATTCACTCATCATTTTTAGACGCTTTTTTGGCAGAATTTTAAGAAAAAATAACATCAAAAAGTAAAAAGAAAAATGAGGGAATGCTTTGATTTAGCTGTGCTTATTTTACAGGGACCATCAAGAAGGCTTAAGTGCATCCTGCCTCCTCGCCTGCACACTGTCTCCTTCCAACAGTCAGCTTGCTCTCTTTTAACCATAAAGGCAGTGTTTTCTTTACAACAGTCTGGTTCTGTTACTTGCTTAAGCCTTGGACACACAGTCTCTTGCTTTTCATTTCAGTGGCAACATTAATAGCTTAGAGCAGCCACACAGCCCATGTTATGGGGAGATTTAGAGTCTCATCAATTTTTTTTTTTGCATGGCGCTCAAATAAAGTAAAAATCATCAGTTACTGGTCATACGGACATCATAGCATCTACATAATAACTTTTATGGCAGTTTAACGCTTATATCTATAGTATATTTTTCAAAGGAATGAAAAAATCTAAACACCAAACGAACAATATTATTTTTCACCCATTTTCTCTCTTTCTGTCTTTTCAAATGAAGGTAAAAGTTTAGTCATTGTCATTATCAGCCTAATAACCACACAGGAAATTTCACTGTAAAAGTGTAGGGTTTGCAGTTGCAGGGCTGTTTGTGTGGACACCACAGAGGTCAGCAAGGTAAATGCACACATGCTGCTCATTCAGTTAACGTGTGTGTGTGTGTGTGTGTGTGTACACGTGTATGACTCAACCGAAGCTAATCTGGATCAGTTCTTGTTTTTACTGAAGAGTCATGTGGGCCATTTTGATTAAGGTAGAAGATAAAAGTGCTGGCAACCATCAGGTTTTGCATCAAATTTCTCTGGAAGTCTAAATCGTGACGGCGGCAAACTGAGTGCTGATGTTGAAACACATGGGGGCTGGGGGGGGGGGGGGCAAAAACACACCTAATGACAGAAATAAGAACAGACGGTCGCACTGACAGTTCGGCGAAAATGCTCAACAGAGCTTCTCGCAGCTGCAGCAACACCAGTGAGTCATCACTGGAAAGTCTGATGTAAACAAGACAACAACAATCTGAATTTAAAAAAATAAAAACACAACAAACCCTCCCCGGTCTGGATGGTCCCTGGGGTGAATCTGACCGAGACTTTATACAGACTCCGCACTGTCTTAATGATCCACTGAAGGCTCATTTGATTCCAGAGGAAGAGAGAGGGAGAAACTGAATGAATAATTTACCGTAATAAACTAAAAGAAATGGATCTTCATTTCACTTTACAGCTGAACCTTTTGGAGAATAGAAAAAAGACACTTCATTAAGCTACTGTTTAATAGGCTCATCCATTTAAATCATACATGTGGCTTAATGGCAGCATGCTATTATTTATATTTGATAAGGAGTGTTTAAATCCCCAGAGTCACTGGCCGGCGTTGGATGTGGCATTTAATTCAAATGTTCACTGCTCTGATATTTAGTTGGATTATTAAAATTTAATCATCGGTGCTGCCAAGATTTCCTTTTCATCTGATGGAGAAAAAAAAAGGAAAAGTCAGATATATAAGGAGATATTTCTTGCCAGTGGTAGTGATGAGGAAAAAAAATATGTGTGTGAGTGGTGGGTGCAAACGTTTCAAGTTTGACAGCTTTGCCAAATTATCCTCCTCATATTGCTTTTAATAGAATCATGTCATATATTTTATGTGAGAAAAAGCAAGAATCAAAAAACAGCTAAGAAACAATATCTAATACAATGAGACTCGCTGCTATTTTTGTCAAGGTGGCTGAGAGTGTTTGTGAACATAACGTGTTTCATTTGTTCTGTAATCTCAAACAAAAGAACTTTTAAAAAGCTGTAATTAAGCTTTTCACTTGTTTAAAAAT
>JAPZDZ010000006.1:17551811-17562453 GCA_029783805.1 Acanthurus tennentii | reverse complement strand
GAGATTCCTCCCCCATCAGCAGTTTTCAGCGTCTTCACCTTCACCTGACAATCACTGCGCTGAACAAAGGGGCCGAACTACAGCGCGAGGCGTCGGCTGTCTGCTGCTGCATTGACCCACACGTCCTTGCTCACTTCCGTCCCTCCCCGCCCGTCTCCGTCTCCACTCTAAGCCATAATTTCTGCACAGTACTAGCTCGGATGTGCCCACAGGCCACTTTGGTCATACGACTCTCATCAGTGTTCTGGTGAGTTCCTGCGAGTGGACCACCCCGGCTTTGGCAATTCACTGACCTTTCTATCCTGTCTTTCTCTCCATCAGGCAAAATGGGTTCTCATTAATAGTTCATGGCTCTTTCCTTCACCCTGTTTGTTACATTGATTCAGCTCCTTTTTTTTTCCCCTTTTCTTTCTTCGTTCTTCTCGTTTTCAGGTAGCTTGCCCCGGCACTGTGCACTCATTTACACAGGAGCCTTTCTATTAACCCTGGGAGGAGTCACTCTTCTCTCAAGCGCCCTTTTCTTATTCTCTTTAAGGCCATCCCTTTCTCTCTCTCCCTCTCCTTGTCTATCTATCATTCTACTGCTTTGTATTTTTAGTCCATTCTGTCTCCATCTCTTCTGCTTCACATCTCTTTAATGCCATCTTCATCCTACCTGCCACTTTTTTTGCCAATTTCTAAGTTTCATCCTATCTTAATTTTTTTTTTTTGCACTCTCTTCCTCTGTTCTTTCTAATATTTGAGCAGTCTAAAAGCAGGTAATGGACTGGCGGTAAAACAAAGGGAGAAGCCTTCAGGGCAAGAGCTTTATGAGGCACAAAAAAATGAAGGCAGGAGAGGGAGAAGGGCAGAGATATAAAGGAGAATAGAGAGCGATTCTGGGTTATTGTTCCAATGTTTCAAGTGTAATGCAAAAGGTGTGTGAAGAAAATGGCAAACAGGACAGAAAATCAATTAATTTCACCTTTATGTAGGGGTACTGAAGGAATACAAGATGTTGTGATCGTGATCAGTGATTATGATCAGCGATGATTGCACTGGAACGGCATCAGCCTCACTGGCTGCTCGCTCACATTCACTCACTTACACCTGCCACACTGCTGCACACACACTTACCTGCAGTATTTATGCTCCCACACAACAATACATATCATATCAGAGTCTACAGTGTATATATATCTGCCCTCTGGCTTATTCATATTCATGCTGCTGTCTGTACTGTACATATCTGATCTACATGAGATGCAAAACTGGGTCAAAAACTTCCGAGACTGTTTCTGTTGCACACAAATCGATAAATTGATGCACAGTAGTGTGCATGTAGGAGGTGCAAGCTAAATCTGTGGAAGGACTCTTAGTTACACCCCTTGATTAATGTCAGTTCATGATTTGTGACCCCTGGTATATTTACATTTATTAATGATGATACAACTCAATTTTCTGCTACAACTGCTGCACATGCTTTATAAATCATAGTTTATTAATTTAACCATGTTTATACTTGTAATACAGTTAATATTATATACATGCTTGTGCATTCATATATAACTCTCAAGCATAAATGTTATTTAAATATCTCTATACATACAGTATGTTACTTTATCTGCACTTTACCGCTTTATGCACTTCTGGTTTGATGCTAAACTGCATTTCATCAGTACTTGTACTTCATGTGAAGACAATAAAGTTTAATCTGATCCAAGATCTAAACCATATTTTATGGACAGTCTCCCTTTGTTGATATGAACATTTTAATATCTGCTCCGTATCTCCACAAAAACCAGGCGGAGAGTTTCGATTAAGAGGGAAATTGACTCGCAACAAGGAATAATTGGGTAGCGGAGGAAGAGTTATTGGTTTTCTACTTTAAAATTGTGATGAAAGGAAAAAAAAAAGTGCTCAGATCCTGTGATGCTGAAATCATAGTTTCCAGACAGGCTGTTAATGTTCTCCAGTATTTTGACTCAGTGATGGCTGGGACATTATTAGACCGATTGAATCTCCATGAAAAGATACTGTCTATCAAAGTACACCGAGTCTTACAGTAATAGATGTAAGCTGCAGAGTGGTGTGCTAAATTGTCTGTTTTGCTCTTATCATTTTGACATGTTTTCACAAAAAGGAAATTAAAGACCTGTAATTATAACCGCAAAATCTGATCCAGTGCTTCATCTTGTCATCTGAATTAATCACAAGCAAATATACTCATTTAGATCACAGTTGCAATACTTAGCCTTGGCTGTATTGAAGCAGAGTAATCCATATATTTGGGCTTGGGAAGCTACTTTACAATCAAAGCTGGAATCATTTCTATTTCTCCCCTCCTGAAGGGAACACGATGGATTTTGAGGATGTTTGGGCACCATACCAGTTCAGGTGTTTGGCTGCCCTCTGCACTATTTCTTTAACCTTAATTTAGAGTTCTTTTGCTGATCATGCATCCTTTTCCCACTTGGTCCTGATTTGCATTCATTCCTCCCCCCCCCCCGAGACTTTAATTGACCAAAGCCTCGTAGCGTTGGCAAGGGAGCAGCTACACTGGAATTATTCAGCATTTTGTGCCCCAGCGGCAAAGTAAGGGTTATGGAAAGACCCAGAAGGAGGTAAATGTTGCCGAGGGAATTTTATTTTGGTGACTTTCATACTATGTTTAAGCTCTCTACAATTAAGGCAAAGTCAGAGTAAGTTGGAGTGAGTTGGAGGTCAGAGCAGTTAGAGTTATATATTAAAGCAGCAAACCATAGTTGGAGTTCGGCATCCTAGCATTTGGTTGCCTCGGTCGTGGGATGTTTTGAAAGAAAAAACACAGAAGCACAGCTGTGACACTATCAAGTGTTACGAACTCCTGTCGCACACTTCCTGTTATGGTCTCTCGTATGTATGATGCTAAATTACAGAACACTACAATTAAAAATGATGCATGTTCACAGTTTGCCAGCACTGGACCGCCATCGTCCTCACGGCCAGTCAGAACAGCTCTGTTGTCTGACCCTGATCCATCACCTCCTCTAATTTGTTCCTAATGTTATCTGAACAGTTGGAGTTTCCACATGTGGACTTAGGGCCCATTATTTTCACATTCAGGAGCCGAAACAATTATTACACCAAAATGAATCAATTCCAGATTCAGTTCCCAGCAGCTTGTCCCTCTGGGCCTGGTCATGCATTTAATGAACACAATAAACAGTGATCGTGTGCATGTTGATTGCTGCTTTTTTACATGCTGCACAGCTTCAGTTTCATTCACAACCAAAGGACATTAAAGGAACAAAAGGAAGCACCTGGTTGCAACCTGTCTGTAGCTGCACTGCTAATAAAGTAACAGAGACCTGTAATTAATATGCATTTAAGCACGTCCCAAACAAACCACAGAATACACTGAAATGTTTTATTAAAGGTGTTTTTCTCTTATTCTCATTCTCATTCCATTACAGACTGACACTAAGTTAGCAATTTTGCAAGTGTTAATTTCATTTTCAATCTAATGAATTGCCATTTGGACATGATGGATGGATGGGAGAATATTTTTTAATGAAACTGGTCACTCATTTTGGAAAATCATCAAACTGGCTCTCACACTCTCACCTTCTCATCTGTTGTCAGAAAAGAATAATCACTCCATCCTGTCTCCTTTTTTTGTGTCGGGGCGCTTACATATCTCCTGCTCTTATTGCTTTTTTACAGCTACAAAAGCCTTTGTAGTCACACAAACTATATAAAATACATGAAAACTTTCCAGGACCTCACATTTAGATCACAAGGTGTAGACACAGCATTATCTTTGGTTACAGGAAGATCAAACAGGCTCTTTTTTATCTGAAGTTTTTTCTTATTTCTATAGCTCTAAATTTTACCTTTGATATTCTGCTACAGGCAGTAATTCCCTTTTTGCCTTCAGTGTCAGGTCAGTCTGCTGATGAGACACTGACAGGACAGTTAAGGGTTGAAGAGGGTGGTTTTATGAAAAATAGAAATATTGTTTAATCACACAGTTGATTTCATGATGATGGTGAACATGAATCTTTACATTATTGGATGTAGAGCCACAACTTGACCTTTTTCTTACAGAAGATTTTCCTAAATTAGTAAAACAGCCATATATTTTTGGAATAATGCAGATTTTGCTTCTGCATACTTTGTGTTACATGTTGGTCATTTTGGTTAGCAAACGGTTTCAAATATACCCACATTTTTCTGAGCAATGCGGGCTAACGACTAATGTTAAAGTGCACTCACACCTCTAATTAGCTGAGTTGAGATAAACTGGCTTAATTGAAGGTTTGTTTACAATCTGTTGATCATCCATCTTGTGTTTTGTGTCCTGTCGGAAGTCATTTCAGCAGAGTTGCCACATTTTTCAATAAGTTTAGTAGTGTAATGTCACCATAACCAATAGAACTGATCAAAATAAAGTGGGATATTTTTTAACCATAACGTGCAAAAGACCTTAATGTGAGATCTGAGCCATGCTGCCTCAAACACTGCTTCAGTTTTCTCTCTATGACTATGAGACCTTAGTATTTCCTCCTCCCAGACATTTTTGGGAACAGGTGTGGATAATACAAAAAATACATTAGATACAAAGTGATATTCTACACAAAAACGCATCATGATTTCTGTCTGGCATCTCAGTGGGCACCTCTGTCAGGCACCTCTATAAGGAAAACTACAAAATGAGTAGCTGTGGGAGCAAGATTTCATGGAAACAATATGATATAGAGGCTTCAGTTACTGAATGAGCTGTGATACTTTACAAACAAATAGACCAGAGCAGAAAAGTGTAAGTTATATTCTGCATCCATGGACTTACAGTTGGGATATTTGTCCTTGCATCCTGCCTTGGAAATAAGAAAAACAACACTTGATGAAAGACGTAGACAAGTACACACCACACCTTACTGAGCTGCTCAAGGACCCAGTCGCCCCCCCCCCCAGAGTGTTGCCCAGACTGACCTAAATCCAACCAATCCCTCAATTGCCACCTCTGTTATCATCCAATCAATAAACTCAGGCCCTCGTTCAATTTGACAAGCATCTACATGGGGAGAAAGGCAATCGCTTAGCACCAGCAGGTATATGATATTGACCGGGGGGAGATAAGGCTTAGCCTATTCAATCATGCAGGGGAGATTGGGCCATTGAGGTTTAGGGCTGGAGCCAATCCAGAGTGTCTGCAAAGCCACTCAAGCAAAAGGCTGCAATAATGAAGAGTGCGGAGGAGCTGAGAAGCAAACAAACAGACAAATTTGTCCTTCCTATTATAAGGAACGTGTGATTGAGTGCAAGAATGAGTGCCTGCGCGTCTGTTTGTCTACGTGAATTAAAGAGACAGTGGAGGATCAGAGAGTCGAATGTGTGATTTTTAGACACGAAAGTGTGTAGTAAAGAATTCTTTAGTTACTAAAATGGCATCTTTCTACAATTTCTAGTAATATTGTAAACTCTAGTTATTTACAGTTGTTTAAGACATGTTTACATCAACTTAAGACCTGTAACAGGATGCAAAAGCTTTCTGTATGGGTGCCAGACATTGTACTCAAACCCCCCCCCTGAACTGCACAGTAGTTGGACGGATTTATAAATTTACAGAAAGTTGCAATGGGCCACATTTTGTGCTGAACGGTCTCTGTTCAGTGCAAACAGCTGCACACACACTATGAGGCATGTAGATTAATGCATGTAAAACAAAACTCAAGGTTAAAGTGTGAGGTCAGTTAGCAGCATGCACCAGGGTTAGCACAACAAGCTAATTTGTGTGTGAGTGAGTCAAACGATTATCTGTTATCTAAAAACATTAAGGACTTAGCAGCAAAAATAGAGACTTGAGGATAAGATAATTATGGTGTGTTGATGTTGTTCAATCAGTGAAGGGGATGTGAATAAAAACATGCTAATTTTACTGTGTAACCCAATGTAATACAAAAGTGCTGTGTGCTTTGAAGGTTTAAATATAGCCAAGGTAGGGAGTAAGAATGAAAGTTTTATTGTTCAGTTAAATATTCTATTCATTTTGTATTTTCGTCATCTTAGCAGAAGATATAATGTTTAGTTTTACTACTGTGACCTTTTTAGAAAGTGGTCGTTCAGTTTTCTTACACTGTAGTTCAGATTGTTTGAAAAAGTTCCTTATTTTAACAGTGAAAACTGACAATCAAAGTTTCCTGTTGGCAAAATGCTACCTCAGGTCTTAGCTAGAAGATTTTTTCTGTAGTTGACATTTACACAGCTGTCTGTTCAAAAAATAAGCAATGAAAAATAGAATTCTGACCCAAATCCGACTGGACTCATGGACAGTCTTATTTTTCTTGGTCTAAATGTAAAAATTTGACCTGAGATGTTTTTTTTATTTGCTACAAACCTTAATAAAACTGGCTAGTTTGGTGGAGCATTTGTAACATTAAACTATCTGTAAGTGTTAAAACATATTTATTTCGTAACTAACATAAACTCTTGTAACTATAAAACTTCCAGAGTCTGCAAGGTCTGCAAGTCAGGCTATCTGGTGTGCACTTTTGATGCTTTGAGCAAGTAATCAAACACATGTGCATGTGTTTTGTCTGGCCCACACAGCAACATACCTGATAAAATTCCATGTTCTTGCAGCAAAAATTTAGCTATGCTCAATTTTTTCTGCTGGAAAGTCTCACTTCGAAGCTCCAACTGCATCCTTTTACTGAATCTGTTCATATCATTGAGAGGGCTGGATTTCTTCATGCAGGGGTTAAGTGGGTCTGAAGGATGAGAGACTTCCTGCGTCAGCATTGGATGTGAAGCCAAAGTTGTGGTGTAGACTCAACCCGTGTAAACACAGTTTCTTTGGATACTCAGCTGATATGTGTGTGACGGAGCACATAGTCAGGTACTAACATCCTGACCTGCTGAAAACACTCCCCCACTGCATCTGTTTCTCATAATTTGGTCTCTTTCAGAGCAGATGAAGCATCAGGCTCTTGTGTTTGTTCAATAAAAACAAATTTGAAGCTTTTTCTTACAAGCTGCTACAATTATCTGCCTTTTTAATGCACCCATTAGCACAATAAAAGAAGTTAGAACAAATTTATTCAATTATGATCAGTCACATTATCCAAAAAGCTTATTTAGCTAAAATATATGTACAAGCGAACAGTTAGTGTGATTTTAACTTAAATTTATACAGTCCGAAATTAACACTGACAGTCGTATTAATGCACTGACATCGCTTTAAGCTATATTATGAGTCTTTCAACTGGAGATCTCAGTTAATGGTCTTTTACCAGACAAACATAAATTACAGGGCTGGTGAACACAAACATTTTAAGCCACAGCAGGACACTAATTAAGCCAAATTTCACAGCAGAGTCAGATATCATTCTTATATTGGTCAGGGCTCTAAAATAAGTGAGTGTAGCCAAAACTGCATTACTTCTATTGTTACTTTACTCCATTCAGAACACACAGTGACATGCAAATAACTTATACAAGAATTTTAAATAAGCTGTCTTTAGCTGTCTTTGCCTCAAGAGAATGTGTAAGATGACATTCCTCTGGCTGTTAAGGTACTAAACTTTTACTACCTTTTCTTGCTGCAATAATTCTTTAATCCAATATATGATAGGTGAGTCTCAAACACACTCACACACACACAGCGCTGTCTATATCGCATATGCATGTGAGGCAATTTTCCGTCTTGCAATCTTTATCTTTTCCACTCTTCATCTGTCTCATTTGCTGTATCACTTTCATTTCCTCTCCTTCTTTCTCCCTCTGTGTCTCTCTCTCTATCCCTCTCTTATCTCACTGATTTCTGACAGCAAGAACATGGCCCACCGTTGTCCCGGCAGAGCCTAATCAATACTAAGTTAATGAGTCACTTTGTGTGTGAATAAGGATTTAGTGTGCGTGGTGAACATTCAGGCTTTAACAACGTGTACAGTTCGGCATTTTATGACCCGACATGCATTTAGGGGACTGTGGGGAAAAGTGGTCTGATATTGGGGGTTTTATTTACTGCTCCCTAAACTGTTGAGGTAGCTAAAAGGTCAGCGAGATCAGGGGGATTTAAGATAGGATTGTTTTAATGTTATTGATTTTACTTCCAGGTCCTTATTTGTCAAAGAGCTGCTTTGACACTATTCACAATGGGCCTGTAAAAAAAGCAGTTGTAAGAACAGTTTCCTTCTTAAGTGGCACACACAAGTGAATATAGTGAAGCATAATCCTTTACCCGGTTTTTGACCTTTTTCAGACATTTCTGTCTCTGTTAAGAAGTTGTTAAATACATAGAAACCTTAGATTGTGTGGTGAAATCTCTAAAAAGTTCATTAAGGTGACAACCCACTGTCACCACATACTAAAAGAGGCTGATTTGCTTGTGTGCAGCATGTTTCTGTGCATCAGAGAGTTCATGTGTGTTTGTGTTTTCATTAATGTGTGATGCTGGTTTAAAAGGTTTCAAAGTGTCTCTCCAGATGTGTTTTAGAGAATGTGGAAACATTCTGAAAGGTTTAATGTTTTGTTATATGTTGTTTTTTCTACATAAAAACTAAATGAGAGCCTTGAAAAGTTCTTGGAGGCATTTCCGCTCTTTCTTCCTCAATGAAACACCCTGGACATATGAGTCTTCAGGCTCCGCCCACCTCTGCTTGCATTAAGTTGATAGATGGGAGACCTGTGGGCATCAAGATGGCTAACCAGAGGAAACACTGGAGAAATTTAACCACAGACGCCACGTTTGAGACTCAGACTGAAGCTCAAACATGTTTGAGACTCAGATGAGGAGAAATCCCAGGATGACAGGTGTAGTTAGAGCCTTTTATTTATGTAGTTCATCTGCATTTTAACTAACTGGCAATGGACTTTGCAGTATCTGTGGTTGTGATATACAAACTTTTACTTTTCTGTACTGACTTGTCCTTTCTCCTGAGTTTTTGGTGTTTTTTTTCCCTACAACTGCCTTTCAAATGGGTGATGTACCAAATTCAACTTGTGGTACTCTGGGGTACTTTTGGATTTAAGATTTTAGGGGAGAATAAACATCTCCTCCTTTAGTAGAGGAATGTGAAAACACTCTCAGGTGACAAATAAAATTTGCACAGATGCAAGTCATTGTCATCAAGGTCTGACATTTAGAGGACATAAACATAAAAAACTCATTTTTGAGTGAATAAGTACTTACAAATGGTGGCTACCCATCATTCACACACACATTACATTTGTCATGTTTGAGGTCATTTTTCACATTTTATTTTTCAGTTTCTGCTCCATCGATCTCCTGTTGGAGCTTCTCACTTTAGTTTTGAAGGCATATTTGTGGAGCAGATTTGTCGTGGGACTGCAGCAGTAAACTCGGCCGCCTCGCAGCTTTCACTTCGCAGAGTTTGACTCTTGACAAGTGGACTGGAGCCGAGCCAAAGGTTCAATCAGGGCCATTTCTTTAAATAAGACTGTGACACAGCTGAATGGATAGTTAGATAATGATCTGGGCCTCAGCCAAGCTCACTCGCTGCAGAATTAACTGGATGTGTGTAGATGAAACCAGGTGAGGCGAACGGACCTCCACAGGTAATTAATCTCTTCCTGATGTCTGTAGATTGGATTTCCGAAACTAGAGGCACACTACGTTTTTGAAAGATGTGTGTTGGAGGCAAACACATCCTCACATCTTCATGTCTCATTAAGGAAAATTGATTTTTCTGTATTCAGATAATAGATGCTAAAAAATCTGTTATGAAAAATTCATAGCAGGAAAACAAAAGAGAAAAGAGAGCAAATGACTGAATTACAAGAACTGGACTTTTCCTGAACTCATTGTTGAGTTATCATGTACTCTTAAGTGACCAAACGCTGGGATGGCCATTAATTCTCATTGCAGAAATGAACTTTCATTTTTAAATATCAGTTTTTATTAGTCTGCTCGTGTGTCTTCAGAGAGCTGGAGAGACTCCGCGTCCCTGTATGCATTATGAATGAGAAGGAGCCCTGTTATACTGTATGGCTGAGATAGAGGTCATTCAGGAGGAGTTTGAAGTGCAGACTCAGGAAAACAAGCTGTCTTCAAGACCTTTCAGTCACTATAAAAAGCAACACCGTCCTCATGATGAATGTCTTGCTTAATGGACCATCTATCTTTCGTCAACTGAAGGTTTTTCTGTTTCCGTCTTCATGCTTTTCACCTTTTTTGAGAAATAGGAAAGATGTTTTAATAGTTCCTTTTGTGATTAAATGAAAAAAGATGATTTTCCAGTTTCAGCTTTGACTCAATCCAGACAAAACCAGATTTACACTGCACAGATAATACGTTGTCATTTGATGTCCAGTTGAAGTGGGAGTCACAATGTTTAATTTATCAAAGCTGAACAAGAAAAGACCTGGCTGTGGTACAGTTTCTGGAATTTATGGCTCGTCAGGTGTTTTGGTCTGCTGTCTCTGCAGGCTGAGGAGGTCCAGAGTCATTAAAACCATAACTACAACTCTATCTCACATGCTGTGGTCTTCACCACAACTGTGTGATGATATAAAACCAAACTTTGCTGTGAAACAGACATATTTTGTGGATCTTCCAGAAATCTTTGAGTTTCACTTTCTCTTCTTGCTTTCAGATCTTTGTAGAATTGCACAAAGTAGTGCCGTGCATGATTAGTCAACACTGTTGTTCATCTTAAAC
>JAPZDZ010000006.1:17477460-17489076 GCA_029783805.1 Acanthurus tennentii | reverse complement strand
CTTGGACATTTTTGAGAAAAATATACTTGCATAACTTTCATTCACCATGGAATTCCTTTAAAAAAAAGTCTATTTTCAGTTCAAAATAGGTGCAATGTTGGAGTGTCTTCTACTGTAAGTGATGCAGACGTGTGTGTGTGTGAATCAAATCAATGCTTGCAGTGGTGAGCTGCAGGAAAAAGACATAAAGAAGACTTATGGCTCTATCTCCTGGTGTTTCTGTCTCAGCGGGAGCAGCTACGTAAGAGAGACCTTTTAGTGCTGACACATGCCTGAGTGCCTTTAAGGTTGAGGGAGGGAAGATGTTATGTTTCTGACGTATGACTGCTAGTACAAACACTCCTGAGCAAATGATGGCATAGATAATAATGACTGCTCTAGCTGCTCAGTCCCCACATGCTAGTCTGAAACTCAGTTTGTGCAGCCATGGGTGTTGCTGTGGGTAAAATGCACATGATGTTCCTTTTGCAATGCCATGCACGGCTGTCATCTATATGAGCCCCTCAGGGGTCGATTCATATTTGCACCATTTAGGTGTGATTGATTTGCCACTCAGGATACGCCTACAGCAGTCTGAGATAGTCTCTGCGTTTCCCAGAGAGCTGTTGGTTTTATGAATAGATCTGATATGCATTTGTCAATAATATGGATGTGAACATTTCCGCTGCAATGGCCCAGAGACAGGTTAAGGTGTGTGTGTGTGCATCTCATGCGTGCTGTGTTTGAGTCCTCAGGCTGACCTTGTGAAAGTACAACAAGGTGCAAATTAGGTGTTGAAAAACACCTGAAATGCCTTTTGTGAAGCTGTTCAAACACAGAAAAATGGGTGTAAGAATGAAAGTTTAAAAAAAAAA
Organism: Acanthurus tennentii; assembly: GCA_029783805.1. NCBI lineage: Eukaryota > Metazoa > Chordata > Actinopteri > Acanthuriformes > Acanthuridae > Acanthurus > Acanthurus tennentii. The sequence goes on along the minus strand of JAPZDZ010000006.1, from coordinate 17,488,222 downwards.
TACACTAGGAGATATGTATAACACCAAGTATTATTTTTTTTATATTTCGTAATTAATCAGGAACCTTTTTACTTCAGTGCGCTTGGTATCCTGGAAAAAATGCACTGATGTGAGCTGAGCTGTTATGAAGGCAAAATTATTCCACTACATGAAAACATGAGAAATAATATTTATACTATTTCTGTTTCAGATGTTGCAAACAATACAAAGTTTTGAGATCTACAAGTGAAAGCCCTCAGAGAAGGCTGCACAAAACATGCTCCATTATAGAGACACTTGTATTCTGAGGGTCGAAAATAAACAAGAATGCCCTGAAAAGCGTTTTGGAAAGGAGAAAATTAGATATTAATATAAATAGTTTCCTTTTTAAACACAAGTTAAACCATGTTTGTAACCATAACATGACCATAATCAAATAATTCAGAACATTTTTGATCAGGTTTAGAATGAAAATGTGACTGTTATCAGAGGAAAGTACAAATATATGATTCTTCTACAGATTCTTGGTATTTTATGAAACTCCTGTACATGATGGCACTGGTTGTGTTTTTTTTAAGGGACCTCATGCAGAGCATCATAAGAATATGTTGACATATTTTTGATCTGTCAGCCCCTTTAACACCAGCATGTTGATGTAAGCTTGTGAGTCTTATTTTGCAATGAATGGCGAACTTGTTGGTGTGATTGCAACACAAGGCTGCAATCTTGCAATAGTTGACATCAATATTTCACTTCCTTTGCACTGTTTTGTACTTGTGTAGTGCAAAGACAGTATCAGCACCACATGCACAACACATCAGAACATGCAGACCAAACTGTAATTATTTGGTATTACTTTTAGCAACAAATGTATTTCCCTTTTTGTGGACTTGTGGGAAAACATTTGAAAGTTTAAAGGAGTAATTTCTTGATTTCTACCTTTTGAAGCCCTACAATGATGTCATACCTAAAGCTTGACACTTTAATCAGCTGTTTTTTTTTTACTGGAGGGCTACCACTTTAGACTGAAAATGATAAATGAGCAATAAATAAATTCAATTTAATGCTTTTATGCTTTCAGGAGAAGATGTCAATGTAACAATACATCATTTTACCTTGTTATGTCGTTAGGTGTTTGGCAAAAATAATAAAACTTAAACTCCAGGATAAATAGAAATATGTTTACAACAGTCCTTTTGATGCTTCATTTAGGCGCTGCAGTATGAGACAAAGAAGTAAACTGACTTCAGTGTGCTCTCCCCAACATTCAAACCCAGTGTTTCTCACTGTGTCTCCGACCTGCTAAGTTATTCCAGCTCATGCTCCGTCTCAGCTCCATACATCCTAATTCTGACATGGATCTGAATATGAATACAGTTCACTCAGACATAAGTTTCATTACCGAATTTCATTGAATTTTTAGAGAGCTGCCTTGAGCTGAGGCATTAATGCTGTGGCTGTATCTAAATGGTTCACATGCTATGTGTATCAATTTATGCAAATTAGGGTTATATCTAAGATGCATTCACAACTATAAAAGATGGTATTGTAACCACAGAATGTGCAGCATTGTGCTACAAGGCCATTTTCCATCTTATCACACATTAGGCTACTGCCGGATGTGCTGCTATACACATTATCTATGTTCTTTCTTTCTAACTTTCTTTCTTTCTCTTAAAGCCTGCAGCATTTTAAGGAATCGAGTATTGCAACTTCATGACTTAAGTTCCTTTCTTTACTTTTCACTCCCCCCCTACATTCCTCCTCCTTTTTCATTTCTTTTTTCTTATTTTTTTCCAACCATCTTCCCTCATTGTCTTGATAAATGTTACATCGAACATAAATGTTTTAGTGCCACATGCAATTTTGATGGGGACGCACCATCCTTGTGTCTTTGTGGGATGTAGGCCTAATTGTGCAATGCGCAGTTATCCCTCTTCCCACTTTAATACAACAGGGTAAAGAGGAGCTGTAATAAAACTGTACATTACTGCACTGTACTGTTAAACACGCCTCTGCACGTGCATGTGTGTTTAAATGTTTTAAAACAGCCTTATGAATACAATGCTTTTGACAACATTAAAGTGTTTGACCTCCTTACTGAATGAACCCAGAAAACAGAAACATTCTTACTCTGCCACTATGTTCCTTGAGTCACTCCTCAATGTTCAATTTCATCTTGGCTTTTTTTAAGTAAATAACATGATGTGAAATAGGGACAGTTCCTAATGATGTCAGAGTTTAACAGTATGTAATGTAGTGTATCACACAGTATGCTTTTCATATTTAAAAAAAAACGATTTTTATATAAAACACAAGATTGCTTGGCTTGTATTTTGGTCTTATTTTGTTTGTGTTATTTTTTCTATAGAAAAAAAACATGAATTACCATAACATTAACTTAAAAAGTGTTTTAATCCCATGCATAACTCCTAATTTCAGACTAATCCCAAATTTAAAAAGGTCACAAACTCTGAAATTAAGAGAACAAGAGTAAAACGTCTGCAACAGTCTTAACGTGGTTGATCCTCCACTATGTCTCCACCGGGGCATCTAGCCCTCTTATGTCTAACACGCACACACCAACACACAGACTCATGCACGCATGCACACATACACACATGCACACACAGGTGTTGCTTTCCAGTGCGATGAATCTGCAGATGCAGCCTCACCGCATTTGGCGTGCAGCGGCTGACGTCAGGAGGAGAGCGGAGTGAGGAGTTGAAATAGGGCAGAGCAGGAGCGGAGCGCTGAGAGGAAACGAGCCGGAGGAGCCGGAGGATGGCAAACCGCTGCTGAGAGTTGGGACGCGCTACCCGTCGCCACTTACGCAGCTGCTACTTATACACCAGCCCGTAATTAATCTGAACCCTTTAAACCTTGCCGAGCCGGGGGAGAGGAGTGGAACTAAAGGAGCGCAGTTTGGACGCGTTGCTGGGAGGAAATCTGTGGCATATTTGCACGAATTTCCTCTCTTTCTTTCCTCTTACCTCGGAATACCACAGGTAAGGCAAAAGCTACATTTACTTATGAGAGAATGAGAGCTTTGAGGTGGCTTAAAGGCATATTTATTGGTTTCTTCACAAGTTTGGTTGTTTGGGGGAAACGAGGTTGTCTTATCCGTCACTATTTGCGTTGGGAGTGTAAGTAAATGGAAACTGTGAAGAGGATGGCAGTGGCGTGCTTTAATTTTGAACTGGTTTGTGAGTAGCTGAGGAGAAATGATATCAATAATAGAAAGACAGCTCCAGAATTTACATCCAGAGATGTGTGTGAGGTGCAGCCTTATAGCGCAGGGCGATGTCAATGACAGTCTGTGACAGTGTTTAACTACACTGCCTGGTATGTCGCCTATTGTCTGGCGCAGCACGGGCTGTGATTAATCATTCAATATGACCAGATACCAGCTTTGGTAACCTCATATAACAGTGCAGCGGCTCTACCTGCCCCAAACAACGGGGCAGTGTTTGATAAATTGCTTCTGTATAGGACTCCTCTGCCCGGATGCGCCAGGTTTGCTCAAGCAGCAGAGGGACTGAAATGATAACATAGTGAGACACGCACATCCCTCGCTGGGCTCTCTGGCATGGATCCCGGTCCCAACACCCCCCCTCAAAACCCCCCCACACACCACCACCTCTCACCCCTCCTCACCCGGTCCTCCTGCCGTCAGCCAATTTATTCTGCATGATGCTTGGGTCTAATTAAGCACATTCACCCCTCATCCACTAACCGGCATGCAAAAAAAAAAAAAAAAAACTTAAGGGGGGGAGACATTCCTAAAGAAGGCAAGATTTTCTTGTCTGATTGTGTTAAATGAGCTGCTTCAGCGCTCTCTCATGGGAAAATCCTATCAGTGTCACCAGAGAGCTGGCACAGCGGCAGTAAAGCCTCCGTGACGGCCAGCGGAGTGGGAAATGAGGATTGGTCGGCGCGCACGCTGCCGTGATATAGCGTATATTGCGCCGGAGCTCTCCGCGGTGCTGAAAACGCTCCAGCCTCTTTGCTGCCCCACTCCACTCATTGCCTCCCCATCGCGCTTCAGCCTCTTCTGGGTTTGTTGGATTTCCCCCTCTACCTGGAAGCAGATACGGAGCACACATCCAGCAGCAGGATTGTGGCCATTCATCACTGTGCTATCTGAGAGACCGGTTGTAAATCGTAACCTTTCAGCTTTATGCAGGCCAACAGCCCCTCCAACTCTCAACTCAGTCACGTAATCTCACCCTCAAACACTCACGCACACATGCATAAAGACGGTGCACATGCAGAGACCTGGATCAATATTCCTAGCCTCACTCCTGAATGAGCATATCAATGGCAGCAGTTCCCAGCGGGTTCTGTTTACACTGGGGGCTCTGGTCTGATCTTGTGATTTACAGTAACATAAAACCTTTAGACAGTCGACTAATCACACTTTGGAGGAGCAGCTAAACAAGCCTGATGCCAAATATGACAAGATCTCTGACTGGAAAAAGTGTTTTTTCAGTTCTTTTCTCTTGGATTTGACAGTTGTATTCATTGTTTTTATAGCTGACTCAGTAAAGCTGTGAAAAAAAATAATAGCATTTAAAAAAGCGAGAAAACAGCTACTTAATTTAATGACTGGAATACAATTTAAATATGGTTAAACCAAAGGAAAGGAGCATTACATTCATAAAATACTAAAATATAATGTAGACAGGACTCGTGGTGGCTCTAAAATCACAGATGAAGTCAGTTTTCAAGCTTTTCTAAATGACTCCTGCAGGCTTTTGGGGGGCAACATCATGTCCTGAACCCTGTCAGAGCAGTTCTGCAGCCCACCCTCGGGCCAGAGTCAACGGTTTGAGAAATAATGATGCAGCCCAGAATAGTGACTCAGTCGTGCTTGTTGCAGTTTGCAATCTGGTGTGTAACTTATTAGCTGTCTCACAGAGTGCCATAACAGTGAGGTGTCCAGCAGATTATGGCTGCTTGTTGTGCTTCAGAGACAGCCTAATTGTGGGATGACTCACACACTTACAGATTGACAGTGAAGGCACACTAGCATACATTCATATTCGTGTAGGTGCAAACCCACATTCGCACACACACAAGAAAAAAAATTGTAACATTCCAGTCATTAGAGCTGAATATGATTTCTGGATTGCTCTCTCTCACAACTCAGTGCTTAAATCCTGCAAAAGCAGAACCGGCTTAGAGTAGTATGTGTGCATGGATGCATGTGTGCAGTGTGTCATGCATGTTAGTTGGATAAAGCACAAAATTTCAAGTATGGCAATAATCATCTAATCCTCTGTTGTGTAACCATGCTGAAGAGAAGTTTTCGCACACTTCCACAGCTGTTTGCATGATAGGCTATTCTTAGTCAAGCGATTTATTTAACCATGTCTCCAGACGGGTTTTAGACACAAACATGAGCATGTAATGGACTTTTTGAGATATACTAGCAAAATATAAGCTGTAGTCAGCCTACCCGCTGCAGTGAACTGTAAAGCAGTGTCATTACTGCTTTAGTTTTGAGTTATTAAGTTGACGAGGAATTATTTGATTTTTGAATTTCTAGAAGTTTTTGTTAAGTTTGTAGCAGTGTTGATGTTTAATCACAGACAGAGACAGTTTGTACATAAAATAAGCAAAGAGTGCTGAAAGTAATGTATGCACATAAAAAGTAACCATCCCTCCTTTAGTATAATGCACTTTAGTAATATGATATTTATGATATTTTATTGATCCAAGACTGAAAATCTCTTTGCCAAGCTTCTGAAAGGTCAGAGGTCAAACTCAGCAGTAGTTCAGTGTCTTGCTCCAGGACATTTCAGCTGAGCGTTTGCTGACATGAGAGGTTGAAATCAGGCCATTCTGGTAAAAACAGAGTCTCTCTACCCACTTGACTTCTCTGCTGCTCACAGATGCTTAACGAAAAGAGAAGGAAGCCTGAGTGCTGGAGACAGATGCAGAAAAAGATTCACTGTCAGTTCTCTGTCTATACTAAACAAGAACAGTCAATTCAACCATATGCAGAAATCAGAGATGTCCCACATTTAACTGCTCACCTGCTGCACTACTCCTGCTGTGTTGTTCCAAATGAAAAGGTCTATAATGAAGTTCTTCCTTAAGCTTGCCAACAAAGGTCCATCAGGTAGACAAAAGGTTGAAGTTTTGGCTTTTACAGTATGTTGATTTAGGTCTTCTAGAGAAGAAGGAGGCTGCAGGTCACAGTAGGATTTTGATGGCTCCAGCTACTGTTTCTGCAGAGGCCCTTGATAGCAAGAAAGGGCTTGGAAAACAGTTTTACAGAGATTTGTTCGTGTTTTGCACAAAGTAATGTCAAGGTAAAAAATACTTGTAACAATGAATTTGTAAATGCAGGTGAGGGTAAAAAAGAGATCATATAAATTATCGTTACTAAGGAAAATATTTTGTCTTCTAAGTGGTGTAGAGTCTACACTGGTGGTAGAGTCTACAGTCTACACTCTACATGCATATAGTCAAACATGTGTGCAACAATGTTTTTTTTGTCCTTAAACGCACAGTAGATATGACTCATTCTATTGTTGTAAATTCAAGGTAGGCGCTGCAGGCTCGAAACAATTGACACATAAAGAGTCTTGGATGACAATTCCGTGTAACGCTTAAGTGGAATAAATTGAATTTTTCAAATCAATTATAATGCCCCACTCGTGAACAGTTGAAATCCTTGGCATCCCATTGCTCGAGCCCCATGCAGAGCTTGTCTAATCAGTAGCAGGATTTATTTCCACACAACAAAGCCATCCCCTCGGGGAAACCAAACCCACTTCCTTGCCTCCCTTTTTTTTTTTTTTTTTTTTTACGCCTGGTGACTTTGATTCGCTTGGCTTTGCAAATTTTCCAAAGACACATAATGAGCCCTGCTCCAAAACAAAGGTGAAAATGCATTACAGATGGTGAGTCACACTCCTATGGGCTGTCCTTTTTGCCATACATTCACACTCTGATGGGGCTGACAAGATTAGTTTTAAATTGAACTGATGAAACTCTTTCTCAGAGGGTTTAGCTAGGGCACACCAACACCGACACCGACACACACTCATGCCCAGAGAAATCTAACATGATTAACATGAAGCCTACGACAATGGGAAGCACTTAATATGAATGACACTGAAGCTGAGAACGGGCAATAACTTGCACCATTAGATTCTGTATCCTTTTTATTCCACAGACACGTTAACGTGCCCGTCGGCTCACCTATTAAGTCCTCTGTGCTTCTCTGTGGAGTGCAGGGCCACAAAACGTGGGCAACACGGTTCACTTGAAATTCTGATCACTAATGTTGGATTCTAGAAATGACCTTTACCGTCGCATCCCATGTGAACAGAGCAGCTGAGCTCTGAGCATCAGTAGTGCAGCTCTGAGCAAACAGTGCTCCCTGCTTTCTCTGCCTGAATGGAGGAAACTGACGAAAGAGTCAGCAGAGACGGAGAAATGGGTAAAGGGGTTACAGAAAGGTCGCCTGGCATATCTGTTTTCTGCAATGAATTTAGTCAACCATCTGTCTTTCTCTTTTATACAATCATTCCCACTCCACTGCTTAAATTTGCCAACTCGTAGTTCTTTTGCTCGGAGTTGTTTTTCATATCACATTTGGAAAGGTGATGCGATCCGAGGTTTGCTTGGTGTGTTACTCTACCCGTTGTTGTGCAAGTATTTGCTTAAGCACAGTTACTTTGTAGTGCAAATAGCTTGTTGCTAAGGCAAAAGAAGAGGATGAAATACCTGTGAGAGGCAGCAAATCTGCAGGAATAAACTATGTAATTTGATTTTCTAATCAGCTCTGACTTTCAAAAGTGGTTAAACGCTCTGTAAATGCTCTTAAGTGGGCCGCTAAGATGAGATTATTTTGTTGTTCATATGAATTTCAAGTCTTTAACTTGACATTTAGGCCAGTATCTGAAAAGGCCCATATGACTTGAATATATTTTTAAATTCTGCTGAGAAATCTTAATGATCAATTGATTGAATGCCACATTTATTTTTTAAATGAGAGTATCAGTAACTGCTGTGAACAATTAAAACCCCTGCCTGTGCACCACATGTTAACTTTGGTGTGACAAAGAAAAAACACGGTTGTTACAGAGCAAAGTTTCAGGAGATCTGACCAATGTAACATGAAAGTTTTTAGGCAGGCTTCAAAAATTCCCTTTGGGTTTACTAATTTGAATTTAATTAACTGTTTTGCAAACATCTTTGTTGTTATTTTTAACTACAAAACCACATTTCTGAATTTATGTGAACTTTGTCTGACAAACAAACCAGTCTGTGAGCTTGATTTTATGAGTTTGCCACTGAAAATCGTAATGCTGGTGTAAAAACTGTATTAACTTTGACTCAATGGAAGAGAAATCACATTTACTTAAGTGTAGCTGGAAATTTATTTTTACCACCATCCAGTTAGCATTTAGGGCAAAGTAAACCATGAAAATGGCGATGTTGTATTGAGGTACATTGATATTGTAGGATGCAATATTAGAGATGGATCCTTTGCCTCCTCACATATATTAATTTCTGGGTGCAGCCATGAATGAGGCTTCACACAGCAACAAACAGCTCTTTAGGGGTTCTCATGTTTCTTCAGCTGGTGGTGATTAAACCACATTTTTCTCCATGAAGTCCCTCTGATGAGCCATTTGTGCTTTAGAAGCTGTTTTTTTTCTTCGTTACCAATGCAGACTTCTTTCATGTTGTTGACAACATTTTGCCACTGCTCTGTAACAAGCAAACAATGTCCAGTTAGCCGGACAGACCACCTTGTTGTGGCACTTCAGATCCTCCTGATTTCTCTTTGCTCGTACAGCCATGTCATACTTGTACAGCCTGCGGGGGATTTCTGGATTTAACAAGTCAAGTTGCTGTTTGTGTGTCTCTCAGCCACACCTGACAAGCAGGATGTGGGCTTTAACACTCAAGGGCTGCCGATTTGGTCACGGAAACTTGTCAGAGAAAAAGCCAAAAGTCAATACCAGTGTTGAGTAAGAAAGGTAAAGAGGAGGAGGAAGAGAATAGAGAATGACACAGATAGAAGGGGCCTCTTATCCTCGCTCTCACCAGTTCGAGATGGGGTCTTATTACTGCCTAACAGCCTGAAGCTCTGTCTCTGCTATAGAGACAGAAAGTGCCACAGAGAGATTCAGACAATAATTAATTCTGAGGTAATGCAGAAGAAGTCAAACTGATAAGAATCTCTGGTCTTGCTAAAGCACCACAACCTGAATTGTGTTCCTTCTAGGGTCCCTGTGCCTTTTCTGGAAAGCTGACACATTTATTTTCCCTTTAGGGTGCATTTTACCACTATCTAAAAAGGCACATGTGCACTTGTTTTCTCTGCAAAACAAATACATTAACTTTTCTATCACTGCTGCCATATGTTTTTTGTCACATGTTTTAATTGCTTTAATGGCGCCCTTGTTGTTGCTCACATAATTTGCTCTGCTGTTTGCAGAGTCTTTGTTTCTGTCCGTCTGGCTTATGCCCAGAGTTTTATTGTGTCTATTTTCTTCGACAAATTGCTTAACTTCTCCCCCCTCTTATTAAAGGACCGTGCCAGTGTTTTGCATGTTTTAGCACAATTACCAGTAGCTAGCCATTTTGCAAAGTGCAGTGCTTTTTAAATTATTTTCTACTGCCCTCAAGACAGCCATTTGTTTCCATTAATTTTACTGCATTATGAAAATGAGCAATTAATGACCCCCTGAAATAACTTTCCCAAAGACAACTTCAAAGATTATCAATATTTTTCCTACTATCAGCAAACTACAAGAAAAGCTTTACTAATAAGTGTTGTTTTTGAACAATAATTTGGCAATAATAAGTTAATTTAGCTAATTTAGCTTATTCCTCTGTGCTTACACATCAATGATTTTCCAAAAATTATTTAAAATAAATCAATAAGCCTCACTGTTGCACTGAGTGACATAATCTTTGATAACCACTGAAATGGGCACTGTCACTAATTTCAAGTAAATATCTTACAGATTGTCCCGCTACTGAAAAAATCACTAGCACACAAAATTAGTGGCTGTAAATAGTCTCAAAGCAGTATTTATTCTAATTAGCTTTGCTTATAACTGAAATAAAAACCACATACTTTTAAAAGTAGTTTGTTTTAGTTTATACAAAATTAATATTACTTTTTTTCTTGTTGTTTAATTCACTCACATTAACAAAAAAAAAGAATATTGCCAGATGTATCATTTAACTTTTGTAATCAATCACATTTGACAAACTTCAAAAGCAAGTTAGTTGAATTAACATGACTAATGAATGGAAACAAATGGTCACTCTAGGCAACTAAAAAAATAGACAATTGTGAAATAGACAAATTGAGTGTTTTGCTACATTTAGGTCGAAAAAATGCATCTGATACTGCCATCACTTTGTTAAGCTAGCAAACATTCCGCTATTTTTTTACATCCTGCTGTTAGTTAGCAACTGTAGAATTCATTTGGAATCATTATTCACTTTTCTGTTAACTCTGTTATTATCTCCCACAACTTCTGAGAACAATGTTTGAATCCTTGGCTATCTGTTGTCAGAAACTTGAAAAGAAGAGGGCAACATACGCAGCCTTGAGGAGCTTCAGTGATTAAAACCTTTAAGTCAAGAAGAGTTCTGTTGCTCTGGTCCTCCTTTGAGAAATGCATAGCACTATCTGATTATACAGGTGTCCACCTCCACCTGTTCCAACTTGTTTAGCACCTAAAAGGTTCTTCAGGGCTCAAAGGAACTGCATTTAGGTAAAAATTCACTGTGGATACCT
>JAPZDZ010000006.1:17377013-17389866 GCA_029783805.1 Acanthurus tennentii | reverse complement strand
GGCTGACAGATCCAAAACTCTCTCTTCTCATAGAATAATACTTGATATTAATGTGGTCACAAGCCTTGGCTCATGAGTCACATATGTTTTTGCAAAACAGTGAATTATTTCCCAATTTTCCTTATTTGAAGAATTTTATTTAAAAAAGGAAAGGTTGTTAGTAGAAATTTGCAGTTCATCCATTTAAGTGAGTTTTTCCATGCATCTCTCATAGACTTTAACTAAACTGGCACCTGGCAACGCGGAGCGTTAGAACATTTTAGTCATGGTGTAGTGATCCTTTTTTATTTTAGTTTTCTTGTTACCATTCAGTTAAATCTTTTGAATCCTTTAAATCATCACAGACACTGCTGTCATGACAGTATTTACAGAATTACTACTCCTGCTATTTAAAGACACAGAGTTTAAGGGCAATGATAAAATGTTTCTATGCTCGGGAAGATATCGAAGAGCCAACACACTCCCTCACTACTATGGGTTTGTTTCCATGGGAACAGATGCAAATGACAAAAAGGAAGGAACACCTTGCATTTTCAATAAAGCACTTCACAAATACTGGATCTGTTCATGCGTACGTGCTGTATGGGAGAGATAATACAGAGCGTATACGTGCACCATGCAGTATGTACTGCATCCGTCTGTGTGGGAAGAAAAAGGAAGTGTGATATTTTAGGCTGTCTTTTTACTCACATAAAAATGGAAACATATAGAGTACACATGCTTGTATGGGGGATTTTTTTTGCTGAATTGACATGGTCCTTACATATGACAGGATCTGCTATTTAGGACCTGCAAGTGTTGTTAAACTGTGTTCTTAAAGGTGTCAGACAGGGTTTGTTGATTGCTAAACTGAATAAAAAAGGCACAGACATAACAGTCGTCGTGTTAAAATCTCTTGTTCATTTATTTAGTGTTCTCTTTAAAAAAAGGCACTCAACAGTTTATGTACAGTGAACATTAAATGAAGTTTTGAAAACTTAAAGGTCCTTTGTGGAGTGTGTTGAATGCCTCTCCTGCATTATTTACATCCAGGTCAACTTGCTGGCAGCCTCTTTTTCACTGCCTGTGGTACACTGCTGTGTTTCTTGGCATGTTGTTGCCACCAGATTAGTAGGTGGTGTGAAACCATTGGCAGAAATGTGTACCGTGGGATACTGTGCTTGTTTGATTGCCTAGACCTCTTGAGTTATTGCTCTGTTGAGTTATTATTTGGTAATGGAATTAGTTGGAGTGATTTAACAGTATATTGAGTGTGTATAAAAAGGAAAAGTTAGTTTTACCTTTGAGTTTTTTAGTTTTGTCAAGACAGATAATCATCTACACAGTAACCACTAATAACCAGTGATGAAACTTATTTATTGATGTTAAGAATTTCTCAAATCCTTAGTGCATGTAATAAAATATCGAGTGTTGCTTAGAGGTCAGAAACATGCAAATTTTTACAGTCATAATGACATTGTGGGATAATTAGCATTTCCTTTAGTATTATGAGTAAGAATCTAGCTGTCCTTTTTCATTACATAATGGGTCACTTTCCCTTTTCACATTATACTGGGAAACATAGCATAGCCTCCATGCATATGTTTGTCCCTTCTAATTCAAGCACCACATTTATATGCGTATTGAATAATCTTCTGTTAATGTTCTAGAATAATTGTTCAGGTCCACATTTCATACTAATGTATATTTACATTTTTACCTTTTTCAAACATGAGACAAATCTAAATGCTCATACTGAACGTCTGTGGAGACTTCCCTGCATTTCTTTACTCCTCCATTACCCTCCCTAAAGCTTCAATTACTGCAAAAGGCCAAGCATGTCATTATGTAAGGAATGTTAATTTCCCCTCTGAAATGGCAAATTATTGTATGAAACATTGCATTTAAAATGCCGATTTATCAAGGCCACAAGAGGGAGAAAAAGAAGACGGAAGGAAAAGAGAAAAGAGCAAGGAAAGTAAGAGTGCATACCATTTAAGACATGCCACAGAAGTCTAACACATTTCTGCAGTGGAGATCAAAAAGATTGCATTTAAGATCTGCAACATAAGGAATTTCTAAAGACATTTAAAATTAGAGATAAAAAAGACAAAAATGGCTTGCGGGTGAAAGAGAAATCAAGAACTGATCACATTTACTAGACTTACACACACTTCACAGTGCTTAGTTTTCAGCCAGTTTTCATGGGCCTCAGAATGGGCCAAGACTTTTTCATATGTGGCATCGACTTAATCTTGTTCACTATATCCCTGCAGGAGTCCCGAGATATGGGGTTTATTTGTAAGTCGCTCTCTGTGCGATATGTCAGTGAAGACCCCTATGGAGGGTTTACAAAAAGTGCCAAATACAGAACCACTCTTCACTTTCACTGAATCTTGTGCTGTGAGAAAACTTCTTAAAAATGGAATCCATCGCACTGAAGACTGCAACAAACACTCCCAACATTTAAAAACTGAATACTACTGACATCATTTTCTCTCAAAAATGTTAGAGCCCCAGAGGTTCAGTGACCACTCCATACAGACACTAACCTCTCACCATCAGCCATGCTGGGTTACTGTGTCTGTCTGTTCCTTGCCTGGGTATAGTGCTGAGGAGTCCAGAGTTGGATGTGACCTACTCCACAAAAGCCCTCAGCACCACATGTGGAGCACCACTTGACACAAGAAACCTATGAGAGAATAGTGACCTAAGGTCTCACACCATGAAGAGCCACGCTTTGAAGACCAGTGTCCAGACAGAATAATGTGAAGTCTATGGATGATTATAATCTTTTTCTTGAATTTCTCTTCAGGGTCCTTCCTTACTGTCCTTTTTCAGGCTGCTTTGGCAATTTTTCTCTACCTTAGCTAACTGATTTATCTGTATTTCTTTTTTCTTTCTTTTTTACTTATTTATCTGTCAATTTAACTGCTTTTGATCAGCCTTCCTTATTCTCCCTCCCATATCCTCAACAAACCATCATTATTAAAAATGTTTCTTCTTTTTTTATATCTAGGTTTCTGTTGCAAAATTAACTGCCTCGTCTGCCTTGAACTCTGCTGCAAACCTCTCTCATTGAGATAAGGTTGAGAGGAGTTCAGTGAGACAGCCCAGGTCATAAAAAAGTATTTTTTGTGAGATTTCTTTGAGCTTTCATTACACCAGTCTCTTTTATTGTGTTATTGAGGGTTCATACAGCTTTACTAGTGCAGAAACACACTCAGCTGTCTGTCAAGTGTTATGAGGCCCAACCAAAAAGGAGACTGAAGGTCTTAACCACTGTACATCTTTTAGCACATTTGCCTTTGTTGTGAAATAGTAGAGGAATATATTTAAGGTGCGCAATGGAGCAAAAGCAGCTCTTAATTAATGAATCTTTTTTAGTGGTGTGACAGTCCAACTGTTGAATTATATCCTGCCATAAAACAATGTCTTCCAAGGAAATTTGGAAGCACCACTACTACAAAAAGGCCATCTACAATCAGTTGTTTCACCAGTCACTCAGCTAAATGTGAAATAAGATTTGACTTTAATGCAGCCTAATGTGAATTTTGCCATGTCCAGCACCCTGCTGTCTCTCTAGCTCTTGTTAGTGTGTATGCACACCTGTGTGTGCATAAATGCGTGCAATGATCCACATTTACAGTCGGAAGGGAAATGCAGTGAGCTCATTACAGCAGCTGATGAAGAGATTTCCGCTTGGGTAGAAAAGGAGGCAGCGGTGCTTTTCCGCCTGAGGATGTTCTTTCCCAAAAGAGCAGGTTGGACTCCAGGACACAGCCTCTCAGAGCTCTGAACACTTCCCCAGGTAGCTGATGATGGCCTCCAACTAGGCAAACACCGTTCATCATGATACACCCGCTGGCTAGCTGATAGGGCAGAGGGACAATATTTGAAAAGCGTTATTCTAGATAGTCTGTGCTTTTGTACTTGTGCAAGAGAGTCCTTGTTTGTGTATGCGTGCATTTTTGTCAAAGGCCTACTTCTTTTTTCAAACACTGTGATGCATTTGTGTGTGTGTTTCTCATAGGGCTGCTGTATGCATCGGTGTGATTTGTGTTGCGGTTTGTTCACTTGCTCAGCAGAGAAGATGCAGCTGTAACCCATCCCACTGTCATTAGCATGACAAATCTTAGCTTTTATGAGTCCAAATTTACAGTTTGATGCAAAGATGCATGTTGTACATAAAGTTCAAATACAATGTAGACACCCCACTTAATACATTGATCCTGCTTGACTACACTTACTTAAAAACTGTTAATTTTCTTTGTGTTTTAAGCCAAAAGTTCCCAACAAAAAAACAATAGCTAAAGCTGGAGTATGAACATTTTCCCCAGGATTTTCACATCAGCTACTTTCTTGAATTAATTCTGTTCAAATAAATCGAAGGCAACTGGACTCAGTAATATTACTGAGTCGACTTATTTGAACAGAATAACTATGACCTGGATGAATGAGAACATTCACAGATATTTCTTGAATTAAATTACTTTGAAGTACTATTTTTTAAAATACCATGCTTTCTTCAGTTTGGTCATGTCAACATTATTTTTGTAGTTGTATTTGTGTACTTTTCTGTATTTATATTTGTAAAGTCGAGAGATATAAACTTTGTCTAATGAGATAAAATTACAAACTGTAGTTTTTGGATACATGCAGCACTATGCATATCTTCACAGAAGAGACTGACTTGACAGCATCAGTTACAACTACTGGACAACAAGATGATCAGGCAATGTAAATATGAATGGATATTGCTTTAAAGTGCTGCCTGTCAATAGTTAAAAAACAGACTTTAACCAAAAACTTGAGAATTACAACCAAAGGGGAAGTTTCTTTCTCTGCTGTTGAGGTTTTTTCGAATTAACTTTAAATGCCCCCCACCCCCCCGCAATGGTTCTTTAACACTTACCTCATTTGTTCAGATGGATATTTTTTAAAGGAAGGATTTGTCTCCATACTCCTCCCAATGTCTTTCATGTCTTGACTCTGTGCCTTCAATGAACAAAGAACAGCGGTGGTGTTATTGGATAGCAGCTGGCTCTCCACACGATGGAAACAATGAGGCTCGACTTTGATGTGCCAAGCTTTTGTGTCGCTCAGGTGTGTGTTTGTGTGTTTGCTAGGTGCTAATATCATTTCATCCTATTCCATTGCTGCTGTGCTTGTTTTGGCAGGATGTGGTCACATTGTTTTAAGTTAAGAAAATGACAAACTTTTATATTAGTGACATTTGTTTAAGCATTGAGTATGAATGTGTGCGCTTTTCCAGCATCACTTTTTGCAGTTTTTATTCCCAGAGAATAGCCTGTATGACATTTAAAGGATTTTCATTTTAATTGCTGTTTGAGAAAAGTTATAATGCAGTGGCAGGGCACAGAAATAGTATTGGTTTAATGTTACTTTTAAAGTCATATTTCTTCTGGAGTGTGATATTTTAAAAGGAAAGCTTCTTTGGCAAATTTATTCTTACTCATCCAACATTGGCTGAATTCAAAGGAGGACTACAGCTGAGACAAGTTCAATTCACTTTGTCCTTCTCAAAGTACATGCATTCCTTTGTCCCAGCTGCAGGGAAGGACATTAAAGCAAAGTGTAACACTGGCAAGACTTTGATTCCACACCTGTAACCTCAGCCCAATGTGATGAACTAGTTTGCGCTTTCTGCTGTAACGGCTAAAACAGAAAAGCTGAAGTCTTGGTACGATATCACGGTGCTCTGAATATGTTAGGAGGCAAGTCATCTCAGTTTTATATTTGCCTTTACAGTCTTTTGGTGTCATGCAAGTTGAAATGTCATTGTTTTCACCTGCTTAAATGAACCAGAATAAAGGAGTAAACACAAAGGAGTTCAAATTGGCTCATAAAATGTGCCCTTTAAGTCAGTCTGTTAAAAGTAAATTGCTAATGGTTATTGGTAATGTTTGCCATCCCCTAATTTTAGTTTTGTCACCGCTGGCAGCTTAGCTGTCCCATCAGTACAAAGGCCTGCTGTCATGCCTCATGGTCCCCGACAGTGAAATGACCTTCCAACTCAAGTAAAAGTGCAGAGTCACACCCAACTCTCTATTGTTGACTGAAAAGTTTTTGAAAAGCAGCTTATATCATTACCAGCTCAATCAGGTCCCTTGTCCTTTTAAAATGCATAATTTTGTATAAAAAATCTACTCCATTGCCCAAAACTGTTTTGATTCTTTATTAGTTCATAATTCTATGGTTACAGGAGGCTCAGATTTTCTTGTAATTTTTTGTTTGTAGTTTGGTGATTTAGTGATACACATTTTCTTTTTTTTTGCTGTCACTGTAAGAAAAAGAAGAAATTTAATATTTATAACATAAAAAACAAAACTCCAATTAATTTGAGAACAACATGAAGCGCAAGAAAACAACTCAGAGTGGCTGCAAAATAAACTACAGTAGTGCTACTTTTCAGTTATTTTTTACCTTTTTCTTACCTTTACATAAATAATCTCTTGCTTTTTGGAACTAACCTCCCCCAAGTCAGTTATGACTGTGACCATAAGCAGACACTGATTATGTTTACAGAAGGCTGTTTTTAAGAAAAGCATTAACCTGTCAAAGTAATTATTCTAAAGTATCTCATGTGGGAGTCAGGACACCCTCATTATCTCTGCCATCTTTTCAGAGGTACCTCCATCCGTACGCTCCTCCTGGGCCAAAGGTGCCCCCTTTTCTTTAATAGCTGACAATCTAGTGCCTGAGTTGTGCATGGGAAATGAGCTTGAAAGCACAATTTCATGACATGCAGTATTAATGTTTCCTTGGAAGACGTTGGATGTGCGATTCTCGGACAGATCAATCTGCATATATTCATGGCAATTATATGGTAATTTAAGAGGGAAGCCTTGCATTCATGAATACTGCTCATCAATCACAATGCCACATTTAAAATTCAGATTCTTGCGCTGAAGAAGAACATGTGATGCACATGTCCTACTTTGGAAATGCATAGTTATCCACACAAGCGTGTCTTCAACTTGTGGAAACTATGGAAGTTATACAGAGTTTACTCAACTAAAGACACATTTACTTTTTGGGCTTATGCTCATCTCTTGAACTACTCAGTCTATCCTTCTGGTTATAAAATCAGGATGTAATGTTTAATGTAATATTTATCTCAAACACAATTTTTTCATTTTTCTTGGAGAGTTGCTGCCTTCTCTGAGGTCTTTGCCCTGTATCATAGTGGGTGATGCTAAATGATAAAATCACTCAGGAACAAGTGATTTAAAAAAAAAAAATTCACGCAAAGCATTTAATTGAAATAAAAGTGAACAATGGTCAATGGCAGTTAAAAAAAGGATCCCTCTTTTCATACATAGTTAAGAATTATCTAATGCTAAATTTTTTAGCTGCTATAGGATCAATTTTGGCTGTCATTCTTGACACATTTTTCATGGTCAAGATAATAGAGAGGATCTGTCTACTTGCCTTTATCAGTTAAGAATTCATGCTAAAATTGCAAGTAATTCCAAATAATTATGGCATAGGAGGCTGTAGCAGTTAATGTTCTTCCTTCCTTAGAGGAAACATGTCCATTTGAAAGTTTGCAGTTCTTAATTTCATCCGCGCTTGTCACTTTTTTTATGGCACTTTTCCTGTCAAATTTTTTCTGGCTCTGGCACAGCAAGTTGATGTTCTCTTTCTAAATCTCGCCCTACAAAGTTCTGATGCTTTGCAAATGGGAGGTAAACAGCTGTCAGTGATTCAGAGGTCTGAACTCAAGCTAAAAGAAACAGAGATACTTTGTAGGTGATGTTACAGTCTTGTTGGTGTCTTTCAAACTGATCTAATACAATGCACATCAGAAATTAAATATAGTTTAAGATGCTTTCTATGTAAACTTAGTGATACATCAGGCTTCCACTATCACACTTGTGTTTTTGATCACAAAAAACAGACGGTCACTGAACAGGACGCTGGACGCAAACAATTAACCCAAGATTGATGTCAGGTTCTCCAACAAAGTGAAACTGAAACTGTTTACCTGGGCTGTAAATTAGATCCTGGGCTTGACAACTGGCAGCATTTAGAATGGATCACCAGGTGCCCAGACATCTGTGTGATTCCCTCAAGGGTTTGAGCAGTGTGTATGTGTTTGTGTGTGTTAGTGCATGGTGCGCATACATTAAAAATTTGCATACTGAGTGCGTGATTGTGCACGGTGATGCGTATGTGAGTGACTTGCATTATTTACAAAAAGCCACTGAGAATGACTGTACCAGCAGCCTTGTTGCTAAAGCACACAGATGGAATTTGGGGAAAGGGCAACAGGATGAAGAAGTGGGAGAGAGAGTGAGGTGCAGGAGTGAAAAAAAGGAGAGGACTATACTGAAAAACAATGAAAAAGTAAAAGTGTGTCTCATCCTGATTAAATTATGAAGTGGCTGCAGAAGCAGCAGCAGTCACAGACATATGCCCAATCATGGACGAGCACTGCAGCACTCTGACGAGAGGAAATCACACATGCTCTAGCAATGGAAATCAGAAAGATAAGGAGATAGATGCTGTGAAAGATGTGTGTGTGTCTGTTTTTGTGTGTGTTTATTTTCGTAGGTCTGATTTCTACCATCTCCAATCTTTCATCTGTTAAAGTAGCACCACATAAAAAGCAAACAAACAAAAGCTGATTATCTCATCTCACAGGCGCCGTAAATCTGTAAACACTGTTTGACATTTCCATTTTGAATACACTTTTATTAAAAATCAGGGTTTTTTTTTACCCTGTTTGATTTCATTCAAGAACATCTTTACTTTTTTCCAGCAGTAATTGAATCTTGATTTAGATAAAGAAATTGTGTACTTGTTGTTTTTTTTAGAAGGATTATAAAGTGTCCAATAGATTGTCTTCACACTAATAATATAATGTTTTAATCTAAATAGGCAGCCAAACTGATCACAGCAACTAAAGCAGAACTTTATTTTAAAGAGAATATAGTCACATTGAATAGGGAAGATGCTCTGGTAATGTTATTTCTGCGTCTTTAAAAGCTTACAGTCCTGGACTTTGTGGCCTTTCAAACATGAGTAATTTTTTATTTTAACCTTTATTTATCATTACACTTCCCCTCGGGAAGTGTAGGGTACAGTCTCAGGCGAATACAGTGAACACCTCCAGTGGAACAGGTGGGTGGTTAAGCACCTCACACAAGGACACCTTGACAGCACTGGAAGAAAGGAGGGAGTATTACTCATTATGTCCTGCAAAAAAAAAAAAAAACTCTTTTCCTCCTCTGTGCTGGAAATTTAAACTTGTAAATTCTTGTTACAATCTTGTTTCTCTTTTGGTCAGTTTACCAGATTTTCCCAGCCAGGATGGGAAATCACACCAGCGGCCTTATATCTACAATCTCAATTCTTATGCTGCTTTGATGATATTAGCCTTTTTTTTTAGGCCAAGGGGATATCAGGGTGAATCACTCAATGTCCATTTCACTTTTGCTGTTAAGACTTAATGAATGAATGGTTGAAGTACACTGACAGAGCGTTTGATGGAGTTTCTTTTAGGCATCACAGGTTGTTGTTGACCTGGTGTCTTAATCATATCTGCCAATCTCATTACTCTCCAGATACAGTGGAGTGTTGGCAGGAGACGTTTGGTGTGATTGGCAGCGGCTCTCTAAACCTAACATGCATCTTTAAGTTTAGAGGGACACATAAATATATTCCAGTTCAGTATAAATGTTGAACCACAATACAAGCAGACAGCCGTAAGTCTTCATTGAAAAAGTATTTGTTTCCCTACAATTCCCTCTCCAGACAATCTCTCTGAACCAGCCTCCAATCGATTCTGTAACCCACATCCTTTTTTTCTTCTTTTTTTGCTGCAAGTCAGCACACATACAACTTGGACCACAGTCGTGTATCATGTGACCAAATATAGTTTGTAGATCAGTCAGACTTTTTTAGAATTTGTTATAATGTGTTACCCTCAGCTACCGATCACATAGTTTCCAAACCACCATGACAGCTGCAATCTGACAACTTCAAAAGTGGTGTAGGTTGACAGAAAACTAAGGACAGTGTGTGGAGACAAGGGCAAACTGGTGAAGGCCGGGTTTAACAAAGTTACTGTGTGTCTGAGGGGTGGTGGGGCTTAGCATAACAACACATACCGCACTTCCTCTTTACAGTCCAGGGGCAATGACATGTCAATCTAATGGTTGTTGACATCAACGTGAGAGTATTTAGAGTGGTCTAGCTTGTTTGTTATTCTTGTGTGGTTATGTATTAATGGACTCTAGTTGTCCTGATCAAACATTTCTCACCGGTTTCTTGACACTGACATTATTACTACCCCTTGATATTCTGCCCTGGTTGTGTATGTGTGTGTGTTTCATAAACCCCTGTCTAATCTCTAATGAGGATTAACTACAGCACATCCTCTACACTATGTTGCTACTGGGTTTTCTTTTTGGCTATCACTGTCAGCAAACCCATTTATTTAGTAGGAAAACACCTTTCTGCATAAAGCTGAACTTACATGCAACTAAATTACACATTTGAGTTCACAAATTAAGTAAAATATGGTTCAGAAGGCAGAGCACTGCAAATTTGGTTTTAACTGGTGTCAGCAAGATTTGATGTGATATCAGGAAATATGATTTTCTCACGTAGTTGAACTCAACAGCTTTTTTTGAGGCACTTCTTTTGCCTCCTCTAACATCATCATTTACCTCATCTTTTACCCTAATTTTAAAATATTAAATCTATTCGACTGTGAACTTATTTGATTTATCTATCATGGTAAACTACCTGACACTCATTTGCCAAGGCATCTTATATCAAGTGAGAGAAAATGAAAGACTTTTCTAAATATCACACAACGTGAATGTGATTTAACAAAAATTGGATAGGGATTGAAAAATGCATTATGTCTTTATAGTATCATTAAGTTCATCAGTTCATTCAATTAAGTGCATGAATAAATGAACAACATTTATTCTGAGCCGGAATATCATACTAAGCTGAGATAAGTAGACTTTTAATTTTTATTGACACCTGCAACTAGAGCTTGTCTGATTAAGACTCTAATTTAATTAGAGCTGCAGAGAACATGCAAATATTGGCAGTGAGTGTTGGATTAATATAATCTATAGATGTCTGTCTGTAAAGGCAGCAGTGGAAATTAGATCAAATTTGAAGCAGCACTTTAATGTAATTTTAGATACTTAATTAAAGCAATATCTAGATGGATTCTGCTGAGAAAGCAGAGCTGACACAGACCTTAAATTTGCATTAATTAGAATGAAAACAAAATGATGAAAGAAAACTGCACAATGATAAATCATATGTGACGGTAAAAATGGGGATTGCTGGTACTTGCTGCCATTCACCAATGCTGCACCATGTAACACTGATTTGCTACACAATTGAGCAGACAATCAAACAAATACTTGACTTAAAAAAATCTAAACTTTTCAAAAGTGCAGAGCCCTCGAATGGTAGATAATACTTTTATTACTCAGGCTTCTTAAGCAATATTTATTTATAACAGTATGGTCTCCTGTCTTTCACCCAAGAGATGTTGGCAATTATTGCAATGTTTGGGATGGTAATATCTCTGATTTTCTTTCTTCATTATTCATTAATTGCTCCCTGTCGATTATTTTTTCCCAAATATTAAAAAGCTCCAGAGACACTGTAAATGTTGTTTGCTGTAAATGCACATCATAACACTGTATACAGACACCAAAGCAGCCCTCAAAACAAAGACAGTTCCTCCCTGCTTCACTGTGACCTGCCGTAAACGTCAGGATGGCAGTAACTATTTTAATGAGACCATTTTTTTCTGCCTGTAGGCATACTGTAGGTTCAGAGAGAGATGAATTCATGTTATAATTGCTCTAATCATGCTTTCTGATTGGTTGATAGCTGTGGTATAACTATATATAACAAGGATTGAGTCTAGGTCCTTCTCACAAAAGATTCTCCCCTGGTCAAGTAGCTCCGGCTTGCTTCAGTTGTATCCTGGCAACACAGTTAAGACAGCTACAGTTACATTTCATGAGCTTTCCTTGAGCTACCAATCATAAGAAATGGTCCAACATGTTTGCTTTTAATTAAAAAAAAATTGAATTATCAACAGTAAACATGAAATTAGAAAGCAACAAACAATGTCCAAATATCCAAAGTAAAAATACTTATTGTAAGGAAGTGTTTCATCACAGTATTTAATGCTCCTAAATCCAAAAGGAAACAGGAATAAGAGAGAGGAGGAAAAGGATGGAAGGAAGGAATGGATGGATGGACAGAAGACCTCTCTAGAAGGTCCTGGGTTCACTCACCAAACAGCGCAGTCTTGGGTTCAAGGTACTATTAACACATCTGGAAGTAGGCCAACTGTAAAAACCACAAGAGTCCTGATATGATTAAAATGGTCTCTTGACCATTATTTTCACTCTGACATTATTCTGGAGAAACTGAGCCTACCCATCATAATTCATGCACAGGGGCTTTGGTAATTAAAGAAAGTACAGTAATGAACTGTTTCCCTAATGCTCTCAAATTAGTCACTGCTACAAGCAGGCGCACTCGAGGGTACACTGTTTTACACCATACTGTACTTCACATGTGACCGAGTGGCCTGAATCTGCACCACTGTTTTCCCATATTTAATAAACTCCGCCAATTAATTCTCCTGTTTCTTTTAGCTGAGACTAAAAAGTAATTAGCCCCTCGTTCAAATAGATGAACTAGGAGTGTTGTGATACAGCAGTATTGACATTTCTTTAAATATTATTTGTTGATATTGCCCTGAAATAATACATAACACAGTGTCCTATTAACAGTAATGTGCCTATCAAATAATTTACATTTCTTTCTGTCCTATATTATCAAAATCAGGGAC
>JAPZDZ010000006.1:17366887-17376913 GCA_029783805.1 Acanthurus tennentii | reverse complement strand
GAGAGGATAATTTTATTTTATTTTATGTAGATATTTGTGAAAATCTGATATCATAGCAACCTTAACCTGTACACACAAATATAATTGACACATGATGCACAGATTTTTTAGACCTCAGTCACATACATTTATTGTACTTTAATTAAATCCTAATTAAAACCAGAGTCTTCTGGTGTATAGTTACTATTTAGGCATGTCACTCACCATTGCACCAATGAACTTCTTTGGCTTCAAAGCTGTAATTGCTCCTGATATGAGCAGTAACTTGCAGTATTCATTATAAATAACGCTTACACAACACTCTATTTCTGTCTCTCACTTTTCCTCTGTCTTATCACGTATTCTGGGAAGTACAACAGAAAAACAAAACACAACATCACTGGACTGGAGTACAAATTAACTGGAGAATTTCATGGCATGCCATGAAATATATCTAAACATAGGAGCTTATGGACAGGTTGTCTTGGATTTGCGTTCGGTGAGTGACAGTCTTTGGCATGAGGGGAGGAATACAGAGGATTGGCCCATGATCTTTAGGGGCAAGAAAACCAATGGGTATTTAAATAGCTGTAGATTCCAGGCTTTGAAACATGTCATTCCAGTTGACAAGCTGCCGACTGAGGGACTGGTGCTTACTGTTATGAAATTGTTATGTCGGGAAGCGCTTCATCCCTGATGAGGATACTGTATGAATTTATAAAGAGCACTGTTAGGGTTGAATTTTGGGGAAAAAGAGCTAAACTAAAAGTCACCAGTTCTCTCTTTTTTTAGAAGCAATTCTCTAAAGGGACACAAAGTGGAAATGGGGTACATGTTTTTAATTTTCCAGCCTCAGTGATAAATTTTCCTGTTCTACGTTTACTCTGTGGTCATTTCTAAAAATAGTCTGGAGGCGGCAAGGTCTGAATAACTCATGGTCCATCCAGGTCACCTTATTAGTAATGGTAAACTTCAACTTTGACAAACATGTTTTCTCATTTCTTTTCTTTTTTTTTTTTTTCTTTTGGTTTGACGACTTCCCCGAACAGCAGCAGATGTGTGTGACCCAGATAACGTCACATAATGAACTGAGGAGGCAGCATGCAAACAGGAAAGCCATATTAACAGCTGCCAGGCAGGGAATTCAGAAATACATGTTATTTGTTTGTGTTTTGTTAATTTCCCCCTTCATTAGTTCTGTTTTCTGGTTAATGGCCTGCTCTGCTACTATTTCTACCTGCTGGCAGGGAAAAGGACTCCAGTTGTAAACCTCTAATGAGTCAATATCAGTCCACTGCTGCCAGTGTACCTTGGGGGAAACTATTTGGTATGCGGTGCAGTCAAATGGACTCTGACTTCTCATAGATTGATTTTTATTGTTTGATTTATTCTTTTTCTTTTTCCTGAAAAAAAAGACAGGGAACCAAACATGGACAGAACAATAAATCAAATAGAAAGAATTTGATTTGTGTGTTTGAAAATCATAGATCACACATCTCAACAACTGGTGGTAGTATGACAACACAGACACATTTTATGTTGCATTGGCCAT
Organism: Acanthurus tennentii; assembly: GCA_029783805.1. Taxonomy (NCBI): domain Eukaryota; kingdom Metazoa; phylum Chordata; class Actinopteri; order Acanthuriformes; family Acanthuridae; genus Acanthurus; species Acanthurus tennentii. The sequence continues at coordinate 17,375,382 of JAPZDZ010000006.1, read as the reverse complement.
TGTAAAATATAGTAAAAATAATAGAATAAAAAGATCATTTTGCTTGAGCAAAGGACAAGTTCATGTTTTGTACAGGAAGTGATGCAGACATTATAAAAGTCAGCATCATTCTTATTACTTTATATTTTTTTTCACACCTCACCAAGCAAAACAAGACAAGCACAATTTCCTACTTAATCAACAAGAAAAGCTTTAAAAATTCATTTATTTTTTCAAAGTAACAAATTTGCTACATTTAGTTTCAGAATCTTTCTTTCAGACCAACCATGCCTCCCATGAATGTTTTTGTAATTGTCTTTGACGAATATGTTAAGGAAAAGTCAACGTGGCCCATACTTCAGCAACATTTTTTTTTTCATTTCCACAAAGTGTGACACTGCACTGATATTAGGCATGAAGTCAAGTAATGTGATGATGAAAAAATCATGGCTTTGGATAAATGTTCCAAAAGTTAGTATGTCCTATCTTGTATATAATTTCTGCGTTAACTTAGTGTCATAGTCTAAATTGTCTTGTAACCTAATTTTTGTTCTTTGTTTTTGAAATCATAAAAATATTTAAAAAATCAAGCTTAAGTTGACAGGAGCAGATATTGTAAGAAAAAAGTAAAATACACTGACAGTGAATGTTTTGCTTCTGAACATTTTGGCGATAGAGTGTTCAATATGAATGTGCTTGTGTGGTTTTAATTTAAAGCAAACAATCTGAAGGGAATTACATTTCCCATAGAAGCGCTTCGTATGCAAAGAATTTGGAAAATAATATGTCGCTGTAGGGGCAAAACTAACCTAAAGCAGTTGGGGTAAACCTGCTTGACGAGCCATAAAACAGCACATTTCTATTAGTATCTGACAGTCCAATTCAGTATGAGTACAACATGATAAAATATCAGACAATACACACACACATACACACAGGTATATTAATTGTGTAACACTGACACAGCAAAGCTAGACAATGTGTAGCCTACAACATTTGCTTCTCCACTAAAAGTGCAATCAGTTGTCCCCAATGCCCTAGTAATGAATTTAAAGAATGAAAATAGGGGACAAAATATCCTAACCTTTATGTACCAACAAGCAAATGACTACTGTAATTATTGGGGTGGAAATAAATGACCACATTATCAACTGATTACATTGTCTCTCATTAGCTCAGGGGGAAGCATACTCATTATAACTGAGGGCTGTCATCAGAGTTGAAATTAGCTCCCCATGTTTGCTTCGTCTCATGGTAATGGAAACATCACTGCAATTGCATGACTGCAGAGACTAAAACATAGTCAACCAATTCATTTTTCCTCTTTTCCTCTTAGGAAAATATCAGAGACTAAATTAATTCAGGTTTATGCATGGAATAATTGCCAATTCAGTGACATTTTGGCAAAAATTAAGGAATAGGGACATCTTTAGGAGGTAAAGTTTTAGCTTCAAATAGTTGAAGATTTTTATTTCACACAGCACTACAGAGTACATACATGTAACTCTGTTTATCTCTCTCTTTCCTTACAATGTTCTATTCTGGCCAAATATGTTTTTTTTGTCTCATCAATAACAATGAAATATGTTAATAATGAATTGCAATTGTAATTAATTTTTCTTTTTTAGATGGTGTAATTTTTTGTCTGTTTTTCTGCCTGGTTTAACATGATCTGTGTACTTTTTTTGATATTGTCAGTAGTGTTCACATAACTATTGTGAAAATTATTACTACTAGAAGTATTTCTGTGTTCATGCCCATTATCCCCTCTTTTCATTTTTTCCTTTTTCGAATTATCATTGGTCTAGCAACATTATGAAAATTAGTGGTCTTGTTGCTGGTACCAAGACCTTGATTACTAAAGCACTTATTTTTCTACCTACATAACCAAACATTGACCCTTTCGCTATGTCTGCCACTTCCAAACCAAATTGTGTACCCAGTTTAAATATTGTTCACTTATTTCGAGGTTGTGTTAATGTTAACTGCATGATAATTAAAATGATGATTTTTTTTTAGTTACAGAAAGTTAAGTGTTTCTTTTTACTTTCCTCTCTTCGTTTTTGTGAAGCATCATTTGATGTGTGGTTAGGTTTTGAAGCTACTACATTTATGTGGAAAAAAAAGAGACTCCCACGCAGAATGCTTCAGCCATTGTCACTGAATTAAGTTGTGACCTATCGGAAAAAAAATAAGGAAAGAAAGATGAGGCGTCTTCTAAAAGCATACGTTCACAGACAGAATTTAGATGAAAGAAAAAACTCAGATAAAAGGAAGGAACCTTTTTCTCTGTGACAGAGAAGAGAGAATAAAGCCAGTGTTTTGAGCGTATATCTCCGTCTTTCTCTGTTCCCTTTGTCTTGTTTTTCATGTGTCAGAGTTCTGCAGCATTGATCTGCACATTCACATGGAAAAAATTACTTGCACCTGCCAACTACCCTGTGAAAATGCAAAGACCCATACATTGTCATTATTTTACCCATTGAGATCATTCTTTTCAGAGTTTTTGCTTTTTACTTGCTGCAGCTTTTTGATCTTTAGTTATCTGCAGAATTCTGTCGAAATGAAAAGTTTCTTGCAGTTATATCCATCTGCACATACAATGTGTTTTTTTTCTTGACTACCTAACAGAATTTCTATTGAACTGACTAAGAAACAGTTTAATTACTACATTTTGCAGTGAGTTAAATTTATATTATCTGTATTATAATAAGATTGTAATTCAGTGTTAATATAACTAGCTAGTAGAGTGACTATATATTGTTTATTATTGGTAAATAGTATTTTTTTTTACCTCCACATTTACATCCAGTGCCCATTTAATAACAATTTGTGATGATAATACTGAGAGTGAGAGTTAATAAGAGAGTTGAGAATGACAGTTAAACACTTTTGAGTTAGTTGCCTTTAAAAAAATTGGAAATAGCTTGAATCTCATTCCTAGAAACCTTGTTACCAACCTCTTTAGTTTCATTAAAAACTTGCTTTGTCATCTGCTTGTGACAGGGCCTTTGAGCTTTGACCCGTTTTAAGCTCTAATTTGAGAGTACTTGGTGATGAGGTTGACAGGATGATGAGAAGATTGGAGCTGACTGTAAAGAACTAGTCCGTGCCCTGAATCCATCATCCTGGTCATATAATTTGACATTTAAGTATATGCAATATGTACGTCTCCATGTCTGGATTACCAACTGGGAATAAGCAAAAATACCCTGGACTGCATGCCAGATTGTAAGGTGCACCGAAATCCTTAAAGATTCATTGAATGTCACATTGTTTTAAGAGTTTGAATAGTTGTTAATATTTTTTAGAGAATTTGGATCAGACAAGTGCATTAACGCAGTGGGTTTTTGACTATCAAATAATCCTTTTTCTGGATTTAAAGAACTGACACATACTAACAACAAATATTATTCTAGTTTACATGCACTTGTTAGGTAGTGTGTTCAGAATCTATAGTCAAGTAAAAATAAGTACATAAGCCCTAGGTTAAACTAATGCTGCCATGATAAATGCAGCTTAAGTAGTAACTTGGCTCATGAAATGTAACTTTTAATAAATTAAAGCTTCTCTTCTTGCTGTGATGTGTACTCTAAGTCCTTTGACATCATAGTGGGTGTAGTTACAGATGCTCCAGACCACACCTGTGAGTGATGCTAGTTGTTGTCAGAACTTAAGCAAAAAATAAAACTTCAATGTGTAAGAGCAGAAAAGCAATATTCATGCTTCCTCCTCTAAAATCAAAGACTAGCCATAAAACCTCCTTGATTGAGTAATTTAAAATTCTTTGTGTGCCTCTGAAACTTTCCTTGCAAGGTCACTGCAGTATTTGGGCGAGCTAGTGTTGGATGTTAGTCCAGCGTTGTGTGTTGTCAGTGGGGTACAGTTCGGCCTCATACAGCCTGAGGCGACCGTCTCCTCTGGTCCCCACACCCAGGCAATTTAAAAGCTGTATACTCCTGGGATCATCAGGCAGCAGCTCAGCAAGGGCTGTGAAAGGTCTTGAGATTACTGTAACTTACACAGCAGGTGTAGGAGAAAGAGGAGGACGGATGCTAACAAAAAGTAATCAGCACCTGAGCTTGTTCCCAATCTCAATCTATTAGTGGTGGCGGGCACTTGGTAATTATTTTCTTTCCCTTAATCCCCATCACAAGGGCTGAGTGTGCAAGTGTAGCTGTATTTATATTCTGTCTGTGGCATTTAGGATCCTATTGATTTTTTGCGTTGATGTTTCTGACCGTGTATTGCACAAACTCTGTTGTTTTTTTATTTGCTTTGTGTCCCACAGGCCATCATGTCCCTCCATTTTAATCAGATTAGGTTTATAGGATAAATGATTGAGAGAAAGAAAATTTAAAGCATGATTAAACTTGTTGTAAACAGAAATAATAAGTTGCAGTCTTATGAAGTTGGTGATTCTAATAGGGAGGAAATATCCCCTTTGAAGGTAAACTCTGGTGTTAATGAATAGTAAAGCTTAAGACTGGGATTTGAAGGTTTGATTGGAGATGGTCATCCACATTGCTGTCCAGGTGGTGAACAGGTGCAAGTTGATTAAAAAATCTCCATTGTGCTTAAATGACAGCAGAAAGAGAGAACACTTTTTAAGGTTGGCAGCTTACAAGTGATTGGTTCAAGATGTGCATGTAAGGTTGTGATAAAACAAGGATGAGAATTAGCTGAAAGAGCACAGAGATAGCAGAAAAACTGTGCTTGCAACTTAACAAGGCATCCGCAAGATAGTCTTCCTTGTTAAACTTTCGCTAAGCTTTTTTTGACAGAACTCTACTGTTCACAGAACTCTGAACTCACAGCCAGACAAACACAGCTAGGTAGGAGGCGATTTCAATGGACTCAGATTTATGAGAAACCACAATGTTGTGTCAATAAGCATGAGAAAAGTTGAGCAGAAAATGTAAGGGGTGATTAATAAGTTCAAGGCCTGAGGTAGAAGGAGATTAGTTATTCTGCTCTTGTTACATACTCATGCTGTTCAACTCTTTGACTGATTATGCAAAATGTTTTGAAGTCAACAACTCTGCTGTATTTCTTTCTTGGCTAATAAAAAATTGCAAGTCAGCATCGTCTAAGAAAATAGACAACATGCGCCTTTGTTCGGTCATGCAGAAATGGGAACTGAACTCACTCTCAGAAGCGTGCACACAACTATAGTGAGATAGGAAAAAATAATCAGGAAGCTGGTGAGCAAATTGAATGCATATTCAGCATGGACAAATTGAGTAATTATGTGTTTTCTCTTCCACCTTGGCTGAGTTTGGGGTTTGTTTCCAGCCTTTATGACAGTCTAACTTTTCAAGTCTCATATCTCGTTTTACTTTTAAAAGTGAGGCAACTGTCACCTTTAATAATTTGCAGCATCCAATATGCAGCCTTACTTATGATCTCTAAGACATCTGATAAAATGAATGGAAACCAATAAGGAAGAATTTATTCAGTGTAAGTAAAATCATTGAATATTTTAGACCACATCAGCTACAACTCACCGACATAACAAAGCCTCCATGTAGTGCACTTAATGCTAATTAAGTGATTATTAGAACTTATTAGTGGCATGAAAACAGTCCACAACCTTTTTTCAGGCATAATTTTTAAAAAAGCCGTACCTGCTGAACAAATGTGACTGAGAACCACTTCGAATATGATCAAAGGAAAACAAAAGAAAGGTGTAGAGGGTGTCATTAATTGTGAAATGAGGGTTGCAGCAGGCTTTTTAATAACACTAATTATCAAAAGAACTGTAGCAGCTGAGTAGAGTACTGTTTAAGTATTCAATATTCACTTGGTTTGCATCCAAAGGAGGCAGTAACAGGTCAGTTGCTGTAGCCCGTGCACCCGCTTAACCCCTCATGTCCCTGTAAGTTATACCCCTCCTCAGACTGATGAGAGTATCGGTGAAGGTGAGTAAGCAAGAGCGAGAGAGAGTCGTATCGAGAGGGAGAGAGGAAGAGATATGGCTGATGTGTATAGTGCTGATGTGCAGTTTGAGAAGCAAGTGGATAGGCCTGCACACAGACAGACAGCCGGGGAGTGAATGCTACTGTACTATTTCTCCTTCACTACTTTGCCAGTAACTTTGGTGTTGCAATGGGTTTCTCATTTAGTCATTGCCAAGCTGCACAGACTCTGATAAGACTACCCGAGCACACACTGATCCACTCTGCTGAATGTATGGTGAGGGGAACTGGCAGACAGCTTGCCTGTACTCAGGAAATCTAGAGGCGTCATTTTAAATCAGTGGGAGTTATGTATTAGATGAGGAATGTGGGCGTCGCTTAAAATATGAATCATCACTTTTTACAGCTTTTGATATGGGATTACTGCTCACATCATTAATAACAAGTTCCTGAGAACAGTCTCATATGGGATATTAATTTAGAAAGCAGGAATCTTTAATCCATCACTCAACCATGATATCTCATTTATGGTCAGCAGTGACAGCTCACAGATGATCAGCTGACTCCTCCAATCACATTCAGACAGTCAGTGTGCTGTTTACAATCTGACAGCTCATACTCATACTCTGCTGATCACTCATGCTGTTGCTGCTGCACATTTCCCCCACCTACTCAGCATCCACCTGCTGATGTTTGTAGATGCTGCTGAATGACTATGGCTGTTCTTTGGTGTTTTGGTTTCAAGGGTGTGTGCTCAGGAGCAAAATATTCTTGATTAAATATAAATAAGCTTTAATATGATTTAAGGCATCACCAGCTAAATTTCAACTAAGTATTGTATAAAGTTTTGATACTGTTAGTGGGCTTTTTTTATAATTAGCTCTTTGTTCAATAAGTTTAATTCAGAAAAGATATAGATTAGATGTAGGTTACCTGAACACACACAGGATGGATTCACAGTAAATAATGTATTCATGTATTTCAGCAGTAAAACCTGTAATTTCATCTCCTCTATAGATGCCTCTCTGTTTGGATTTCATACACATGATCAGCATTTTATTTTTTTAGTATTAATAGAATTCACAATTACCAAGAAATATTAAATGTTAACATGAATTTATCCAAGTTATTTTATGCATAAGTATCTTCAAGTGCAAGTTTGTCTGAGTCTTTCGTCATACAGACTGTAAAATCCTGTTAAACATAGGAAAGAAATGCAGTAAAAGTTAAAAGTGTTAATGTTTCATTCACGGAAGAAATGCTGGATAGAGTATGAAGTTTCCAGTAAGCTGATTTAAACTGCTGCCGACAGCGATTATGCAATGTGGGGGCTCTCCTGTGACTCGTGTCACCCTTCCAAGATTGGTGCAGCTCTCCGAGACCTCGCTGCCCTCAGGAGCAAAGAGTGTCCATCATATTCATAATTATCTGGAAGGGAGGTCCATCACCATTGCATATTAGCAGCACACCGATCGTAAGGCAGTAAATAATCCCATCATTTTGAGCCAGGGGAGGTCAGGCGGACATAAATTTAACAAAGAGAACTGGAGGGCATTGTAGGGAGGTTTCATCATCTAAAGGATTGATGCCTTGAATTTTCCAGCCCTCCCATCTGTAGCCAGAGCCAAGAACTCATCGCTTAACTACAGGAGAAAGTTATAGGTGTTTTTATTCATACACATCAAAATTATTAAGGAATGCTGTTTTGAGTTCAGACCTGGAAAATTTACACTGAGGAAAAAAACGTTTGACACCAGTTTTTAAAATTAAATGCCTCAACATTTACAGTATAAACTTTACTGCCCATAGAGGCACTAAATTATTTTTGTTTATTTAGGTTTTAACAAAAAGTGGCTCATTTTTTTGCCCTTAACCTGTTTTTGCCCAGATTTATCATTTTATTGTATTTCATGCTCAAATTATACAGCACAGAAAGTCTTCTTACACTGTATTGCACACTATCAAATATTTTTGGTAATAAAAACTAGAAAAAGAAGTTTAACTGTTTATTTAAATTTCTAACTCTAGAGAGCATGTCATGCTTCTTGCTTGAAAAGTGATTTATAAATAAAATATTATATTAGAAATCTGTAAAATGTCACGCTACATGTTTCATTTTGACTAAGACTCTATCACAGATATTTGGGTTTATTTCACTGAAACTTTGCTTTTTTAGTTGTTGTTTATCAGACTCACAGCACAACATTTCACCGCTGGAGAAGGGAGAGAGGAAGCTTCTGCAAAATAAATACTGATTTTTTGTTACAGAATTTATACAGTGGAGATCAAGGACTCAAATTGACACACTTGGTTATACACTCTACACTCTTGGTTATACATTGTACACTACACTACATAAATTCATACTAGGCCTGCACGATTAATCGTTTTAAAACCTTGATGTCGATTCACCCCTACATGCGATTCCATTTTTAAATTACGTCGATTATATTTTTCCAAAACCCGCAGCATGTGTCAGAGTTGTAAACAAGCGCTCCAAGGCTTCTCCCTTATCCTATGACAAAGTGCCGTTTGGTCACGTGATCCACGGCACGCAAAATCAAATAGTTGAGTTGAAAGTTTCTGAGGAGGGACTGC